>CM074958.1:6100866-6139823 GCA_037577455.1 Pangasius macronema | reverse complement strand
ATCAATGCAAAATGGTCACTAACTACAGAGGATTTATGCTGATATTGCCCAAAAACCCTATTTTGTTCAGGCGTTTCTAAACTTTTGGAGGGCAGTGTATATCAAACTATAAACATTAATTCCATTCAATTGTATTTTTAATGTTTTTAACAAGAGACATTGTCATGAAGCAGTTTTACAGAAATCCGGATGTAGATTTAGATCCCTAATGAGCAAGCCTCAGGTGACAGTGGCAAGGAAACACTCCCCGAGAAGACATGGGATAAAAACTCCAAAGGGAACCCATTCTCTTCTGAATGACACCAGATAGTGGAATTTTACATTATTACAGCATACAGGTGTAGAAGACAATGCACCATGGGAATATAAAGCACCTCACTAGTACACAGAGTGAGAATGAAATCATGATTCTATTTTCTATATCCAAAGAAAAGAATTTCAACACATTTCTCAGCCGTGGAATTCCATCAGCAAACACTGAAAATAATTTTCCTACAAGTTAAGTTTAATTTTGGATGTTAGTTACGTCTACTAGTCTAATAGAAATAGTCCCAACGTCTATAAATTATTGAGATATTAAAAAAGAGGTGTGAGAGAACATTACATCTGGCACATCATATCGGAACACAACACCCGCAGTGAAATCGGCAGGAAAATAACAAGAAAGCTTCAGGACAATGATGTCATGGCAAGATAGCGAAAAGACAAGCTTCAGCTATTCCATCACACTGTTACCATGACAACTACAGCTTACTCAACTTCAAATCTCCAGCTCTTTTTTTTTTTTTCAGCTTATGAGGCACAGTAGAAGGGGAAACAAACATTGCATCCTCAGCCAAAATGAAACCTCAATTTACTAGCCATGCAGCATGTTTTATTACATGCAATTATTAACATATATCTGTAAGATTTTCATTAGAAATTACAGTGAAACCACCAGGATTTACGCAAACCCCTGCTGAGGAGGATGCAGAATTTTCCTCACTGATGCCTCCCATCTCCTTAAAATGGCATATTTGTGGAGTTTGCTGCACAATGCTCCTCTGCAGCATTTTACAATGAAAGCTATTCCTAATAATGAAATGCAGTTCATACACCAGATTCAGATCCGTATTCAGGTTGATCTCTTTCCCTCCACAGAGCACTCCACTGGACCTGATAGAGACAGGGAAGGGGTTTAAGGTTCAGGCAGAACGCCCCCATTTGGTCAGTCTTGGGAGCGGCCGTCTCAGCACAGCCATCAGTGACAACGGGGAAGGACTCCCACTCCTGCAAGAAAGATTAGTAGAGTTTTGGAGATTACACATGTCTAGATGTGGTCCATAAAAAAGGTGCTAAACTGTGTTTCTGAGGTACAAGAGCTTGGAATGATAGACTCAATGATCTTTTCTAGACGGACATACAGTACTTGTAGAAGAGCTTAAGGTCCTGCTTACTTTAAGAACAACCAGTGTAGCTTTGAGAGTAAATTTAGCCTTCAGGAATAAAAAATATATAATGGCATGATAATTTTTTCTGACAGTGTAGGTCAGTGGTCATTAATTATATTTGACAGTCCAAAAAAAGCCTCAAACAAATAATGATGTATTTAAAAAGGGTACCAACATTCATTTATACTGACACTGATGTATTTTTTATTTTAAAAACGATTCTCCACTTATGGTATAACATATTTGCCTTTCTGATGTTCAGCCACAGAATAATATCTGGCAGCAACACAGGGTCTGGCTGCAGACCTACACTGTCTGCCTCTAATAATGTCACATGCTTGTCCTGCAATGGAGGTCAAATATTTTCTGTCAGTAGGACTTTGGAGCTCATGTCATGCTGCATTATGGCCTCATTCCATACAGTCATTTTGGTAGGGTTAGTACTCTGTTAATATGCTATAAACATGCTCACACACAGTACAAGCTTAAAGAGCTTGAAAGCTGAAAGTAGAAGGGCTCATTTATATCAAATATTATTATATAATAAATAAATAAACAAATAAATAATTATATATAATTATATATAATTATCTCTGCATCTGAGTGGGTTTCCACTGGGTTCTCCAGTTTCCTCCCAACTTGCAAAAACATGCTAGCAAGTGGACTGGTTACTCTAAATTGCCCCTAGTTGTGAATGAGTGTGTGAAAGTATGTGTGCCTGGTGCCCTGTGATTAACTGGAATCCCTGCCTCATGCCCAGTGCTCCAGATAGGCTCCGGATAGGCTCCGGATCCACCTCGACCCTGACCAGGATAAAGCCATTACTGCAGATAAATGCTAGCACATGTACACACACACATTACCCTTTTTACAGTAGCTACAAAAATGTGTTTGAGGATGTGCTGGGTATGAGTACACTCACCATTTCATGATGATCCCGAGTGTAGATCATTCATTCCCTATCTTTAAAAACAAGTGTGTTAACATTCTATTAATCATAAAGTGATATCACATAATATCCATACACCCAGACTTAGGAGACACAGCCACTGGAAACATCAAAATGACCCTCTCCTCACCAGCCCTCGTGCTCCAGACTGAACGGCTAATAACACAGAAAGTCATGATAAGCATGATAGTGCCATCACCCACATTTGCTCAGAGTTTGCAGCAATAAAGACCTTGAAAAAACCTTCTCCTTAATAAACTGATTTCATACCTGTCCGTCAAGTCCCCCTCCATCTGACTGTAACTATCTAGCCTTTTCCTATCACTCCTTCATCTGGCCATCTATAGAAAATGCACAGAATGTTCTGGGGCACATTCACAAGCTTTCATATTAAAATTCATTTTATGCCCATATACTGTAGGGATGTGTTGGTATGTCAGCATGATGATATGTCTTGAGAAAACCTGAATCAGTTGCTCTGTTAGTGCTATTAATGTTACTGTTATGCTACAGCAGAATCAATGATGATAACACAGAAAGATGTTATTTCCATGTGCATCATGTGCACGTCCAATTACTGTGTCGTATCCGACGAAATCTTTCTTGTTTGTATGGTTTTTATTTATCTTCTTTTATCACAAAGATATAACAATTCAATCCTTTTAACAAGTCTGTTTTAAAGCATTTAGAGCAGTTTCCCATATTCAATATATATATAATATAAAACTTGTAGTACTGTTACATATTCTTTAAAGCGATCTAAGATTAAAACGATGTAAAATGTATTTTTGGTTACTGTTTTCACCCCTTTAGTTAGGTAATGTAGACTGAAATAGTGACGCTTCCTAGCCTGAGATGTTCCACATGTCCGTACTTATCTAACTGATAACACTAAAGAAGACCGATCAGCACCACCAAGAGAGAGGAGTGTGATTTTGAGTTGCGTTTGTTTACCTTGGCCTGGAAATGGATTACCATTCCCTGGTTCCAGTGTTGTCTTGTAGTGAGCACTTCATGATTCATTCCCCTTAGAGGACAGGGCGACATTCTTCCTCAGTGTGGTCTTGCATGACATAATAGCTGAGCCCTTTGTGACTAATGTTAGGTGTGGAAGGACAGATAGCTTGCCTACTTGCCTACTATGACACCGTGAATCTGTTTGAAGCCCATGTTTAAGTTTTATAAAGTGACCTGTAAGTATGCAAAGCAAAGAAAGACTTATAGCAATGGTACCTTTGCTAGGTAGCTAATATCATTTACTGTATATGCTTCAGTAGACACTGAAATATTTTATGAATTGAGATTATTTTTTTTTTTAAATTTATATTTTCTGAAGTGAAATATGTTTCCCTTTTACCATAAACTATCTGGCCAAAAGTATGTTGACCCTCACAGCCATGTGTTGGCTTTCTCCAAACTGTTGCCACAAAGCTGGAAGCACACAGTTGTATAGCATGTCTTTGTATGCTGTAGCATTAAGATTTCCTTTCAGTGGAACTAAGGTGCCAAAACCTGTTACAGCATGACAATGCCCATGTGTATAAAGTGAGCTCCATGAAGACATGGTTTGTTAAGAACTTGAATGGCCCTCACAATGCCCTGACCTCAACCCCACTGAACACCTTTGGGATGAAGCCTTTCGCCCAAGGCCTCCTTGCTGAACTTCACTGCCCAACCTCTTGCACTCTTGTGGATGAATGGGCATAAATCTTCACAGCCATTTTGGAATGGGAAGTTCAATACTCAAGTGTCCACATACTTCTGGCCATATAAAGTTCCTCAAATCTGTTTACCCCAAAAGGGAAAAGGGAGAATATTGTATACAAATATTTCATTCCAATTCCACTGTAAGATGCCCTATCTACCTGTACATTTATAACATAATGTATGCATAAAAAACAACATTACTGGAAAATATTTAGAGAATTAATTTTTTACAATGGAAAATGAGTTTGATTATCACTTTAATTATCAGCATAATCTACCTCAGTTGCCACCCTGAGGTAAAAGTCACTCATAGCATTTAGTGTCTTTTTATTAGATGATTTAGACATTTAACCAAAAAAAAAAAAAAAAAGTCTGTTCTGACTATAATGATGGTGCAGAGGCATCAATGACAATTAAATTTATTATCATTATGTCCATTTTGCTATGACCTATAGCTGACCACTAACTCACTAAAGCCACAACATTCATTCCATGAGGAACACACACTTTAGCTAGGAAGCTTTTACACATCTTCAGACAGACTGACTGCATTTACTGCTGAGTTAATCTGGCTCCAACATGATCTTTGCAGCCAGACAGCCAAGGCAAGGTTAGATGGTAGCCTAAATAAAAACATTTCCATATCATTTTGGTAAAATATTAATGTTTTCTTAAAATAGAGATGTCCAAATATATTATTGCTATATTATTTTTTATATATAATTGTTATCTTACATATTGTTAAGTATTCCAAATGGACTAAATATAAGGGTTTTGTTTTTAGGGACGACTACCCTGGGCCATGGAGCCGTGGACATCAACATCCAGGGCCCTGGAATTGCAGCCCAGCACTGTTTCATTGAGAACAAGGCTGGAATAATCACCTTACACCCCTGTGAAAATCAGTGTGCCATGGACGGACTTCCAGTCACCAAGCCTGTACGGCTGTCTCAAGGTACGTCTAATATAATACGTAGTCATTTGAATTTTGAGCATGAGATTTATTTTCACTAACCTAAATATAATATTGTGACTTCTACAAAGTGACGAGGAGTAGTAGTAGTAGTAGTCTTCGTGAACAGATTAGCTGGACTCGCAAGAATCCGATCTCAGGCAGGTGTAAATGCAAATTGTTTGCATCAGGCTGTCATTATTAAGAATAGTTTTTATTCATATGATATAATGTCAAAATTATACTGGGGAAAAAATAACGACAAAAAAGCAGAAGATTTGCAACTACTGCTAACACAGGTTCTTGTTGGTTATGTTGCCTCCAAATGTCCAGGATTTGGATACTGAATAGCAGAAATGATTATAAAGGATAAAGAAAGCAGATGATGAGAAGAAACAGCACAAAAAGTGACATACAGAATATAAACTAAGGGATGAGAGGATAATTCATTTTCCAGATATTAACATTCAGGTACAAATTCCATGTTAATGCAAGGTGATATGTTAGGTGTAAAGCTCATGTTCAAATGACATATGATAAAACCAAGACTCTTTTATAATCAAACTGTGAATTGAAAAACCTGATAGCTTTGCCTTCTTTTTGGGGGGCTCAAACAGTAGCACCAGGAAAATCCATTCAGGAAATGCGCAGGGTTTTTTTCTAGAATGAATTGATCTGTGGCTAACCGCAAGCTTCTAGCGAGTCTCCAGTGTTGCCAAGGGATGTGATATCTAAGCCCGGAGATCATTATGATCAGGAAGGTAAGGATTGATTGTTATGCCATACGAGTGAACAGTCTGGTAGAAACATCTGAGGGCTTTAGAAATTCAAACTTTGAGGTAAAATCTGAATTTTCTCAGGTTAAAAAAATGGAGTTTACATTGGATGGACTTCCAGATCTCTGGAAGGTATACATGCAAACAACATTCTTCAAATCCTAAAGAGGATTATCAGCATTCTGTGTGTGGGAATAAATTTAATGAAAGAAGTCTAGTGAAACATATTGGTGCATTTGGATTTGGTCCATTGTGCAGGCTCATACTGAGTGCATGATTTCTCAAGCAACTCGTCAAGAAGGACTAGAGAGACTCACTTATGAATTTTCCAATGTTAAGCATCTGAGCACAGCATCCTAACAAATGAGCAATATAATTTCCATTTAATTATCCATGTCCATTCGATTCCAGTTCAAATAATAAAACATTATTATTTAATCTATCTATTCAGTAATGTTCCCTAACACTGGTGTAGTGTGAAGTAGTGTGTGTTGTGACCATTCTACCAGAATTTTCTAGTGTATAATACTGGTGTTAATACGTGGCATCTTGTTAGATTGACAAGAAATGTGGCTATGAAAATACACTATTTGAGATAATTTCGTGACTTGCCAAAAAGAAAAATTACAAAACACATATTTCATTGTGAGAACATATCAGTGGTGGACAGATGCTCATCTGCTACAAGTAATGCCTGTTATGTAAGTTTGTTCTGATGTTAGTCAGCAGGCTATGATTAGCGACATTAAAGGGGAAGTCAACTGCACCTTTCTAGAGAATGTTACACAAACACTGTAAAGAATTCTCGTCTATAAATTTCTCAGGAGCAGTCCATATTGCTTCACATTGCTCTGCATGACATAGTTTATTCTCAATTAATCATGACATTTTAGGAGATCTGTGGAATTCCCATCTATAGGCAAATAATCCCGCAACTCTTAAAACTGCAAGAGGTTTCTTAGGACTCATTTCCTTCTGAGTTTATTCTTATTAAGAAACATGTCTAGCGATGAATGCAAATTTGATTTTTCACTTGAAAAATGAGAGAAAGTACCTTTAAAATGGGCACTTTCACAAAATAATAATAATAATAATAATAATAATAATAATAAGGAAGTACATAGAGTAAAATAATTTGAGGTAAGCCTTACAAACACCTTCGTCATTATCACCAGTGAAAGTGAAAAGATTTTTCTTCTCTTTGTGAAAAACTTCAAAGATGTGTCTTTGATTGTTTTAGAATTCAGCAATGAATAATTTCATGCTGTGGAAGAACTCATTCACAGCTATAGGGCTTAAATATTGTTAACTGATATTAGGATTGATGATGATTAGCTAGATATGTAGTTAAGTGAAATTCTGTATGTATTATTTCATATTTAACATAATTCAGCTCATTTCCATTAATTGCTTTAAAAAATGATAAACCTGTGGATAGGTGAAACAGTTAGTAATACATCACTGTTAGCATCCTTTCGCTAATGTTAGCTAGCTGTATTTCTAGTCAGTTGAGACCTGAGTTAACATTCACAGTGGGAATGATGAGTGTTTTTGCTTGTTCAGGGCCAAAGTGCATCACAACTAGATGCCACACAAGCTTGAGGTTAAAGAGGCTGTCAGATTAGCTTCATTTCTAGCCAGTTGTAGTTTATTTCAGGCTGTTTCATTGATTCTGCTTCAGTTCGCAAGTCTTCGATATCATTTCTCATAAATTATGTTTGATTCCGTTTGGCTTTCTCTCACTGCATTGTTGCTGTTTAGCAAAAACAGTGTTGCCAACTTAGCAACCATGTTGCTAGATCTGGCAATTTGTTAGCCCCCTATAGTGATTCTATAAAAAAAAAAAAAAAAAAAAAAAAGCCTAGTAACAGCTTTTTAGCAACTGTCCTGCAAGTAATACAGCTCTCTGGCTCTTCGGCTCTCCAGCCCACATCACAGCTGCTGGTTATACAAGTTGAGAGAGCAGGTTTGGTCAACTCACCACCAGTATGTAAAGACTGATTGACAGTTGTCCTTCCATGAGTCCATGCTCCCAATGACCAATCACTGATAACCATTGTTTCCCAGCAACCAATCACTGATCACCATTGTTTCTCAGCAACCTATCAGTGATCACCATTGTTTCCCAGAAACCTATCAGTGATCACCATTGCTTCCCAGCAACTAATTACTGATCACCATTGTTTCTCAGCAACCTATCAGTGATCACCATTGTTTCCCAGCAACCTATCAGTGATCACCATTGCTTCCCAGCAACCAATCACTGATCACCATTGTTTCTCAGCAACCTATCAGTGATCACCATTGTTTCCCAGCAACCTATCAGTGATCACCATTGTTTCCCAGCAACCTATCAGTGATCACCATTGTTTCCCAGCAACCAATCACTGATCACCATTGTTAGTGCCTCCTGCATACTTCTTTGTTTTTAAACTCTCTTGTTGGCTATATTTACAAGAAATAAACAAAAGTGTGTGATTCCACTCATACCCATTCCCTTCATGTCCTAGATAATGTAAATACGTGGGCATAGACACTGGATAAAATCATTACTGCTAAGCTTTAGAAACACTAGCATCATTATCACATAAGCTCAAAATGGAAAGATTTTTCATCTGATCTTTGTCGACGCTGTTAAGACTAAACTTCAAAGATGTATCCAGAATTATGATTTTTTTCTGCATTCATGATAGAAATGATAGTATTTTGTAAATGCACAAATAATTGTTTTGACTCTATTGTGTAAATACCTAAATAGTTAGTTTGCATTGCCATGACCAAAGGCTTCCAAATTTCTAATCTATTTTCTATCTGATTTAAAAAAAAAAAAAAAAAGAAAGAAAAAACAAACAAAAATGTTCTTTATTTACCACTTTTTGATATGCGAATCATCACGACGATTCAACAAACATGTAAATTACTCCATGACATCATCTGGCGACTTCTTTTACCTACTTTGCCCTGAAAAGACTCAGCAACCCTTGAGCCTGTGTAAAGGCTACTTTGGGCAACAAAAAAAAACAAAACCCGGAAGTGTGAAAAGGGTTCACACTCCGCGCATGCGTGCTGCTACAAAGGCACTCGGTCGGTCAGTCAGTAGGAGTGGGCGGTGCTCGGAGTGAAATTCCGCTGCTGATAGACACTTTAACTCAGGGGGTGTGGAAACACTCTCCCTCCTTCCACATCCCTCCTTCCTGTGACGAGGAAATGAGTTTGCTCCATTGACGGAGACAGCAGCTGTTCATCTCTTCCCACCTATGTCTTTCCACAATGCTGTAGACATACCAGCCTGACAGCTAAAACTGTACAGCTTTCCTCAAAGCAGCAGTAGCAGCTAGTATTATTATTATTATTAGTAGCAGTAGTATTATCACTGGATGATCACAGCTAAAGACTGCCATGCTGCAATCGCGAAACTCCTGAAGATTTGCCCTGGTTAGTTGAAGGAGTTGGGGAGGATGATGAACCGCTAACAAAGGATTTGCTCAGGGCAGAGAAAAGCGGAATCACCGGCTCCTCTTCTCTCCTATCAGGGAAACGTGGCTTGTTTTTAAAGGGCCAGGCTGCACTGATTCCTGCACACTCCACACTGGAGATCATGGGGCTTTAGAAGTAAGTGTGCATGAGGTGAAAACGCTTTCATGGGAGATCTAGGCATGCATTAAATACATCTGGCTGGGCTTCAGAGATCTTTCATGATCCTTTACTGCACAGCCAAGTGCTGAATTAACTACTAATGAACTGCTCTTGCTTATTTTCACTGCTAATACAGCACCACAACATCTAGGAAGCACGTGATCAGAAGAGGGTTTGTAGGTATGAGGTTGATGAAGGTGTGTGGAAGTTCAGAAGAATGCTTTTCCTGTTATTTATAGATGCAACCCAGTGGCATTCTTTCAACTCTGAATTAATATTTAAACAGATTTAATTACCTTTTTTTTTTGTTGTTTTTAAAGCTGGAGACTGCAGACATTCAGTACTGGAGCTGTGCGCTTTTGTCCTGTAACTATAACGCTGAGTTAATCACTACACTGCTGAATTAAGTGTAAGTGTAAATAAAAAATTAAGTGTAAATTCACTCTGTAAATGCGTGAATTAAGCTGTAAAGTTCTCATCATTTAGGTTTAATGAGATCTCATGGTGTTAAACGAGCCACTGTTCAGTTTTAATTCAGCAGTATCTGCTCTGATTTTAATCGAGCTTGTCTGTGGTGCATCACATCAATCCCAGAGCAACCCTGACCGAGACAGCGATTATAAAGCTGGTCCCAGACTCTGTGGCATGGTGATCGGTCATTTCAGCATGCTCATGGCCGCTCGTCTACTGTTACACTGCTATTCCTGGTCAGTGTGAGCCACTGACTGCTTTTAACTCCTTGAGGTACAGATGCATACCTTTTCACACATACTATTTTTGTAATTAATGGGTCTTACTATGAGTTGGGGTCCGATTGCATAGGTACAGGACCGAAGGAAGATTCAGAGGTGATTTTTATTGTGGGCCGTTTGTAGCGTTTGTATTGTCACCTTATGATCTGCACTCTGCTTACATTTGTATCTATTTAGTAGCTACAGAGATCAGCTATCTGAGTGGGAGCCAAATCCTGGGTTTAATCTCTTGTCTGTGCCCCGTGTGGTCATGTCCCCATGTTCTGACCTGACCTCAGGGTTCAGCGTGCGTGTGTGTGTGTGTGTGTGTGTGTGTGTGTGTGTGTGTGTGTGTGTGTGTCTGAGACTTTGTACTGTCCGAAACGGGACAGCATGGTGACACTGTGTTCTCGGTTAGGAAGGCTATTGCAGCGAACATAAGATTTCTAGCATAGGTCCTAGCTATTTAGAATAAGTGGTATTTAACTATCTAGATTTACCTTTGACTATTAAATGTGTCAAATTTAATAATAAAAACAGAACAAGAACTGAACAAGCCAAATTGGATTTGTTTCAAAAGGTTGAAATACGGCTGCAGGGATCATTCGTGGCTGCGATGTACTTTTTTTTTTTTCTTCTTCAAACCTCAGTGTTTGACCAACATGCTTTAGCAATTTCTATTTTCCATGCATGGGTCTGATTTTTTTAAAATTATTTTTATCATTCTATTCCATTCTCACTTTCTTTGCATGCTTTTTGACCCTAGAGATTGTGTGATGCTGCATGTATCATAAACATACGGCAGCTACATTTTAAAAAGAAGTCATTCATATAGGTAATGAATAGATATAGATATATTACTATGATTATATAGATAATGACTGTTTTAAGAATTATTTCGGAAGGAGTCTCTTTGTACCTGAGGTAAAGCTGTAAGTAAATTTTCTGACTTGGGACAGTCTTCAGGACAGAGGGCTTTGCAGTTTCTCAGACACAGCTGCATTTTTGTTTCGTCTTATTAACTCCGAGAGGAAGAAGAGCGGCTGGTGAAGGAACGACGGTTTATAGTTGCTGTAACATAAGTGATAACAGGAACTAACATGTTTGCTTAATGATGCTCTCCAATATTAAACGTAACTGTAATTTGATAATGTTGTGCTGTTCTTCAGTAAAGGAAAGTCAAACCGCTGAGGTATAAGAGGAATATATATAATTTCAACATGTAATGTTATTATTGGAAAATAATGGATTATTTCTCAGTAACAGCATGCCTCATTGTGGTTTATTCCTTCCTGCTTGAGTGGTGATGGAACTGCTAGTTAATAGCTTAATGTACGATTGATAAGAGTTGTACTTCCATATCAGTCTTAACATACGGACATACGCAGATATTAAAGATCCAAAGAATATTAGTCTGTTAGCACAGGCTTCCTTTACACACATTCTTGTATTCTTATGACAAGTTGGTGTACTGTTTGTACTGTTTGGTGTAATGTGCACTTGTGTTTTCAGATTTCATGAATAATTCTGTTCCTGCATTCCTGGTTGTCCTTGGGAATGATCTGAGAAATTGGTCTTCACTGTTTTTAACAGAAATATCGTCCTAGTTTTGTTGGCTCAGGTCCCAAACTTCACTTTGTTTAATGAGAACAGGCATTAGCAGTAATATAAGGAATATGTTCTGTCTAAAAATGGTTAATATATAACAAAAAAGCTTTCATTATTTCCAGGGGAGTTCAGTGTGTGTGTTCTGACACGAAAACCTCTGAACTTCGATCTCCTTTTGACGTATCTGCTGGCTGGTTGGCATCCTTTCAAGTCATCACTTCATGAAATTGAATGACAAAACGGCTCTTAGTCAGAGTTTGTCAGAACGTCATCTGCCACTGAAGAATGTTGGGTTACAGTGGAATTCACTCAAGGCAGCGAACAGAGATGAGAAAACGTTATCGCCAGAGGAAATGCGTCATTTTTCTTGCGCTCCACGTTCAGAATTATGACCGAGCTTGAACGTTTTGCGCAATGCATATTGATGAAATGAAAATGACTTACTGCCTCATAATCCGGGAGCCAGATTTCAAAAACCCTTTATAGGTAATTATTCCTAATTTGGTATTTCGGAAGGAAATTGCATTTAGACCGCCATTAAGTGCTACATGTTTGCTGTGTTTGCTGTAATTGGTGGTTTAGAGAGAGGTTGGGAGTGTTGTGAGTCCACATGTCAAAGGAGCGTGACTCTGCAACAGGAAACTGACATAACACATAGCCTTCTCCTGGAACAAAAATATCTGCTGTAAAATGATCCATAATGCCTGGCAGAAGCCTGCTATCTATAAACAAACCCCAGGAAACAGGCGGAACGGACTATTTATAACTTTGAGCTATATGGCAAAAAAAAAATGTCCTCCTAAAAGTGGGCTGATCATAGAGAGGAAAAAATGGCTATATAAAAGAAATTCATATGAAGAAATAAAATGGATTCATTGAGCAGTCTGTAGACATTTTTAACATAATTTAGATGTGCTGCGAGTAAGCGTTTGAGGATTTAACGCAGCAGCAGGGGAGTGGTTTACAGCCGAGGTCTGAGTGCGTTTGACAGTAATATATGATCGCATGGGGCTGAATCGCACTTATTGCAGCAGGTGTAATTCACGACTCCATTAAATGCTCTCATCGCTCTCATCGCTCACATTGCTGTCAGTGGTTTTAGATTAATGCTCCTCAATACTGTGCTGTGTAAATTCATCGGCAAAGTGCACTCCTTTTGCACTGGGGAGAATCAGTCAGGTTTAAAAATAAAATCTAAGGCTTTTGGACATCTTCACATCTGGCCAGCGCATACATGAGACTGCAGTCTAGCATCTTTTTTTTTTTTTTTTCCTCATGATTGCTCACTTTTCAAACATTCAATTTCAAAACTTTTGCCACATGCTTGGAATGCTACGTCTAACAGCGTTGGTAATAGTGTGACTCATTTCCTTTACTCCAGGAATGCCCAGAAAAAGCCAAAGCCTTTTTTTATTTTTAAACCAGACATAAATAAAGAGTGCGTCTGATCGCATGCTGTTCCCTGCCTGACTGGGAGTCTGTTGTTTTTCAGGTTGATTCCCCTGGGAAGTCATGCAGTAACACAGAAGCGTGCTTTTGTTGAGTTCGGTTTATTTTGAAATTGCCAGTCAGACAGGGATTTACTGCTGTATCCTCCTGGCTGATGAGCGCAGTTGGATTCACAGCACAGTGCTGTTTGGTTGGCTGTGCTGAGTAAGCTGTGGTGTGTATTGGGGCTCTGTTGAATTCGGTATGGAGTGCTGACTCATCCCACTTTCAGCTGAGTGGAGGAGCTTAGCTGTGAGGATGAAGCTCTGACTTAAATGCGTTTTAGTGTGATCATGAACGTTCCTCTGTCACGTAAAGCAGATGTCGATGTGTGTGCAATATGCTCACTATAGCACTATTATCATGGAATAATGCAGGTAGAGGCAGTATAGTTAACACTTACAGTTAATAGCATTCACCATGATTGTGAAGACAGTTGATAATATGATTATGATTACAGTATTTATTAGTATTTGAAATACTAAACCACTGCAGTCACCGTGGTTGGAAAGCTA
The DNA here is from genome assembly GCA_037577455.1 of Pangasius macronema. NCBI lineage: Eukaryota > Metazoa > Chordata > Actinopteri > Siluriformes > Pangasiidae > Pangasius > Pangasius macronema. Next base: position 6,126,031 of record CM074958.1, on the reverse strand, counting down.
CACCCTGAGGGCATGGATTTTCCAAAATATTCCACTTGTGAAGCGTGACTCCAGCTCTGCGTGATTCATGCCAACACATATCGAGTTCTTTAATTGGGTGCTCACAAATAACATCCTCAAAGTCCTTTATTAGACATGTAGAGACAGACATCCCAGGGCCATGCCTCTTGAATAGACAGACACTGAATAATAAAAGTAATAAACAAACCAACGTCTAAACCAACTTTGATTGTGTTCATAATATTGTTGATGTTACTGAATTCATAAGTGTTCATGGTCTCGATGAGTCCTGAAAACATTTATACCTGCGTGTTTGTGTTCCCGTCAGGGATTTAGATGGAACTTAATGTTCTTCCATCCATCTGGAACAAAAAAGGGCATCTGCCACTGTCTATTCATTGAACATCTGCTTTTTTGTTGGAGAAACTTTCCATAAGACACACACACACACACACACACCCCCAGCATAGAGTGCTTTGTCAATGAATTCTCCTCTCCACTGCGTGTATTAATTCAGTGCCACATAATAAGATTATGGACACCTCATTTGCTACTTTTGTCTCATTTTAAGACGTTGTAAATGTGTCCATAGATGGTATGCATACAAATGAAACAGCACATGCTAAAATGTGTGTACTGTCCCCAAATATTGTGTGTGTGTGTGTGTGTGTGTGTGTGTGTGTGTGCACGCACGCACGCACGCCCTGTGCCTGAAGAAGCTGTGAGATAAGTGGTGTAGAAGAAAACAGACAGAAACAAGGCTTGTCTTGTCTTCTTTTTCTCCTCACTCAGCAAGCCAAGAGGCGGTTTAGAGGGCTGACTTTGCAGTGAATGATGGTACTGAATGTTCTCATCCCTTTCTGTCTAACCACGATAGCAAATGTTCCATGCACGCAAGACTGCACCTCTCACACGGTGCTAAAACCACCCAACTCCGCCAGCACTTTCAGTGGCGAGTACTTGCGAGAACAACATTCACATGTAAAATGTCTGCACTGTTAAAGGTGCAGTTTGTAATAAAAAAAAAATTATAGATGTTTCATATTTCACCTTTCAAAGGTGCTTTGCAAAAGTATTAGTATTACAAGTATTTGGGACTTTTTCTTTTTTCAATTCAGGTGTCTGTGTACATTTTTCTGGCCTTTCTCTTAAAAGCCAAATCGTGAGGCATATGTAGTCAGTTAGGGAAATAGAAAGACTCATCGTTGTCGTCTTTGTGATTAGAATTTACTGTGCATGCAGTAAAAGACTCCAGAAATTACAGCCTACTGCTTTCTAATGATCAGTTTTTAGCACTGTTCTGGTCATGCCTTATTTAAGAACATACAGCTCCTACACGAGTATATGGCACAGCACAATATCTCTGAGTAAACTAATCCAAATGACATGCAATTATCTGTGTAGTCTCGAGGCCTAAGTCATTGTATGTCCGAAAACCACACCCTCTCGACTATGCAGCCTGTGGTTATGGCAACCTGCTTCCCGCATTCGTATTGTGTCGTGTGTCGTCCTGTGTCTGTTGAATAACCATGAGCTTAGGTTTACCATGAGCTGGTTGGAGGACAGCAGATGTACAGAGTACAAGGTCCTTCACAAACAGTGCAAGAAAGAAGAGGAATATAGCGAAAATATTGTACAACCATTTTCAAAACACTTAATGATTTGACTTGTGTGCAGGCTGTATGCTGTGTTTCGGTCAGTCGTCCTTCTTCCGCTTCAACCACCCTGAGGAGGCATTCAGAATGAAGAGCATGAGGCCAGAAGGACAACATAGATCTGGCACCAATAGAGGTAATGCATCATCTCCTCTCACACACACACACACATGCACACACACACACACACACGCACAAAGATGATGCATTTAATATTAATGTAACTCTTATTGACTAATGAATAAAAACAACTTCTCTATCACCTTGAGGGCTGAACGAATCATAAATTCATTAGCTACTCCATCAAATATTCAAATTTCTAGGATTTTCTGGGCCGCTGAAAGAATAGTTGCCTCTGGACTACTGGAATTTTCTGGGCCGTTTTAATTGCGACCAGCTTTCACTCCACTAGTAACGGCTCTGGCCATACTCCTCATCCTCTCCTGATAAAGCCTTGGATATCAAAGACAATATTTTTGCCAACTATTATATACACTTTATGGCCAAAGGTTTGTGGACACTTGAGCGTTGCATCCATTGTGTGGTTCTTCCCCAAACTGGAATACAGACTGCACCCCAGGGTTCCTCGTCTGACATCAGTGCCTGACCTCACTAATACTCTTGTTGCTGAATGAGCAGAAATCCCCACAGCCACGCTCTTAAAAAAAAAAAAAAAAAGTGGAAATCCTTCCCGGAAGAGTGGAGGTTCTTATAACAGCAAATGGAATGGGATATTCAACAAGCACATGTGAGTTTTATGGCCGGGTGTCCAAATACTTTTGGCAACATAGTATATTACCTTTAATTATACAGGTGGTCTCCTTGACAAAGATCTCCTTTTCAAGAGAGACCTGTTACAGTAAAACTGTTGTTGTGAGGAGAATGAGGACTCAGGTGACTCAACTTCTAAACATAAATCTTTCAAATGAAATTATGAATGTAACATTCATACTTGCTGCTGATGACAAGAATGTCTCCCTGGTTGATGTGTGTAGTGAAGCAGGTAGTGAGGAGGATGTGCTAGTGGTGTGTCAATATCTGGAAAAAATGCTTTGTGAAAGTTAATAGAGTCTTCTTTCTGCTTCTAACTGCTTTCTTCAAGTCCAACTCTCTAACTATTAATTACACCTACAGGCAACTATGATTTAAAAAAAACAAATAGCCTAGACACGCAGTCTGTTTGTCCTGGCTGCCTGGGTTGGTCCACGCCTGCCATAACAAATTATGATTATTTTAAATGCTACGCTGAAAAGCTGCTTGATATGTGAAACACTGACGTGGTTTCCCTGCTTGTGGATAAAAATACTGCTCCTAAGACTCCTAAGACACAATGCCACATATACAAATGGTGTTACTTAAATTACTTCAGTGCATAACCTAAGCTGGAATGTCGGCTAAATACAGCCAGGTGACAAATATAAGGAAAACCCAGCATTAACCTTAAGTCTTAATAACCTTATTAAGTGTCTTAATAAGCTCCCAGAACAGCTTTAGTGCATCGTTGGAAAGTTTCTACATGTCTCAGGAACTGTACTGGAGACATGAACACCATTCATTTCACTTCATCTGGTGTTTTAATGAAGGTGGTAGAGAGTGCTATCTGAGCACATTGGTCAAAGTCTCCCATAAGTCTTTAATGGGGTTGAGATCTGGTGAGTGTGAAGGCCATAGCATATCATTAACATAATTTTCATACTCCTCGAACCATTCAGTGAGCCCTGGTGCCCTGTGGAAGAGACCTCTTATGTCAGATTAGAAAATTCAAAATAGCTTTGTATTGACTGGCAGTGACCGCTTCCTCTAAGGGGACAAGTGGGACTTGTCCAGCAAAATACCTTCCATCGCATAACATAGCTATCATTTTACTCCTTTGATTCATCACCTGTCTGGATTTGTAACTCTGTATGTCTGTTCTGTATGTATCACCAACAAGCGCTGCCATGGCTATTTATCAATATTGGTGTATCCCTTGATAACCAACTCACTATTGGCAATTTTAATATTCAGTTAAGGTTGTATTGTGATAGACTGTCATAGTCCATACACTCCCACCAGTGTAGCGTTCATGCCAGGAGAGCTTTTTAAGCATCTATCTTCCAAAAGTGGACACAAACAGAAATGACTTGTTTTAATGAAGAAACATTTCCTGAAAATAAGACAGTTAGTGCATTTAATACAGCGGACCTCCGACACGCACTCAAAAGTTTTGCTACTGAATGTGATGCGGCTGGGATGAAAATCAGGACCTCCGTGTTGGAGGCCATGGTTCTCTCCCAGAAAAGAGTGGATTGCCCTTTTTAGGTGATGGAAGAGAGATTGCCCCAGGCGGAGAGCTTTAAGTACCTTGGGATCTTACAGTTGATGTAGTGTTCTGTATTGATAAAGCAGGAACTTTGTTTGTGGACGAAGCTTTCTATGTCCCTGTCCGTACTTATGGTCGCAAATTATGGGTAGTGATGGTAAGAGTAAAGTTGTGAGTATGGCCAGTGGAAATGAGATTCCTCCACAGGGTTGCTGGGTTTATTCTCCATGATAGGAAGCTCTGAGGTTTTGTCACCTTACAAGAATGTCCTCTCATCAGCTTCTGATAAAGATGTATCAGTTCTGCATCAGCCCCTGGGCAGAGACCCGGGACAGACCCAGGACCAGGACTGCTGATAAGATTAGATCTCACAGTTGGCTTGGGAACTTTTGGGGATTCCCCAGGAGGAGTTGGAATCTGTGACGGAGGATAGAAAAGTCTGGGCTGACCTTTTTCGCGAGCTGTCTCTGCGACCCCACCCGGAAAAGCGGAAAGAAAACAAATGAATCAATGAACAATGAAATCATCCAAGAAAGATGGCCCAATATACCATCACTGTAATGAACCCATCAACCTCTCTGGAAAACAAACATTCAGTTGCTCACCAACAAGATGAACATTAGTGGTGGGATTAAAGGTCCGGGTGGTCAACCACTTTTATCTGGTTTTGTCACTGGTTTTATCATGCTAGTTATACACAGAGACAGGAAGTAAAAGAAACTTACAAGCAGGCAAACAGCCCTGATTAGTCATGTCTGTCTCAGGCAATATACAGTCATCACAAGACAACACCTGAGTCCTGGCGGCATCATACTAGGACGGTCTCAATCAAGACTCATCCTGACTGCGCTGGTTGAATCTGAATGAATCTGAATTCATTCTTCCTCTTAACATAAGTCATAGGTAGGTGGAGCTCCTTTGCAAGCCACAGCAGGGAGCAGGGAGGAATCGCGTGCCTTGCTGCAGGTGCAGTTTACTACTTCCAGACACACAGATAGTGTGAAATGCTGCCTCGAGTTGCAGTATGCAATTTTTTATAAGGCTCTTATTCCAGGCATTTAGCCTCTCCCTGTCTCAGAGGCACAGAGACTCCTGTGTTGCAGGAAAGTGGCTCCGATAGATCTCCAATCTGCTTACAATCTGCCTTCAATCTGCCTCCTGTTATGTCCTGCCTTTTCCTGCTGGGCCACATTATATGTAAACATATTTGGTCCATTGCATTTCCAAGGCTGATTAAAAAAAAAAAAAAAAAACTCCTGTTCTGAAAGAATTACAACCAGTATGCAACATTCAGCGAAGACTGTGGAAATGACATAGAGCTGAATCAAGACTATTTAATTATAGAATACTCATAGAACACTTTTTGAAGGTGGATCATCATGATGTGATGGTTCCACACATATCCACAACATCAGTACTGATCAACCCCCATATAAATGGTTTACTTGAGATTTAAAAGTCTGATCCACATAGCCACATACTCCAGTGTAGGTAATGGTAGAGCATGTTTCCTCTTCCTCTCATTTCCTGTCCAGACAGCTTTGTTGGCCATGCATGGTTTACTTAAGGAATAGGGCTGCCCTTTAACGTCTATTTTTATCTCAACACTGCACTATTTTACTTTTCTGCCCCCTCTGTCGTCCTTCATATCTCTCCACCTCTCTGTCCCACTCCTCCAATGCAGTTGGTCTGCGAGACATTTAGATGTGTTTGACGTGTAGGGCTGGGTAATAGTAGGGTATTTTTTCCTGTTTCAGTGTGTTTTGTTGTGTGTCAGTATATAGATTTAAATAATTCTCATAGATATTCCTTTTATAGGCTACAGTATGGAAAACCAGGACATTGGTGAATTGCCAGAAGGTCTATTTAGTAAAAAAATTGTATCTATCTATAGTGACAGCAATATAGCAATATGTTGGATTTAAAATCATTCCTTTGTTTTGGGGTATATTTTGAGTTTTAGTACTGGGCTGAGTATTGGGCTAGTTTTTGGTTCTGTCACACAGATCAGGCGACCAAGTAGCCTTTATCGTCATTCCTCTCATCACAGAGAGGTGTAATGTCTGGAACGAAATATACAGTGGGGTCTGAAAGTCTGAGACCAACAGTGAAAATGATCCTGTTTGGCATTCTTCTTCAATTTAACACATGGTTTTCATTACAAACGATATTATCAACAATAACTTGAGTGAAAAGTGAAAAGAGTTTCTTAGTGTTTGGTATGTCCCGATTTTGCTTTAATGACAGTGTGGACGCTGATACAGACTCCACAAGTTTGTGTAAAACCTGAAGGTCCATGTTGGATCAAATCCGTCGGCATGTCACCTGAACACGCGCTTCGATGGAAGGGAAAAGACTTGCGGAAAATCTGACCTTTTGTACAAATGGTCAATATCACAAATTTGTCAGGGCTGACTTAGAAATTGTGCAACGTCTTGAATATTGAATAGTCACGATGTTGTACTTTTTTTTTTCTTTTTTTTTTTCCAAAATTCTGTTTATTTCCAGTTTTAAATACTAAAAAAACCTCAGATTTTCAGTATGGTCTTAAACTTTTGGACCCCACCGTAGTTCCTCCTGAATCATGGTGCTACACTTAACATGAAACCACAGTGACACAGTGCAAGTAAATACAAAACGTACAACAACACAAATACAATAAAAATACAATAAAACAAATACAATAAACACAACCAGTAGACTGAATCTTATACAATAAACAACCCAGTAAACATTAAGCACTACAGAATTAGCTAATTAGCATTAGTGTAAACATAAAGTGGACAAAAATGACTTGTGCGTGTGGATTAGTTATAAATATTATGTCTCTGTTGTAAAGTGACTGATTGCAGTGGGTAGAGGAGGAAGGGTAGCAGAGTGAAACAAGATGTAAACACGAAACGTAAGGGAGTGTGGCCCTTTAAGAGGCAGAAGTCAGCTGTTTTCTCCGCCTCGCGCGCAGCAGCGCGTCGGTTTTTTTCTTCTCTCCGGAAAGTCCCGCCTCCTGCACTGGGATTGTCCAATCCGTGGACTGCTCGTGATTATCCAGCGCCAGCGCGAGATGGAGGAGATTGTTAGCCAATGTTAGGTCAGGATTCAGGATGCGACCAACCAATCATAGTGCACGGAGGCGGGACTTGCTGGAATACAGGTGTGGGGGGGTGATAACGCCGCACATCAGCACCGTGGACAGGGCAGGGCAGCCGGCTGTGGTGAGCGCCGGGCAGCGGAGCGGCAGCGCGCGGCCTTGATTTTCTAAACAGCTCCAGGTCGGTTCAGCAGCAAACGCGTCCTTATGTAAGTACTGATGTTTCTCCATGACGCTTACAACTGAGACCAGCTGAGATGCTGATTTCGACAGACCTGGAAACGAATCTGTCAATCCGTGAAATGGTTTTTAAAAAAAAAAAAATTATTAATTTTTTAAAATGTTTTATGCCATAACCACCAACCACATGCTTTAATTATCCTTTTAAAACCAAAACTGTACATCCTTTGTTTCCTTTGTTTGCTTAAATGTATGTATTGTAAATGAGATTTGATTAATTGACATAGCAAATGTTTTTGTGTATATATATCTCTCAGCTGATTCATGCTTGCAGGTCTTTTGATTGAGAGAGAGAGAGAGAGAGAGAGAGAGATATTACTCTCTACCAAAGCTCCATGCATGACTTATTCCTCTGGGTTTATTTAATCACAAATTCATTGGCGTGTTAAGATTCACAGCGATGTTGGGTTTGGGAGCAGCAGCACTGTATAACTAATTTGTGTTAACATGAAAGCACTTGGTTTGAGTAAAGCATGCCTCATGGATGTGCTGTCCATCATTTCTTTACTTCTGTCAAAATACATTTACAATTACATTTACAACCATTACATTGATGGTTATAGTTACAGTTGATGTCGGGGTGAGAGACATGGCAAAAAAAAAAAAATCACATCCTGACACTTGATATTTTCATGGTACGCTCTGTATACTATACAGCCAAGTGGCAATTTAATTAGACTTTCATTCAACGTCTGAAAAAATAATTTAGCATGTAGGACGGAAAACTAAACCTTTAGTACAGAGTTATGTAAAATCAAGCTACTTTTCTGTTTGTTATTCTCACGGTAGCTTTGTTTCCAACAGACTTAGAGAGCCTGGTCAATGGGAACCACCAGTCAGGAGGACCCGAGTCTCACCCATCCGGACACGAGAGAGTGCGCCCTGAGCACAGTGCAATTGTCAGTTCCATTGAAAAGGACCTTCAGGACATTATGGACTCCTTAGTCATGGATGATCCCCTGCCCTCTTCCTCCTCCTGTGAGCCCAACAAGCCATCCGGTCCCCCTGCTGCTCAGTCCCCGCTGTCCCCCCTGTTAAATGGAGGCGGCCGCTATCTTCTCTCACCCCCCACGAGCCCTGGTGCTATGTCAGTGGGCTCCAGTTATGAAAATACCTCTCCGCCCTTCTCCCCTCTATCCTCACCCTCAGCTGCAAGCAGTGGGAGTTTCAACAGCCCCTCACCGAGTGGTTGCCAGGACCAGATTCCTTCTCTTCCTCCAGTACCGGTCAGGTCCTCCAGTTACAATTACACGAGTCAGCCTCCCATACCTCAGCCTCGGACTATGCTGCCTAACCCGAAGGTGCCTGAGAGCCCTCGGCTCCAGAGAAAGGCTCTACTGGAAGCTCCGCCAAGCCCTAAACCAGCCCGCAGGGGGCTGAGTCAGGATAGCCATGTGGGGAAGTCTCCGGACACCTCCCGCCTGCCCCCTATGTTGCCTTCAGTCTCAGTATCTTCAGTATCCAGTGATGTGCCATCTATCAAGCTAGCAGTACCAGCCAGCCCCAAACTGGCTCCAAAATTCACCGCCACATCGTCGTCGTCCCCTCCTTGTAGTCTCAGGGTGAAAATGACTAGCGGTCTACAGGATCATCCATCCAGTCCGTTTCATGATCAGTCACAGCCAGATCGCTCACTCACTTCAAGCCCCGCTCAGCTTCTCTCTCCGCCTCCTCGGGCATTCCAGCCCCCATTGGACCCAATTGTACACATAATCCAGGGTGGACAGCCACAGCCCCACTCACTTCAACCTCCGGAGAGTCCTCGGCTGGCCTGCAGGAATCTGGAGGCTGGTTGTGGCAGCAACGTGAGGGATCTGCCCCCTCTTAGTCCCTCCCTGGGACGTAGAGGAGTACCAGTACTGCCCGGTGCGCTTCCAGGTACCCTCCCAACCTGGTCCTCAGAGAGCCCAACTGCCAAGATAGTTCCAGAGAGTCCCAGACACAGACGCAAGGCTTCCTCCCCCTCTCAGGAGCTATACAGTCCCCGACTGGTGCGTGCCCGCAGTCCTTCACCCACCTCTGGGCTGACAGATGGTGGTGGACGCAAAGGGAGCTTTGGGAACACTCTATCTCCTGCCTTCAGCCTGGGCTCCCTGCCTGGGTCTTCACCCTTAGCTAGTCCAAGGAGCCACAGGAAGATGTCAGCAGGGCACAGAGACTTGCGGATCGGCCACCCAGGCATGAGAGAGCGCAAGAACAGCATCACAGAGATCAGTGACAATGAAGACGAGTTACTGGAATACCACCGGCGCCAGCGTGAGGAGCGCCTCAGGGAGCAGGAGATGGAAAGGCTGGTAAGTGACATGATAGAACAGTGTGATATGGAAAATAATTTAGCCACATGACATTCCAGTGTACCAAAAATCAGTTAAAACACTGCAGGTTGCATTTGTCTGGCCTCATGTGATTATTTGGGCAGATTGATTAATGAGCTGTAGTGTACCTTAACATTATGAATTTGTCTTGTGGGTTTCTTAAGGCAGTTCCATGTAGTGCAGAGAAATGGCCGAAATATTAGCATATATTTATATGCTGCTGCAGTGAAATATTTTCGTGAGTTTTTTTGGTATTAGTGGGGAAGAAGTGCAACTGCTGAATATATTCTGATGACTGGTGAGAAATTACTTGTATAATTTGTAGCCAGGATGGTCTTTGGGTCAGACTGAAATCTTGAGTAAAGCCATAGTTACTCAAGATAACAACCATTCCAAGCTGAAAGACTGAAAGTGACGGGGACTGCTGTCTTGCTGTGGCAGAAGGCTCTGATTTCACCATGGCAACGTTATTGTTTGTTGTCCGTCTTACAGCGGGGTGAGCGAGTGAGAGAGAGAGAGAGAGAGACAGACATCTCGGTCTGGTCGTTTGTCTGGAATGAACTATGGAGTCAGCTATCTCACATGCAAACTTATAAAACTCCTGGAGGCTGACTTTTTATCTGGTCCTTCTTTTTTCGCTGTTTACTGGGAGAAGGAAAAGAGTTGATCTAATTGTATATAATTGCATTCTGGACACACACACACACACACACACACACACACACACACACACACACACACACACTTATATATTTTACATTTTTGGCCTTTTGCCATTTATGTTGCCAAGGCCCTAAAGACAAAATCAATAAAGGATTAGTTAAGGATAAAATAAGCCTAGCTAAGGCTGCAGAAGGAGAAGCTTTGATTTAAATTTTACTTTGACATTGAGCCAGCTGAGCATATTTGATCAAGATCAAGTATAAATGGCATTTACAAGACAGTTTCAAGAGATAAGAGACAGTTTCAAAAATGTTTGCTCTAGGAAATGAATTCAGATTCATGTATATATTTTCATATATATTTGTAATGTATTATATTGTAACTTTTAGATTGAATAAAAGGTACTTTCCATTGTATGTAATCACATTTGAATTTTTTAGATATTTTTTTAAGCCTAGTTAATGTGTGACACATCTTGGATGGTGTTCTGGGGCATAACTTTAACACTCTATTGTGACATTCATCAGACTGATATTCTTACCAACCTAAGCATACCTAGTGCTGTGTGCAACTGAAGTGAGCCAGAAACTGGGCGTAAACACGCAGCATGACTGAGCCAGCTGAGGTCAGAGGTCAGCAGCAGCGAGGCTTCCATGCCCTTCCAGCAAAACTGACACCACAGTGTGAAGGGGGAATGCAGTGTGTGTTATATTTACCCCATAAATCCCCCTGTGCAAAGTGCTTCTCCGTAAAAAGCTTCAGTAGGCATAGTGAATATTTCAATCAGGCATGTAATATAAAAATAGTCCAAAAACCCTTCCGTATTCCAGAATGATTTAAATCACAGCTTTTACAGCATGTGCCCAAATACCCATCTCGCATTGTCATGTGCCAGAGCAGTAGAGCGTGGCATTGACATTACACATGTGATCTGAATATCTGTCTTTTCTAAGTCCAGCTGAGTTTGGAATTGAAAGACTTGCATGACGTAGTCTGTGATTTTACAGCATTAACTTGCAGAGGCTCCAGAGGCACACTCGGTTACTGGAGAGACAGCCTTGGCGCACACAGACACTTGGCATATGTCGCCAGTCTGTCACTCGGCTAGTGCTGTAAAGATGCCAAGGCTGGCCAGAGATGACCTCATTCATTTTTAAAGCAAAAGCTCCAGTGATGACATCATGTTCCTATTATACCTTAAGATGGAATATAGATATATATATGTAGAAGTTTGAAAGGTGAAGTGCTGCACTGAGCTTTATTGTATAAGGATATAGTGATATCCATTGCCACGGATTACTGAATCAAATATATAAGTGTGTGTGCATGTGTGAATGAGAGAGAGAGAGAGAGAGAGAGAGAGAGAGATTGAGAGAGAGTCAAAAACACAAATAGAAATATAGGTGCAGTTTATGTTTATGATTGTTTGGTTTGAAATGGATGTTCAACAAGTTACCTTCTGAATTATAACCAGTGGTTCAGAGGATATGTGGCTGTTTAAGTTATTGAATTTATCGTCAAGACTTCAGAGTTTAGTGGTTGGGGACGTATTAAACGAATACTCCTGAGAGAAAGAAAGAATTAATGGAATTACATGCAACCTCTCTTCTGCGAGTCTCTTCTAATACAGAGTCAGTAACAACTTTCTCAGATCATGTCGTCAAGCCAGTGAAGCACAATGACTGTGTTGGGTTCGCTTACAAGTTCTGAAGGTCCACACATTCATGCCAGTAATAAAGCTGTCTTTGTCTGTAGTCCTAATCAGAATGTCTGTAGACGTCTAGGTATGCATTATAGTTGGCTTCTGGGTGAATAACTTGCGTATGGTGAATGATGGAAGTAGTAGTGGCGATGAAAATTAGAAAGTGATTAAAAACTCTCCGTTGCTGGTCACAGACACGTTCAAACAGTTTGAGCAGCGGCAGATCAACAGAGGGCTTTTTCAATTTCGGTTTTGGCCCTGCGGGACCTCAATTTCGGTTTCGAACCAGGGATTTTCATTTTGTTGCATCACTACTGCTAGCCTATCATAGCTTCATCCTGGCTGCATATGAGAGGAAAATTCTGCTGTATAGAACAAGTGCACCTTTTTATCAGGTCTGAATAAGTGTGGCTTGTGTTAGCAATGCCGTGGGAGCTCGTGACTCTCATGACTCTCTGAGGGTCGAATTAAGTTGAGGTAAATGGACTTGTCCTATAAATGGACTTGTCCTATAATCTTCACATTGATCCAAGAAAGATTAATCGGTTCTGCTGCTTGGTAGAAATCCCTTGGCATTTTATCCTCAGTGTCATTCACATCTATGACTTTATAAAGCTCATTAAGTTAATTGAAATCTGGAGGCATGGACCATCCAGTCCCTTTCATTTACTAGGCTTCTGAAATGACCTGGATAACTGAAAGCAGTCTTCATAGATGGCTCAGCTGGGCCGACGACTCCTCTAACCTCTCTAGAGAGTTTTTGCCTGTTTCACGTTGTACTTATACCTTATTCGGCCCCTTACTTATGACTGTATTTCATATCAGCACGTTGAGCCAAGACTAATGGAGAGAATTTATGGAGTCACAACAGGAACTGAGTGAATGAGTTGGCTAGAGTTGGACGTCTTCGGAGATTGATATATGGCAGCCAGAATGAAGCGCTCGTCTGCAAGTTACACAGCTGGGGTTGTAAGTCCAAAGACACAGATGCTTCTCTGGAAGGACTTCTGTATTTATTTATTTATAGACTCTATTGGATGAAATTTTCCAAAAATGATGACTAACACAAATGTGCCTTTGCTTGATTTCTGGCAGTTTTGATAGGGGGATGTTGTAAATACACTTCATATAAAATAGCTTGTGTTATAAGTGCAAACCTGCACACCACTGATTTTTAACTCAGTAATTAGAGCTTGAGCGAGTCTCATGCTGAGAGAGAAATTCCAAAGACAGCGACAGTGTGTGTGTGTGTGTGTGTGTGTGTGTGTGTGTGTGTGTGTGTGTGTGTGTGTGTGTGTGTTGTTAGTATCATCGCAGACAGACTGAGGCCTTTGGAATGTAGGCGTCGGGGTCAGGTGGCACAGCCCTTTGTCCCGCGCTCTGATTGGTCTGTACACACTAGACTTGCCTGAGTGGAAAGGAGAGCAGGAGCATCTCCTGAAGAAAACAATCCATCACTTCAGACTGCAGCTTTGTCCAAGAGTGCTCTGCTTCTCTGCTTCTTAGCTTTTCACACAACTGCTGTTTACGGAGTTCATATTTTTGAGCAGCTTTTACTCCCGCCTGTAGTGTTGCTTTAATTGTCGAAGACGGCAGAAGAGCTTACGCTCATTTATTAGTTTATTTTGCCTGAGGCATTGTCTCAGATGATACAGTATTAATCAGCTATCCTCCCTCAGTTCTCCTTTAAATAGATAGAAAAGGTGGTAATTGAAAATTCTCTTGTGAAAACAGAATTTGAAGTTGTGAAGCGAGTAATTATGAGTCATTATGTAGGAAAGTACTTGAGCACATTAAAAACAAGCAAACAGTTCATGGGTAATTAAAATAAGCAGCCTTTTAAGTATGTGCCAAATTAATTTGCCGTGTCATCAAAGGTTTAATTATTGAAAAGTTTACCTTAGATTAGGTGGCAAAAGCTAGGCAGCTGATTAAATAAGTCCCAGGCAGTATCATCTTATCATATGTTTCAGACTTATTCAATGAATTATGGGGGTTTGGAAAGCTAGAATTCATTTCTAAATCTTTATGTTTCACTGAGTGAACCCACTGGATAAGGTATAAAATAATGGGGTTGTAGAATCTACCTAGACCACTACCTGTCCAGTGCTTAGAGGGATTAATGAGGTTGAAACATTAAAATTTAATATTAAAATCCACATTTCTCATGTAGCATCTGCCACCTGAGGAGGGTGAGGACAGAGACATGCTTCCTCCCATGAAGCCAACTTGTGCATCTTTTGAAACTGCTGCATGATTTGCGATATGCGGTACTATAATGCTATAAGTGTGTAAAATCAATTTAAATGATATATATTTCATGTTCTTTTGAGGAAAAGAGAGCAATCTCTGCTGTCTGCATTGCCCTAAAACTTTTTGAAGTATTCCGTTATCGCAAGCCCTTGCGCTGTGCATATCGCCATATTTACATTTGCGATATTTCGATATATCGCGCAGCCCTAATGTCCGTCACAGCAAACAGCATAACACATGGAGGATAGCACTGTCTACCCTCTTCTGCAAACACGAGCTCACTAACGCCAATAACGCCTCCCTCCCCAGTTTTGTTCCCTAGGACTTCTGGCCATGGACAGCTATGGAATTGCGGCAGAACACTTTTCTGTTGCAGGAACAACTCAGAAGCCCTGTTTTTGTTATGTTACGTTTTAATGCTGTGTCTTTATTTCCGCTAAATCTTAAGTATCGGTGTACTTGTCTTCTTTGGCACCATTAGTGCTATGCGTCATGCTCAGTAGATACACGAGACAAGGTGTGAAGTAGACAGGTAACATCACGCCATGGTTTATCATTGAATTTCACATAGTGATTTACTGATTGGTTAGTTTGTTGCATAAGAAGTCGTCTAGGTCTCCTGATATAATTCGGCTTCGACAGGCTCCCGCTATGATTTTATGATGTTTAATAACTATGTATCGAAGTGCACTCAACGCCGTTTCCAAAGCGACAGCAAAGTCACGAGAAGAGAGTGAGATTTTACCTTCACGGCTCTGATTCAGGTCTTTTATAGCACACTGAGCTTTGGAGTGTGTGGGTTAGAGGAGGAGAAGGAGGAGGAGGAGGAGGAGGAAGGGGAATGGTGGTCTGCGTTTGTTCATCTGTCCCAACATGTGTGAGTTTGTTAAAGAGCAAGTAGGATCTAAAAGACCCCACCTCCATGAGAGAATGTCTCCATGGTGTGGGAACTAGTACCACTTTAAAGCAAGCACAATGAGGGTAAGTGGGACTTTGTGCCTTTTGGGGATTTGGGGGATTTTGTGTCTTTTTGTAATGTTGAGTAAAGGGGAAAAAAAGGATATTTTGAGGGCACTTTTTTTTTTATTTGCTAAAAATTAACTATTCGTGTTCAGTTGAACTTTCTGCTTGATCTCACAGATGCCTTCTTTTTTAAATTCTTGTAATTCACATGAGTAGTTAACTTGATTGAGAGAATGTGTGTGTGTGTGGAGGGGGGGAGACAAAGGTTGAAGCAGTGCATTCCTATAACAGTGCACACAATGCCCCAAAACATCATTTATCTCCCTGAGCAGAAGCCACAGCATCCGAGACTCAGCAGGCCAAGATGGGGATGAAACGTGTGCCGCAGCCTGCATGGGGATTTCGAAAGGAACCTGAAGGAACATGCTACCTGCTGAACGCTGAACGTGGGAAGCTTATAAAACTTTACTGACAGTTTACCTAGAAGGGAGAAGCTGCATTTTCTAGGACTAACACTTCCAGGCAGCATGTGAACGCATGATCGTTCTGGTCTCAGAATGTGTTTGTTTAACGACTCAGAATGTTTCTCTGTTTGGTCCGAAGCTACTGAATGTTGTTGTGCTTATGCAGGAGCAGATGTGTTTAGTCGAGAAACTTGCCAGTTGATTTTATCCCCCTTCATTTAGCCTGAAACAAAGTAACGCATTCCAAAGGCTTTGAAACAGAGGGATTACAGGAGACGACTGTTTGGCATTCAGACGTGTAATTTTCTCAGAAAGACATCTGTGTCCGATTCGAGGGAAGACGTGTCTCTTTGATCGAAGCACTTCTTCCTCTACATGAGAATCTCAGATTCAGCGCATGACGTTACAGATCAAACAGAAACTGAGATTTATTAGACACGTTTAAGCTGATCTTAGTTTGAAAATGATCTCAAATTTTAAAAAAAAAGAAGAAAGCTTTATATACGGTTTAACTCTTTTTCGCAGCTGCACCACCCAGCATCAAGGAAACGTGATCCTCGCAGCTTCTGAAGGGTCGGGGGTGTTTGAGCTGAGAGCTCTGTAGCTGTAGGGCTCGTGGGCTGCAGATTACAGGTTAGACTAATGGAGGGTTTGGAGAAGCTTCGTCACACAAGATCACAGTGCAGCGCGATCTTAACCAGGCTTTGCGGTGCGTTATAATATTATGCGAAGAATGACCCGAGATCAAGCACTTCCAACGCTAAATATCTTTCTTCTTTTCATCGTGATTGCACCGTTGTGCAGTAATTGAGCGCAGTGAGGTGATTATTAGAAATGCACCCTGTTTTGAAAAGAAATTTTTTCCTCCCTTTGTATAATTAGGATAGATGGAGTCAGTTTATCCATTTTTTTCCGAATTAATATGCTACATTAGCATTTATTTGCATTAAAAGTACCTACTGAATTATGAAAAAAAAAGAATAGGAATATTACAAGCATTGAACAATTAGAACATGCATGTAAAAAAAAAAAAAAAAACTCATCACAACTCGTTTACCTACATGCAGTTTGCAGTATAATTAAGTGTGCTGTATTGCCATGTTGAAACGTCAGTGTTACTGCGCTTCAAGGTGGGCCTGAGAGGCACAGAGAGACTGAGCCGAGACTCCATTCAGAGCCAGAGCAGTAGGAGGTCGGAGCCATGTTGCTCCGTTAGCACATGAGAAGTGTGTTTGTCAGCACTGAAGAAGGAAAAACGCTGCTCAACACACTGCTCAACACACTGCTCAACACACTGCTCGGCTTACTGCTCCTTTATCTGCCTGTGTCCTGAGACTGTCTCACGTCAGGACTTCAGGATTGTGCACTGAAGGTGCAGGTCTGATAAGAGCAGATACATACAGCGTCATTTCCGCTTCTTTCTGCCCCTGCCGTATTGGTGTCAGCGCCTTCTCTTACTCATAGTCCAGGCCCAGAGGAAATTAAACGGTTGTTTCTCTCCTCTAAAACAAACTTCTCATTAGAAGGTTCACTGTGTGAGATTTGTCTGTCTAGTGGCATTTATTGGCTGCTGCTGTTGTCACTTGTGTATTTACACTATGTACAGAGAAGGGGGTGAGAAATGAAGAGAAAAGCTGGTGACTTGTTCTGTTATACCAGGGGGTCTTCAGTCTTCTCCACAAAGGACTGGTGTTGCTGCAGGCTTTCATTCCAACCAAGCAGGTGTTATACCTGATAGACGCATGCTTAATCTGTTCATCTTGGTCTCCAATCAACTACCACGTGTGCCTCCTATTTGGCTGGAAAGAAAGCAGACAAGATTGAAGACCCCTGTGTTATTCTAAGGGAGGCATTTTGCCGCTGTGCCCTGGGTCCGCTCTTCTCCTTAGCGAGAGGTCACTATGCTCCAATACAAAGTTCTTATGATGAAACGTTCCTATTCTGATGGTCTTCCAGAAGGACTCTGCCTACATCCAAGTCAAGAGGCTTTTATTGTCATTTCAACTATATATAGCTGACGCAGTACACAGTGAAATGAGACAACGTTTCTNACCTAGTGCAAACAGTGCAACACAAAACAGTGCAGAACAGACAACACGAGACAGTGCAGGACAAGTACACAAACACACAATAGCACTGGGCGCAATGGCTCTCTGAATGGTTTGATGTGTTTGAAAATGATGTAAATCAAATGCTATAGCCTTCACAGTCACAAGACCTCAACTTGTCGGGGGATTATTGACTGACTCTTTAGACGTTCCACATCATCGTCAAAACACTACGCAAAGGAATCTATTTGGAAAGAGCGCTGTTCATCCCTACAGTACAGTTAAAGAAGTCTTGCTAGATTTTCCTTTAATGTCGCTCGTCTGAAATGGTAGTAGCTGTAATGTTTCAGCTATTGGCTATCTGTGTTTGCCAAAGTTTGCATACTCTGAAGAAGTTATCTCTGTTAAACCTGTGCCATAGATCATACACTGCAACCTTCATGGATTCTTTCACCCCTACAGCGAGTGTAGCTTAACTCTGCTCTTTTTTTCCCCCCAGGAACGGCAGCGACTGGAGACCATCCTGAACCTCTGCGCTGAGTACAATAAGAACGATGGGCCGAGCGTTATGGCTGTCTCCAGGCCCACCGTGACACAGAGGCAGCGCGAGAGTGACGAGGAGAATCTGAGAGAGGAGTGTAGCAGCACAGAGAGCACACACCAGGACATGAGGACGCCACACAACCTCCAAAACGGAGACAACACACAGGTCAGAGCTTCTCCTCCTGTACAGATACAATCCTGAGATACAATTCTCTCAGTTATTAGAATCATAAAGGATATGTATGCAATAAAAACAATTCTGCTTATTTCTGCTGACTGTTACAAAGCACCGACACTGGTGACTCCTTCCATAAAGCTTAAATGAACGTCTCCTCACAGAGAACGTCATCATGGAGCACAATAGGATCAGCACGTTAATATAAACCTGTTATGTGAATTCTAGACGGCACTATTGCCAGAGCTTCTGTTTTAGAAAATGAATCCACTGAGATTTGAGAGTTCAACAGTTCTGTGGTATAAGACTAAAAAGTGTACACTCTGTGCTAAATGTTACTTGAGTGCTGTAATGCTTTTGCACGGAAACGGTGAATGCATGTGAAAGGTATGTGTGTATTCTGCGTGTGTAGCTGGAGGAGATGTCAGGAAGTGGGACTAGGCTGGAACTGAGTTATCTGGAGGAGGAAAGGGTACGAGTGCTGGCGAGGGTTGACGAGCTGAAGGCTCGGCTCACGGAGCTGGAACAGCAGCTACAGGAGAACAAACAGGAGGTGGGAGTGACACAGAGGCTCAGAAACACTCGAACCACACATGCAAATATCCTTCACAACATCCTTGACAAGGCACATACACACACACACACACACACACACACACACACACACACATTGTCAGATAAATGAGGTTTATATACACAAAGGAAATGCTTACCTAAAGATAAGAGTTGTGGAGAGGGGAATGTGAACCACAGCTGAGGTTTGTTTGTGTGTGTGTGTGTGTGTGTGTGTGTATGTAGGCGGAGATGGAAAGGGCCTTGCTACAGGGTGAGAGACAGGCGGAGCTGAGCCAGATCGAGACTGAGACTGACATCATCACCCAGCTGCAGCACAAAGTCAGCGAACTGGAGAGCGCCATCCAGAGGGAGAAGGACAAGGTAGAACCCTGTGTTACACACACAAAATCACAAACTTGGAGCTTACTGAAGACGCAAAATACCGAACTGCTACAGAGGCCCTGCAGAAAGAAAAAATCTAGTACATAGTTAGCTGTTGATTAGTTAATAATTTTTGGGTGTTGGAGTCATGTGACAGCTCTGTCTCTCTAGAACTGTGTGTGTGTGTGTGTGTGTGAGAGAGTGTGAGAGAGTGTGAGAGAGTGTGAGAGAGTGTGAGAGAGACAGTGAGAGAGTGAGTGACTGTGTGAGTGACTGTGTGAGTGAGTGAGTGAGTGAGTGAGTGAGAGAGAGAGTGTGTGTGTGTGTGTGTGTGAGAAAGAGAGAGAGAGAGAGAGAGAGAGAGAGAGATATGCCTCTCTGGACAGAACAGTCTTCTCAGTTTTTGACGTACCTTAAAAGCATATTATTATTTTCCAGATTTGCACTCCAGGTCTGTCCTGGTCACTTTTGCCAACCACCAGTAAAAATAAATAAAATAAGGGATGCAGTTTATCCAAAAGAAACTACTTTCCTATTTGGTGAAATTATTTTAAAGGAGTTTGCTGATACTTTGAATTTAGCCAGAATAGTATCACTGAAATTTGATAAATAAGCCTCCATTTTATTTGATTTTCTTCAGGTCATCTACTTGGCTTCACTAACCAAACTCCATTAACCTCTAATCTTCTTGGTGCATCCCTCTGCCTTTGTTTCTGTTTATCTTTGTCTCGGTGTGTCTCTTATTGCTGGCTTTGCTCAGACCTGAGGATCAGCTCAGGGGCTTTATCAGGAAAGCAGTCTGAGTGCACACAAGTCAGATGAGCTGAGCTTTCCTGAGGGCATCTGGTTTGGGAATTTCTTCATGTTTCATCTGTGTGTCTGTGTGTGTGTGTGTGTGTGTGTGTGTGTGTGTGTGTGTGTGTGTGTGTGTTTGTGGTTTGTGGGGTTTGGTTATGTGGTGCGGTGATGATAACTGTTGAAACTCTTCGAAGCTGTTACAGAGGTGGTGGGAATTTCGGGTGCTCAGTACTGCGAGCATTACAGAAGGTCACATGGTCTATTCGTGCTATTCTTAAGCAAAGTGTTACGTGTTCCAACAAATGTGTAGTTTCACCTTTTTTAAGTTGCATAAATAGGATCTGATATATGATATTGTTAAAAAGAACGACAAAGAAAAACATGACGCCTTAATTACAATGGAAAAAAAAAATAAATAAATGCATTAAAAAAGAAAAATGGAGGCTTTTGAGTTGTTGCAGCAGAAAACTGTTCGTCCTGTCGTCAGGAGAGTATGAGTTCGAATCCCAGCAGTGAAACAGATATCCATGGTAAGGGGCAAGGGAGAAAAATGGGCCATGCACTCTGGGTGGGAGGGACGGCATCGCTCTCTCTCATCTGCCAATCATGATGTGGGCTTGTGTATGTGTAAGAGGGCAGACAGCGCTTTCTTCTGAGTGGGTTATTCTCTCCAGTAATGCAGCCTGAGCAGCAATTCAGGAAAAAATACTATTTGCTGAATTCATGTCTTAGAGGAAGCACGTGTCCGCCTTCGGCATCCCCGGGTGGTTGTGCCGTATGATAGGGGAGAGCTGGCTGGTGGGTGGGAATTAGCAGGTAGCTAAATTGGGGAGAAAAAAAAAAACACTTAAATACATACATAATAATTGAGTTTTATAAAAATCTATTTCTTAAACAAGCAAACAAACAAATGAATAAATAAACACGTCTTCAGCTACTTATTTAAACTAGTAATAGTAATTTCTTCTGAGTATTTTTGTTGAGTATAGATATTTAGTTGAATAATAACAGAAACCTCACCAGCCTTTTTGTACTTTTTATTTTTTTATTTTTTATTTTTTTTTTGAGTTGTGGTTATGTGGAGGAGGTTTTATGTGACAGTAAATATAAAGTGTCAGACTTTAAATAATAAGATTTTCTTGCATTATCTGGAGCTCCTTTGGTGCCAGATCCTTGTATATGTATAATGAGGTTTATACTAGCCAGCAGTTTAATTAAATTCTGGATTAAATTGTGTCACTTGGGAAATGTTGCTATTATGCGATGGCTAATAATGGAGTGTTGAATAGCCATTCCAGCAAAACCACAAAACTTGAAACAATGAACTTGAGCTGCTGCAGTTTACTAGCTTTATCTGGATTGTATCAGATGCTCTAAACTGTCTACTGAGAATTCATTTTCTATGTCGTCACTAAATCACATGAGCGAATATAATGTCCTCAGCTCTCTTTGGCGTTGCACTCAAATGCATAGTCAAAATAACAAAACGCGTCAGAACGTGTTATAACGTGGCCTGGAGTGTTTCACTGATCTGGAAACGCATGAAGGCGATGTGTGTGTATCCAAGTATGTCAGTGTGACCTAAAGACTAACTTTAGTTTTCCAAAATATTAATGAAACTGCTTTTAGAAATCTTTCTTTCTGGGACGAAAGAAAGAAAGAAACAGCTAAATGAAATGGCAGCTGACATAGCAAGAAATAAAACCTCCGTCACGCACTGTACCACCAAAATATTCAGTCGAATGCTAGAGAACAGAAGCCTGTTCTGCCCTGTCAAAGGCCTTTGGTACACTCTCACGTAATCCTGCTACATAGGAAGTGTATTCCATACGTATGGCACATTTTTGAGTTACGTGAGTGAGCAGGGAAGCTGTAATAAATGTAGAAAGTCACATCTTTCTGTTCTTTGGCCAAACCCAATCTGTTGTGTCCTCTAACCTCAGACGCTTGTGCATGGCGTGGATTTGAGCAGTGTGTTTTCTCTCCCTCTGTCTCTCTCTCTCTCTCTCTCTCTCTCTCTCTCTCTCTTTCTCCTCCCCATGGATGGTGTGTGTCCCCTTTCTAGGAGAGGGCGAATGTTGACTGCCAGCGGGAAGCCCTGGAGAGGCTTCAGGATGCCTACAATGAGCTGAAGAGCCAGCTGCATAACTGCCCTGAGTCTCTAAGGGAGCAGTTGCAGGAGCAACTCAAAAGGGTCAGTCTCGTCCTGCCGCTCTCCTACCAGGACCATCAGAAACTCTGCGCGACTCAAACACACCACTTCCAATCATAGCATCTCTGAATCGACACACACAAACCACATCACCCACTTTGGTCCAGCAGATGGTAGATGTTGGTATGCATGAAGCCTATGCAGAAAGATTACATTACGCTTGTATTCATGTGAGCACCATGCCACTTTTTAAGGAATAGTTTGACAAAACACACATCATGCCGGTCATGCTGTTGGCTTGCATTGATTTTTAATTTTTTTGTGAAACTATTCCTTTACTGTCTGCTGACAGCCTCTCGCCATTCTTTCATTTACCTCATTTTGCCTACATGGGTAAATGTACAGAGAGAAGGTGTGTCAAAGGGTGTCCAAGGGCTGTGTGGTGAATTCTGGGTAAGAACATCAGCCCTGTTCTTTGTAGCTGTGCATGTCTGTTTGGTTCTGCTGTTTCTCTGGTTGGGATCTCCTGTGTGCATCCATGTTTTTCCCAATGCCACCTTTTAACCCCTAACACTCTACTAATGTATTAATGTAGAACTTATTAGTGATGTTCTCCATCACTGTGCATTTTGTGCCTTCCACATGCTTTCATCAGTACTGGGATTATGTGAAAAAGACATGAACCGTTTTGTCTTCACTGTTGTTCAGTATTTCAGTAGGCTCAGTAGTCACTACACTCATACTTTGGAGTACTTCCTTCTTTTGGTCGTTTGTAATAAAGCAGGTTCTTTTGGAGATGAATTTTCACTGCTAGACAGTTTTACTATTTCTAAGGAATAGTCCTGCAGGCTGCTCAGAGAAATCAACACTGACGCAAACTCTCTGCCCTCAGGCTTGCCCGTGTCAAAAGGAGTTTGGTTATCCTACACTGAGGGCTGACCAATGATTCTCTGTGAAAGCATGAGTCAGGTTCACTATAGGTCAAGTGAAGACAAGATCAGCATAACCAAAAACATCTCCTGCGCTTGCCCGCTGAGGAGCATGGCTGGAGCTGCCTGCCTGATGCTGCTCTCTGACCTCGTGGTTGATGTGCGCGCTTGTCTGTGTGTACGTCTGCACACTATAGGAAGCAGAGACCCTGGAAGCTGAGACGAAGCAGTTTGAGGACCTGGAGTTCCAGCAGTTGGAGAAGGAAAGCAGTCTGGAGGAAGAGCGTGAGACTATTTCCCAGCAGCTCCTGCAGGAGAAGGCACAGTATCAGAGCAGTGTGGCTAAGAGAAAGGTATGCAGTGCTTCTGTTTTGATTTCACTACATTGATCCTGCTTGTAATTTAGCGTCCTAATCTTGTCTATGCGTTCTTCTTGCATCACAGTGTGTAAGGCACAAGGTCAGAAACCTCGTTAGGTTGGTGTGATTTCCTCATACAGTAAACGTCATGCTTTGGGAAAGTTGTCACATAGCTACATGCCAGAGAAACAGACATAAGCCTAATCTGTGATGAGATGGCCTTCAGCAAGCCTGTAGTGCTCTCGTGCCGGCATCCGCTGGCTCTTAAAGTCTTGTTTTGCCACCAAGTGGTGGAGTAATTATGTTTTCAGGTTGTTTGTGTGTCCGTCCACCCCTTGTGTCCGTCAGAGATTCTCGTTAGCGTGATATCTCAGGAATGCGCTATCTCAAGAAAGAATGTAGGATTTGTCTGAAATTATCCAGCAGATGAACTGATTAGATTTTGGAATTGATCTAATCAGGGCCGAGGTTAAATGTCTGAAATATTTCTTCTTCAAAAGCTTCCTTCCTGTTTGAAGTATATTTTAAGGGTATTTCTGGCATACAGATTAGCAACAAGAAGGACTAGCCTTGTGGTGGAGGAAACGTGAATGAGTGCTACTTTTTGAGTTAACTGGTTTAAAATGTACAACTTTGTTGAAGCTTAGGACTATAATAAGTAATTAATAACAATTATGGTGGTATTTAATGTTAGCTGATGGCCATCAGAACATCAGTGTGGTCAGGCACTGATGTGGGCGAGAGAGTCTCTTGCACAGTCAGGCTCCCAGTACATCCCGAACTTGTTCAGTGGGGGTGAGGTAAAGGCTCTGTGAAGGCCACTCGAGTTCTTCCACTCCAGCCTTGGCAAACTATGTCTTCATGGACCTTGCTTTGTGCTCAGGGCCATTGTCATGCTGGGACATGTTTGGTTACAGATGGGTGCTAAGTCACTTGCATATAGTACAATGAATATTGTGCCAAAGTTAAATAGAGAGACACAATAGAGAATCTCAAGGTTATCAGCCAGACAGTTAGATAAAGTCTTTTTGTCTTTGTTTGCCTGCCATTGTTCATTCAGATGAGCAGCATACACCTGGAAAGTTCACACTATTCCACAATAGACCTTTCAGATAACAATGAACAGTCAACTTGTATCAGTTTAAATGGGCAGCTTAATTATGACCTTTGTGTGTGTGTGCGTGGGCTTATTTAATGGGTCTCGTGTGTTTTGAAGGAAAAGGTTGCAGCGCTGGAGAAGCAGGCCAATCAGCTGGGCCTGCAGGCTGCACAGGAGTGTGAAAAGCTGGCTAAGGACAGGAGTGTCACCCTGCAGCTGCTTCAGAAGGTACACAATGAGTGCCTGAGGCTAGTGAATTAGTACCAGTGTTACATTCAGGCCATATTTGAAACCACAACCTAATCACTGTATAACGCAGCAGACATAACCGCCAAAACCATACACACACACACACACACACACACACACACACACACACACACACACACAGAAACACAGACACACATTAACAGTGCTAATTACAGTGCCTTGCCTAGGTATTCACTAAAATAGCCCGTAATATTGAAGTAGGAGGGAAACA
>CM074958.1:6079003-6092380 GCA_037577455.1 Pangasius macronema | reverse complement strand
TATGGAGGTAATAAATGAGGAGATGAAGCTAGTGGGTGCGGGTGTTGAGGATGCAGAAGATAGGGATAGGTGGAGAGCGATGATTTGCTGTGGCGACCCCTGAAGGGAAAAGCCAAAAGAAGAAGAAGAAATCAAGCCTGTAGTTTCAGAACTAATTTCGCAATGCGAGGAGTTTTCCCAGGCCTCTGCATTTACAAACCTTTCTTTTTTTTTTAGGATTGAGAAACTAAAAACATAATAAACCATTTCTTAAAGACAATGCGTGGGGTGATTGATGTGTAACTTGTCCAGTTTCTCTGCTCTGTAGGTGTACCGCTCCAGGCTAGACAGCAATGCCAGTCAATCCTCCCAGAAGCCAAAAGTGAGTGCTGGACTTTCCCCCACCTACACCACTGCGACACTCGGCCGCAACACTCCCTCCAGGGTAAGAACACACACGTGCTATGTAATGCTATTAAGTTATCATATACTACTGCGGTTTAACTGGAGTTGTAAATGATTGTATATTCACCTGCCCAGAGTCCCATCATGGTTGCCAACAGCACCGGCAGTCTCCCCCGCAACCTGGCAGCCACTTTACAGGACATCGAGATGAAGAGACAGCTGGCGCTGCAACAGAAAGGTATTCGCACGACGTTTCTGCCGCCACACGCCAAAGTAGCCGCAATGTCCCGGCTTTACTTCTTATAGTCTGGCATTAATGAACACGAAATATTGTTTTTAGAAATCTTATATATATATATATTACAGAGATTGTAGGAGTAACAAGCAGAAATAAAAAGGTTTAAAATGGCGTGTGTGTGTGTGTGTATGTGTGTGTGTGTGTGTGTATGTGTGTGTGTGTATATATAAGATTTTTATTCCCTGTCACATGACCTCCATTACTTTTCAGTGCATTTCCATAAACATTGTTCATACTACAACTAACAGATTTGAAAATAAGGTGTAGTGGGTATTATAAAATAAGTTTTATTGTTATAAAATCAGAAAGGAGAAGCCCATAATCAACAGGGTTCTTGTGCAGGATTGGAAAATCTGCAATTGTGTGGAATTTATAGGCCATTATTTCCAGATGTGGAAATAGAAATTAAGAAAAATTTGTGGAAAAAAAAAGTTTTCCATTGTCCAGGACATTATATTTAGACATTAGTTCAGTTCCTTCTCTAATGCAGCCGACATGTGTTGTTTTCATAATACAATTAAATACAATTATGAAAACAGTAAATTTCATTATACAGTTTACGAAAAAAAACACCTTAGAAATTCTGCAAAGTTCAATTTGATGAGTCTCGAAATGTCTGGATTTTTTTTTCCACAAGAAATGGGACGAATGCGTGGTCAATGGGAGATCCATTCCTAGAGAGTTAAACCTAATCAAGCTGATAATCTGATTGATTTTAGCATGCACTGGTGATGTACCAGGGCTTGTTACCCCTCCCCATCCCATCCACACTTTCCTCTGAACTCCTCCTCCCAGTTTTTTTGTAACCAGTGTGACGTTGTGTCTTTCACTTTGTTTGTTCACCTCCGTTATCCCCCACTCTCACCCAGACTGCTTGCCATCATCGCCTGAGTTCTCCACCATGGACAGTCCCACAGGTAGAACGCATTGAGTCTGGAGTGGGTTTGGTCGTGTCCATCATCCTCCTCTTCATCTCCACTTCATCCTTCGCTTTCTTTCTAACTGATCCTGTGCGTCTTGACTTTAAATGGTGCATGATTCCATTTAGAAGTGTGCTTTCTGTATTTCTGTCCTTTTGTTCTCTCTCTTAGCATGGAGCCAAGTGGTTGAGATTGTATGTATTTATTTTCTGTGACTGTAAGCATTAAGACTGGCCAGATTTGCTTGGGCATTATTTGTTTTATTTTAATTAATTAAATTAATGAATTAATTAATTTTAAAGAGGAGTCCAGGTCTCTGTGCTGTGCGTGTGAGGGCATGATGGATCAGCTGGTCAGCAGCGTGTCATCCTACATGGATACATGGGTTTCTTTGTTGATTTGGGCTTTGGCATGGGATTTCCTGTGTGTCCAGCTTTTGGTCCAATTTTCAGATTTATATTACTGTAGAGTTCCTGTGAAGAAGGGATCTATGGTGATATACTGCAGTGCATATGGCCGTGTTTGTGCCTCTTTGTGTTTAGGGGTGTGACGGTATCTGATGATAGAGAAATCTGAAATGGTGTTATTGTTAAATTAATGGCTCATGAAATATGCTACAAATTTCAAACAAGTGTTTCAAAGTTTCAGATGGCAAACTGTATCTCTGCATTGCTGTGATAAAATGCTATACTTTAATATAGAAGTATTCTGATAGCTTACTGATCCCAATTGTTATTAAATTATTTGCATTGCCACAGTGTTAACACAGTTGCAACAGATGAAGTGATGTACTGAAAAATGACATTTATCATACAGTTTTTCATACCACCTCGCACCTCATTCGTATATCTGTCCATTCTGGTTTCTCTTACATCCCTCTCTTCGTGTTCTCTCTCTACAGGTCAGCAGGTGATCGAGGAGCAGCGGCGGCGTCTAGCCGAGCTGAAGCAGAAGGCTGCAGCCGAGGCGCAGTGCCAGTGGGAGGCGCTGCATGGCTCCCACACACACCTCAGCAGCTCTCCGGCTCCTCCGCTGGTCCATCACTCCATCCTGCACCACACAGCACCCTCTGCTGGAGAGGACAACTACGACACACTCAGCCTGGAGAGCTCGGACAGCATCGACACCAGCGTCTCCACCAGCAACAACTCTGCCTGCTCGCCGGATAACATGTCCAGGTTAGAGAAATGCCAGCAGCTTTCATATGCCACTACCAGAAATCAGCTTATGTCCGTGTTTTACGTCTTCTCTCTGGAGCTCACTTACCAGGCTTCTTTTTTTTTTCTTTTCTTCTCCAAACTATCTCTGAGTGTTGAATAGAGCTTGTCAAGTCCTGCAGTTAAAAATGAATTAGACTGTCTGTAGGCTGTTACAGGGAATATGTAATGTGTCTGTTGCATTTTATAGCTTCTACAAAGCAGGAAATAAAGCCCAGAATTAGTTTTTAATTTGCTTTGCAATAATGTCTGTCTTCAAAAATGTAATTTTGTAAACAGAATCCAAATCACTAACGATGCCCTAAATTAAAAAGGCACTCCAGCATAAGATTTGACATCATATGTAGATTTCTATACACACGTATTGTGTAATATTGCATCTTACAGTCTCAGGGTTTTGACAACATTCACAGTATTCCAGCACCAGACCATGACAATAGCCAAATGTAGTATTCGTCCAATCATAGCTGCTAAGCAGGAATATAAAATACAGTTAAGTGCAAAAATTTCTGTTCCCCATTGTTCAGAGTGGAAAAGAACATGTATCTCTATTTTACAATTTATGTACAAACTGAGAAAGTCCAAAAACTTTAAATAAAAAACTGTGGATATATATTGCAGCAAGGTAACGGTCCAAAGCATAAGGCAAAATCAACAGAAAAACTGTTTAAACGGAATCCAAAAAAAGCACAAAGTTTAGTCATGACTCCCTCGAGGGAAGGAAAAAAGCTAAAAACTTTTTAATGATCTTTTTTTTTTTCTTAACTATTAATATCTTAGCATTTTATTACGTGTGATAATGACGAAACATCTGTGAAAACAAGCACTCTAATTGTCTTGTTGGTTAAATTTGCTCTTAATTTTATCCTAAGGGCATGCAAATTTTACACTGCTCGTACATCAGTGGTGCTAGCTTGCTTTATTTGCTCACTTGCTTTAACAGCACTTGGAACGCCCATATATCCGAAATATTTAGTTCCACCTTTTTAACTTTCACTGCTGTTAAATCATGAGTAGAAATGAAGACTTGAGTAGCTGCTGTCTCAGTCTGGGATATCTCAGAAAATACCCCCTGCAGTTCCCTGACAGAACCAATAGGTCAGTCGATGGTGGATTAAATATGAGCCTCCGTTTCATTCAGCAGCATCTAGACGCCCTTGGAACATATGATGATCTTTTATTTGTTGACTTCAGCTCAGCCTTCAACATGATCATTCCAGAGCTGCTGGACAAGAAGCTGACTCGATCTGCCAAACTCCATCTGCCAATGGATCACAGACTTGGTGACAGACAGACAGCTTGGCAAATGCATGTCAGACGCTCTAACTCAGCACTGGCACACCCCAGGGATGTGTTCTCCCCTCCCGATACGGCAACATCTGCACCTCTAATGAGCCGTCCATCAAGCTCCACACGTTTGCCGAGGACACCGCTTTTTTACGCGCCTCAAATCCACATCCACGTGAATCTGGTGCAGTCACGATAACCGCGACCTGAACGCCCAAAAGACACAGGATATGATTAGCGATTTCAGAAAACAGCAACCCCATCATCCTCAGCAATTGAGTCATTCAGGTTCCTCTAGACTGTCATGTCATGTAACCTTTAGCCGGAGAAAAATGCTACCTGCATCATCAAAAAGACTCAGCAAAGGCTGAGCCAGCTGGAAAAAAAACAAACAAACAAAAAACCAGTCTCCCCCCAGGCAATACTGGTCCACAGCCATCACCAAGTCCATCCTGACCTCCTCCATAATTGTCTGGTTTGGTGCTGTTTCTGCTCAGTCCAGGGGCAAACTGCAGTGCATCATCAATTCTTCTGGGGGAAACAAAAAAAAAAAAAGATCTGGTGTAGCTTGCTGTCCATCCCAGACCTGTACAAGTCCAGAATTAAGAAGTAGACATTGCATCATTGCAGACCCTTCCCATCCTGGCCACTAATGCTCTGGGACACACTTCAGAGTAATTCAAACAAAAGCTTCTCTTACAGGCAGCAAGTCTCATGAACAGCTCTGAACAGCTCTGAACAGCTCTGAACAGCTCTGAACAGCTCTGCAGTGTAAATGCACTTGTGTACTTCGGATATTCACTTAACAACATGGATATGCATTTCCATGACACTCCTTGAACACAGATGTGTACATTTTCATAAGTTTAGTGCATTTGCATGAATACATTTTCAAAGCAGTTACTCTGGGCACGTCCTTGTGATTGTCTTTGTGCTTAACTTCTTCGTATTTAAGTTTGCATTACTTGTACTGCTGTATTTTCTTTATTTGTAGTTTGTAGTTGTAGTATTATTTATACTGTTCATATAATTTTTTTTACAGGATTGTATTATTACAGTACAGTATTATTACTACACAAATTCTACCGCGACAACTTCCTTACACATGATGTACAAAAAGTTAGAAAAGGCCAAAAGTGATCCCGATTCTGATTTAGTAAGATCGTTTAATTCCTAAACAGTAGAGCATTCCCAAAGTGTTTCTCCGTGATCACTCTCTTGAGAATTATGCAACAACAGGAATAACGTGTGCAACGAGATTGGTGCATTGTTATGGTTTTATGATGTTTGTCCTGTACGGAGTCGCTCGGACGCTAATAATCTGTGTAAACTGAATTACTGAATGGGCTTAAAAGAAACCGTGTGCTACTGTGACACAGTGCAAGCGGGATGGATGCGCTGAAAATCGAAGAGATGGAGAAGCTGCTGAAGGAGGCTCACCTGGAGAAGGCCAGACTCCTTGAGTCCAAGGTGAGCGGAAAACCTGGAACCTGTGTTATACGGAGATCGATGTAATACCGTAATGGGAGTAGAATGCTACAAGTTCTTGTGGTTGTTCTGCTTTGTGTGCACCGCAGGAGCGAGAGAGCCAGGCACGTAAACAGCTGCTGGAGGAGGAGAGGAAGAGGAGGGAGGAGGCTGAGAAGAGGCTGCAGGAGGAGACGGTGCACCGGCAGCAGCTGATTGAGAAGGAGGTGAAGATGAGATCGAAGAACTTCTCTCAGGTGAGGTGAATGATAAACGGGAGTACATACGCTGCAGATAGGATGATGTTCAGAGCTAATACAGAGACATGGCTCTGACGATAATACCGTACAGTGTGAAAACAGAATTCCAGACGGGAGCATTTCAAGCCGTTACGGCAATGATTCGATATTTGACAATACCATTCTCTCCGCTAGGATACAATACAGTCTCGATTTAATAGCCTGTGATTGATAATTGACCAATGTTGGTTAGAATCTGAAGCAGGCTTACTGTTATTTCTCAAAGGATTATGATGTAGAGAAGGACCATTTTAAAAGTATCGAAGCTATCCTGCCTTATTTACACATTAGTTTAAAAGTCTGAATTATTTTTCCACTCCAGTTGTCTGTCTCTTTCAACAATTGATCTGTAATCAACTCTAATCATTAGTATTAAATATATATATCATTATATCTGATGATCTGAATGATTGTTGCCTCGATTCATTTGAATCGCTGCCTTTTAAATCTGTGCGTCGATCCAGCTTGGCCGATCGTTACACACCTACTCCATAACAACACAACCACAACACAGCACCCGTAACTCCACGGTGGTTGTGAAGCGTTGCAGTAAACAGCATACGTGGGTTTAGCAGCATTATAACTGTATAGAGAAGTAAACACTTACTTAACATTTTAAAATGAGATGATCTTGGGCAGTAAAGTGCTCACGTTAATACGGCTGTCACGTTTCCCATTTGTTTTAATAATCTCCTGCAATGGAAATGACCATGGCACCATAATGACATTATGTAATTGTTTGGTAGCGGCCCCACGTGAGAGCATGCACTCGGGAGCCGGATCTAATGAAATTCTCCTGTAAGGTTTGTACAGCGTCTGTAAGCAGCTACCTGTAATGTGACCGTCAATATTGTATCAGCGCTTCTCAGTGCGGCTCAGTGATGGGGACGTGCAGTCGTCCCGGCGGCTTTTGTCAACATGTACTCAGTGTTACAAGTGATTACTATTTCATATTAAATAAAGGCAATTTTCTCCTTTTTGGGGGTTACAAGGATTAAAAATTCTCTAACTTTACTTGTGGTTGAGATATATGAAAAGGGAAACGTCTATCAATTCGGCAAAACCTGAAAATATAAATAGAGGGGAATGTCAGAATTTGAGGCCGCCACACATACGTGGTTATGAGACGGGGAAAGCGTTGTATTGCTCTTATCATAAATAGTGTGTAGGGTGACTTATGATAGCATGCTGCCTTTCATATTGCTACACGATGCAAACACGGTACGTCTCGCAATATTTGAAAGCAAGCTGGTGGAACGGAGCTCTTGTAATATTAAAGTGGCCCGCAACAATTTGACCAAAATGGATTGCTTTGCCATGATTCATCAGAAAGTCATCCTTAATCCGGAGTGTTGCAAATGTTTAGAATGCACAGTAAATGTGATTATTATATTGATTAGCAAGCGATCTATTGTGCAGCCTTGAGTTTGAGAGCGCTGCTTATTCATAAACCCTGTAACAGGATTTCAGGTAGTAGGCTGGTCTAAGTTCGCCTTTTCGATTTTTTTTTTTTGCCAGCGTAAACATTAAAGTATCACTGGTTATTCATTTGTCAGTGTGTCTTTAAAATAGTCGTGATGTTTTTGTTTGCTACTTAATGTGAAATATTGAGATTTTTATTGCTGGAATTCTCTTTTAAACACTTACAAACAGTAATATATGTACATATTATAAATATATTTATTACATGTGTGTGTGTGTGTGTGTGTGTGTGTGTGTGTGTGTGTGTGTGTGTGTGTGTGTGTGTACACATATACATATACACACACACACACACACATATACATACATATATATGTATGTATATGTGTGTATATATATATATATATATATATATATATATGTATATGTATGTATACACACACACACACACACACACACACACACACACACAGAGAGAGAGAGAGAGAGAGAGAGAGAGAGAGAGAGACAGTATATGCATACATACATACATGCACACACTTCAACCTTAAAATTATCCAGAAAGATAAGTATCTGCCAATAGAAAAGTCCTTTTAAGTTTGAAATTAATAAATATGTCTAGAAATAGGCTTAATGGTTTTATATTTATAATAATCTCAGGCCAGCCTGACACAGAATAAATCACCAGCATTATGTGCAAGCTTTAGTGTATATATGTTTACATACATAGGGATAATATGCTCTCTCGTTTGCCTGCCTGACACAGTCAAATGTCTCAGAAGATTTTCTTAGATAGAAAGAATGTGCAAAGAAATATCACATACTATGTTCATACGTTAAAAATAAAAAATTCTACACACCCCTGTTAAAATGGCAAGTTTTTAAATTAAACCAAAATAAATCATTTCAGAACTTTTCCTACCCTCAACGTGAAATTACAACATATAAAAAAATTAACTCCAAATAAAGACCAGCTGTGTTTTTAGGATTTTCTTGACTGGACTGCTGAAGCCACGGTCTGCAGAGAGCTGACAAAACCTGTGCAGGGCCTCACTGTCGAAAGGAATCGATCAGGAGAGGGGTACAAAAAACTTTAAATGTACCATGGAACACCGAGAAGATCATCAACAAGTGAAGAAAATGGAGCAGCACAGTGACATTACCAAAAACAGGACAGCCAAAATTTATAAAAGTACAAGACAAAAAGTTAGAGAGCAATGGCAATGCCAAGAGACCAATGGCAACATTAAAATAGCTGCAGGAATATGTTACAAGTACTAATTACTCTCTGCATGTGGCGACAATCTCTCGTATTCTTCACATGTCTGGGCTATGGGATAGGGTGGCTTGACAGAAGCCCTTTCTTACAAAAACCATTCAAGCTCAAATGAATCACCCCAAACCATGCGGCAAAATGTGTTATGGTCTGATGAGGCCAAATCCACAAAGGTATAAAAATTCCAAAAGGTATGTTTGGTGCAAAAAAAGCACATAAATAAAAGAACACCATACCCATGGCTTAACCAATAGAAAATCAATGTATTTGAATAACCTAGCCAGAGCCCAGATGAATCCAACTAAAAATCTGTGGGATGACCTGAAGCGGGCTGTGAACAGGAGATGCCCTTACAATTTGATGGATCTAGAATGTGTTTGCAAGAAAGAGCGTGAAAATATTGCCAAGTCAAGATGTGCCACGCTGATAGACTCTCACCCAAAAAGACTGAGTGGTGTAATAAAATCAAAAGGCTCTTCAACAAAGTATTAGTTTAGGGGTGTGCATATTTATGCAACTACGTTATTGTAAATTTTTTGTTTTTCTTTTTTGCTCAAGTTCCTTATATTTTTCACTTTATTTGTATACTTTGCAATTGTACATCAAAGGTGAGAAAAGATCTGACATGATTTATCTTAGTTTCATTCTTTTACTTCACATTGATATAACAATCATATTGATTTTGTTATCTATTTATGAAGTTACATACATTACATACATTTAAAACAATCTAATAACTAAATAACTCATTCAAGGCCTTTTATTTATTGTGAACCTATTATAAAAAGAATAATTATGACTATATTTTAAATGGCAAGACGAATTTGGGTCTCTGTGGTGTGCCTGCCTATAGTAAAGTCTTATGTATCCACTGGAAACTGATCCCCACATGAACCACAATGCAGTTCATCTATTCTCATCGTAGTCATCTGTAGGTGGGCCAATTTGACCTTCATTTATATTCACCACAGGATGTTCCTCTGATGCCCAGGGTTTCACAAAAGCTGTAATTTAGATTTTTTTTGTCATATTAGAAAACATTTAAAGCAAAAGGACTGTCCTGAACGACTCCCTGAGATAATAAATGAAGAAGGGAAAAACCTGAAATAGTAATTACAGATTGCAATAACACACAAAGTCTCTGTTTGGTTAACTTCATTCTGGCTGAATATAATTGTAAAAATGAGAGGCTTCAACAAAGACGGTTACATTTTTTTATAGTCTATAATTAAAAGATGTTTCTGTTAAACCAGACATAAAAGGAATGTATACTACTACTAGCAAAACTGACTTGCCACTCAAATTCCTTATATTGTCAAAACAAGTTGATTTAAGGAGTGATGGTATGCACATCTTTGTCCTGGCCTTAATCTGGCTATGACCCCTGATCTTTGTTCTCACCCATATCATTTCTTACCCCAGTTAATCTATATTCTCCTTTGCTTATTCTTTGTCAGTGCATGTGTTAGAGTTAAATTTCAGAGCTGTGTCACCTTGTTTTTCATGCTTGCTCTTTTCCTGTTCAGATACCACTTATCTGTCAAGTTGTTTGACCCAGTTTGCTTATTCGGACCTTGGATTATGGATTTGCCTTAGTTTGCCCAGTCTGTCTGTCCTCCTCTCCTTTTATGGATTATGGAAATGTTGCTGCCTCACAGCTCCAGGCTGCTGGAGTTACTGGCTGCGTGGAGGTTCACATGTTCTTCCCATGTCTGCATGGATGCCTTAAGGTTCTCTGGTTTCTGCCCACCTCCTGAAAGCAACCAGGGAGGGGTGTATTGGCTATGCTGAGTTGCTCCTAAGTGTAAATAAGTGTGTGAAAATGTGGGCATGGTGCCCTGTGATGGCCTGAGACAGTGTATTTCTGCCTCACGCCCAGAGTTTCCAGCACAGGCTCCGCATCCACCATAGCCACGACTAGGATAAAGCAGCTGCTGAAGATGAATTGATGAATGAATAAATGAATGAATGCATGAATGAATGTTAATACAGCCTCTATTGTGTCTTTTTAGGTCAGGACAAAGCATGTCAAGAAGCCAAGAATATTCAATGAGGCCTAGTCCTAACTACTGGTAAAGTCATGTGAATCTAAAATTTTCATTCTTTTCTTATCCATATTATCTGTTCATCAACAATATAACAGCATTTATTACCACCAAAACCGCATCTTTTTTGAATCTGCCCTAAAAACTGGATACATCAGAAAATGCCATTATCATGTTGACATGTGAACAAGGGAAAACAGCTATTTGAAAAGTGCTCATGTATGACTGTCATGCAAACAGTTATAAGATGGCACAACTTATTGTAATAGTATTTTCTGTATTAGGTATTTTATGTTCATGTTGCATTGCTATAAGTGATGGTTGTGCAAGAAAGCATGTTTTATGTTCATATGGCCAAAACTAACAAAAATAGTGAAAGTTATGTAAAAAAAAAAATCATGGGTTTGACATCCAGTGCACATAGACAGCATGCAATTTTCTGTCAAATTCATATTTCATTGTGGATGAGAAACTGACTGAAAACATTAATGTTGCTAAAATTACACATATTCATGTGGACTAGACCTGAGCAGACAATATTAAAAAATACAATAACCTAAAAAATAAAAATAAAATAAAACACACAAAAGCTAAATAATATTTAATAGACTGGCACAATTTAATTAGCCTCATTAACAACTGCCCAGCTATTACAAGTCAAGAAGATTCTCACTTCACTAATTTATGTCTGCAACAGTAAAATTTGAAAGTAGTTTTGAGAAAATGTCATTGTTTGAGCAAATATGATTTTGGTTCATGTAACTTCAGTCGTATGTACTAATGTTGCACTAGTCAATAGTAGTCAAACCTGGAGATCTAAATCATGTACTTGGTAAAGTACAACAACACTGGAGCGATTTCTTTACTCCTTGAATCCATCTCCACCATGAGCAAAAAGCCATGCATTGCCTTACTTCATTATTTAGATATGCATTATAAAAGTACCTAACGTTTATTGTACCACATTACGGGAGATAATATATCGGACAAAGACAAATGCATAGCTGGAATTATGCTAGCGTTGCTTGAATACTTGGTATACCCTACATCTTATTTGCAGAGTTGTGGTCTGTGGTCTTCCTTCACAGCCAAAACATAATTTAACAACAACAAATGGTGTGCATATAGGCTAGTTTATATCAGGATGCCTGTGCTTACTATCATAAAAGCCTTTAAAACAGCAGTGTAACTGTAAAATTACAGCAGTAGCGGTTTTCACAGTAATATACTACTACCAATATTTTGTTTTTAAAAAACAAATAGCTTTTCACTCTATTTATTAAAATACACTAAAATATACCATTAATAAAAAACACATTTTTTAATGAATGCTGTATACATTAACTACAAAAATTACCTGGCAATTCTGCTCTCAATAAAATGCTGTAAATTTACATGATCACAACTATGCCAGCATTGATTCTTAACAAGAAAACGGAGAAAAAAAAACAAAAACAAAAACAAAAAAAGCCATTGTCATTTCACTGACACTCTGCTTTTAAATATACTTCAGACACATGGAAACTCATAAGCTGAAAAAAAGGTCCAGGACATCTTGACTGTAGCTGTGAACTGCATGTGCTCTGCTTAGCAGCAGTAAAGGTCCAAAAGGTCTTTACTGATTTTGACAGAGTTTTTGTTATTTACTTGGATAAAGAGAGTGGGATGTAACAGGAGTGCTTAAGCTCCACTGATATACTGGATATAAGGACATATTTCTCTCTAGAGTGGAGAATAAGGATCAGTCTTGCAATAAAAATGAAAATGTAATAGGTGTCCATGAGAGCTTAGTTACTCAAATGTGCTGCATCACACAATTAACTAGGACAAGAAGGTCTTACACTCCCCTGCTCCTGAGTAGTATTCAACCCCTTGGTGTCTTTCCTGTTTTGTTGCATCACAACCTGGAATTAAAATGAATTTTTTGGGTTTTTACCATTTGAGTTACAAAACATGCCTACCACTTTGAAGGTGAAAAATATTTTTTTGATTGTGACAAACAATAAGTAACACAAAAAAACAGAAATCTTGAGTGCGCGTAAGTATTCAAACTTTGAATATCCCACGAAGCACCATTAAATCCATTATAAGAAAATGGAAAGAATAAAGCACCACTGCAAACCTGACAAGAGAAACGCAGCAAAACTCACAGACTGGGCAAAGATGGCATTAATCAGAGATTCAATTTAGACACCAAAGATAACACTGAAGGAGCTTGGGAGTAATGGGAGTATCTGTCCGTAGGACCACTTTAAGCCATACACTCCACAGATCAGGACTTTATGAAAGAGTGGCCAGAAAAAAGCCACTGCTTAAAGAAAAAAAATAAGAAAACATTATTGGAGTTTGCCAAAGAGCATGTGGCAGACTTCCCAAACATATGGAAGAAAGCTCTCTGGTCAGATGAGAATAAAATTCTACTTTTTGGCCATCATGGGAAACACTGTGTGTGATGCAAAACCAACACTTCCCAGCACCCCGAGAACACCATTCCCACAGTGAACTATGGTGGTGGAGGCATCTTGATGTAGGGATGTTTTTCATCAGCAGAGACTGAAAAACTGGTCAGGATTGAAGGAAAGATGGATGGCACTAAATACAGGGCAATTCTTGAGAAAAACCTGTTTCAGGAAAAACACCATCGTCACATCCTGTTTTCAAATTGTTTTGACTGGAGCTTCTTGCCTGCGTTGGCATCTTAACTATACTGTTTTTTTGTTTTTTCAATCAATAATTTTGCGTCTTCATCTGTTGTATTTTTC
>CM074958.1:6065209-6078903 GCA_037577455.1 Pangasius macronema | reverse complement strand
AGCTGGTGGAACGGAGCTCTTGTAATATTAAAGTGGCCCGCAACAATTTGACCAAAATGGATTGCTTTGCCATGATTTATCAGAGTGTCATCCTTAATCCGGAGTGTTGCAAATGTTTAGAATAAACAGTAAATGTGATTATTATATTGATTAGCGAGCGATATATTGTGCAGCCTTGTTGTAGAGTTTGAGAGCGCTGCTTATTCATAAACCCTGTAACAGGATTTCAGGTAGTAGGCTGGTCTATGTGTGCCTTTTCGATTTTTTTTTTTGCCAGCGTAAACATTAAAGTATCACTGGTTATTCATTTGTCAGTGTATCTTTAAAATAGTCGTGATGTTTTTGTTTGCTACTTAACGTGAAATATTGAGATTTTTATTGCTGGAATTCTCTTTTATACACTTACAAACAGTAATATATGTACATATTATAAATATATTTATTACATGTGTGCGTGTGTGTGTGTGTGTGTGTGTGTGTGTGTGTGTGTACACATATACATATACACACACACACACACATATACATACATATATATGTATGTATATGTATATATATATATATGTATATGTATGTATATACACACACACACACAGAGAGAGAGAGAGAGAGAGAGAGAGAGAGATTTATGAATTTTGCTTTATTTGTCGCTTGTTTTTCCACTTTCTCTGACTCTGATTTCGAAATCACATCAGTGTCTGTCTGTCCATTTGCACTTACATCAGCCTGGTGTTATTTAGGCTTCTGAGCTCTTTTAGGACTTCCTGTACTGTGTCTGTGTGTACAAGTGTATCAGGGATACCTACAAGGAAGTCTGTAAGCTGACTTATTCCTGTGTTATACTCTGTTCTGGTGTTAACTAAAAAAATTAAAAATGCCACTGAAGAGGTTATGAAAATTCCATCTAACTAACGTTTTGAAAGCATTACAGCTATCGTACCAGTGCTCGGTCTGAGCCACAGTGATGGGGCTTTAAAGCTCGGTTCGGGTGGGGACTGAGGAGTTGGACACCCTGGGGGAAGACAGCTTTGAGGATGTGGCGTTTGTAGTCAGTGTCCTTAGACGTTTCAGTTTATGCACAGATACGGTCTTTGTGTCTTTTTATACGCAGGGACACAAGCTGAGCTGTGCGATGCAAATAAACGATTCAGTCTGTCAGAAGAAACAAAAAGGATGATTACTTCATCATGATTCATTTGTTTTTATGTCGAATGAAGACAGCTCCACAAATCAGTAGATATCTGATGATCTGTCAGATTAGGCGGTGTCGAGGATGATGTNGATGTGTCTGTAGAATTGATCACACTGCTGTGTTGCAGTTTGAGTGTTAAAAATAGATTTTCCTTTCCTTTCTGGTCCAAGGCTCGGCCCATGACGCGCTACCTGCCCATCCGCAAAGAGGAGTTTGACCTGCGCTCACATGTTGAGTCGTCAGGACACAACGTGGACACCTGCTACCACATCATCCTGACAGAAAAGATGTGTAAGGGCTACCTGGTCAAGATGGGGGGAAAAATTAAGTCGTGGAAGAAGCGCTGGTTCGTCTTCGATCGCCTTAAACGCACGTTCTCCTACTATGCCGGTAAGTATTCAGCTCTGCACGTGAGCCCTACGCGTGAAACCTGCCCGGATCATGAGAGCCTACGATTCTTAACCCAATCCATTTTACTGGCCGAGTAGCTTACAAGAAATTCAACTTGGCAGCAAAAGGCGAAGAAGGAAGAGTTAGAGTACGGAAACAAATTAAGCCCAAAAAAGTGAAATAAATGAATGAAGGATTTACAGCGTTTAGATTTTCCAGTTGATTTTTTATATGAATTATAAGACATCTTTCTCAGCAGCCGAGTCCTGGCATAGTGAAGCCAGCGTGGGGGGGGGATGCGGTAATTAGCGGCGGCTTTAGCTCGGGGAAGGCTGCTGTGGTTTCCGATAGCCTCGGGATAGCTCGAGGCATACAAATATCCAGCAGCTCGTCCGCGTTCTGTATGATGCTGATGAAATCGAGCGCAATGCTGTGGAAATTCTGTTTCACACTCAGCCGTCGTGCTCAGCAGGGATAGTGGTTTCTACCCCTAATGGTTACACAGGCAAAAAAGATGGCGCAAACTCAATAACAAGGCTGGATTGCTGCCTCCCATATTGCTGCCTCTGAGGACAGTGTAGTTTTACCCCCTTTTTTTTTTTTTTTTTTTTTTTTTAAATGTTCACATTCAATTGAACCATGTTAATTATTATCCTAAGTGGAATAATGCAGCAAAGGTTTGTTTGTTTTTTTTTTTTTGTTTTTTTTTTACATGACAATTTCTGCCCAGTTTCTCTAATGAAAATGAAAAATCATTTATAAAATTTAAGGCATATGGCATATATTGTTCAATTATGTGAAATGATGTTTTTCAATTTTTTAAATGAAATATGATTTTAAAATGACTGGTCTTTCGTAAATGCAAAAAAAAAAAAAAAATTACAACTCAAAAGGCAATTTCAGTCTCTGTCACATGACCTCCATCTCTAATTTGCACTCCCATCTGTACACACACACACACACACGCGCACACACACACGCAGGACGATCCCCAAACGAGAATTTCCGACAACTATACAATAACTCCCATATTGTTATATTACTATTGATTGTAACAGTTTTTTTTTTTTTTTTAAATAACCAATATATTTAATCTTCATCTCAAAATAAGGAAAAAGAGGCATGGCTCAGTGAGAGAAGGTGACCAGAACATTGTTTAGTCTTGCACTTTTTTTTTTTTTTTTTTTTTTGCTCACTTTGTTATTTCTGCTTCGTTCACAGACAAGCATGAGACCAAGCTGAAAGGAGTTATCTATTTCCAGGCCATTGAGGAAGTTTACTACGACCATTTACGCAGCGCCACGAAGGTAAATCATCCTATTAAGCAATGCTTTCAGTGTTTCCCAGCTGATTCTCCCTCTCTGTAACAAAGCCACACACACTTTCACACACTGCTGCTCCTCAGCCTTCTCACTGCGCTCTCTCTCGCTCTAATTGCTGCCTTTTTATCCTTATTTCATTTTGTTCATTTACTTTCCATAAATTTGTTTCTCACTTGTTGTTAGCATCTTTGTATTCCTTGTTTTTTTTTTTTTTCCCTCGCCACCTTTCCTTTCTGACCATCCTTTCATTCTGCTGGCTGTTCCCACAGAAAGGATTTTTCAACCTGAACTTGACAAGTGTATGTATTTCCGAACGCGTCCTGCATGCGATTATGCCTCCTTCTGCCCCACAGACAAAGCTGCACTGAATTATAAATTCTTTTGCTAAGATAAAGCCTTTTAATCCTTGTCGAGGTGAATTAGTCACAGGGTCGGCCCTGGGAGCGATCGTGCTCATTTCAGATTTCCCCTGGCCGCAGTGTTTAATGGCTTAAGGGCAGGTCTGATTGTGTGGTGGCAAATCGAGGACGAGGAAAATATTCGTTCTTATTCCGATCCATTTACTTCCAGCACATCTCTCAACTGCTGCCTCCTCAGTTTCGCAGAGAGGTGTGTGTGTGTGTGTGTGTGCGCGCGTGCACAAGTGTGTACATCATACTAACTGCATACGTGGATTTTTGTGTGTGTGTTTGTGTTTTTATTTTATACTGGCGCAATCTTAGACTATAGATGTACGGAAAGTGGTGTCTGGTATAAAAGGTATTTTTTAAAATCATGATTATTGCCTAATATTTTAATATCACCCCAAGACTGCCTATTTTTAATTGTTTACGAATCACAATCTAGCTAGCAAATTATGCACAATGTCAATCCTGACCACAGGATTCTTTGGGAAACTCTCATCTGGTGAACAGAATAGTGAGCTTGTCTTCACCGGGAAGCATATATGCAGTGCTTCCTTCAAATTTGGCCAAAATAATGAGCCTTGGAAGACAACTGTCTTATGCTGTCTTTAGAATTGGATTGCCATTATTTCAGGAGAGAATCCTAGAAACGCTGCCCAAAAAAATGTCTGCCCAGACAGTTCAGGCTCCTGAATGGCATGCAGTAAAATGTGAGGAGAAAAATTGAAGTGTCTGCAGTACCAGTATTTTACATGTTTAATATGTAAAGAATGAAACATGATGAAGACATGCTGTTTCATTCTTTCCTTATTAAGCATGTACGCTATTGTTACTGTTCATCTCCTTACATTTTATTAAGTGTTTAGTCCTCTTATAATCCAGCAATTTGCTGATGATCCCCCCCCATTTATTAAAGAATGGCACATTATCCATTTTATCCATTTCTAGTTACATTTAATATAGTGGAATGTTAATTATTATAACAGAACGGCTGCTCCCTCACCAACCTCTTTTTCCTCTCTCTAAAAAAATGTTAATAAGAAGGAAGAACACAGCTTGGTGTATTACAGAGAAACCACAAAATGCAAGTCCTCTTTCCTGAAGACTTTCCTGAGGTGGAAAACTTGGCGGAAGGATGTTGCAACATGCTGACACCCAAGACTCCTATTATAAATGTTAAATAAGCGTGATCTCGCAGCAAACTTCACCATATCGACCATTATGTTTCTTTTGTTTAAAAAAAAACACCTTTTCAGCCTGTTTGTTATTCATCTTAGATTTGATGCGGAGTGTCTGCCAAGTCTCGATAGCTGTTACTATGGAAATAATACCATATTAGGACATGCGCATTAATATAAACCTGTGATTTGGATTACAGCTGTCACTTTTGTCTGAGCTGCTGTTATAAGGAAATTAATCAACACCTTCTGACATGTTAGATTTGTGAATTCAGCGGTGCTGCGGTATGTGTTGGCTTGTATTATCGATTATCAGCACTTGCCTAGCTTCAACAGACAGCCCTGATGTGCTGATATTTGACTGACAGGTAGGGCTGTCACTATCGGTTATATTGCTAATCAAGTAATCTGATGATTATTTTGATTTTAAAAAATTCACAATAAAAACTGGAATTTTTCAAGTGAACAATAAGTTCACTTAAGATAATTGTTTAATCCTGGTTCTAAAAAAAAAAGGTTCCATCCCTCAATATTTGATATTTGACCACAGTGATTATAATTCCTCGATTTGTGTGATGAGTAACCATGGAAACATGCAAACTCAAAGCGGGAGTTATGACTTTATAATGAAACGCATGACGAACACTAATGTGCCCGTGTGGAGAAATACAGATGGATTCACATTCACGTTTACTTCCCGTATGGTCAGACGTAATCATCATATCTATCTACTCGATATTAAATTATGCGCTCTGACGGGTGTTTAAGTGGCGGAAAATTTTCATAACGCGATGCGAATATATCGTGCACATCACACGCGTCATCCGTATGACACTCATCATTTTCGGGCTTGTGCGAGTTCAGATTATTCGACATGATTCAGATCTGTGTAGTAGTGAGTTTGCCGTGCTGTGTGTGGCAGCAGATCTGGGAACCCTGGATGTCGCCTTTTCAGGTGCTGCAGCATTGAAAATGTGCTGTTATGGTATCTGAGTTCATTTTTGCACTGACGGCAGACAGCAACATATTTATTTTTTGTTATATATCTAATGTAAAGTGCTCCTATAGTTGACAGTTGACACTCTTTGTCATTTGTCGCACGGACCCTAACCCTAATTCTTGTCCCTGACCTGCCGTGCCATTTCCGCCATTTTGCCGAATGCTTGAAACGGTAAATTGTAATCGAGGATTTTTTTATTCGTACTTGAATTTAATCGCGTAATCGCGACAGCTGTACTTACAAGCAGTCTTGCGTCTTTAGTCCAGCAGTCGAGTACACGGGTTGCACCAAGGTTTTAATATGACCTTTATAGTGTATATATAGAATCCTGTACCGTAAATGAACAGAGCAGCGTGTGCTGTTGTTTTGTTCTGCACCACTAATGTTTTGACTAGCATGAGTAACCTCTGTCTAAAGCTGAAGTATTCGCTGCATCGTCCTGCATGCCAGAATGTTCTGCAGAGTTCTCATGTATTAAAACCATAACAGCAGATGCTCAGTGCTGAAAGGGATTGCTCCTGTGGCTAATTTCACTCTTGTGTCTTGCCGGCAGAGCCCCAACCCCTCCCTGACCTTCTGCGTAAAGACCCACGACAGACTGTACTACATGGTGGCTCCGTCTGCAGAGGCCATGAGGATATGGATGGACGTGATCGTAACAGGAGCAGAGGGCTACACGCAGTTCATGAACTAAAGTCATCAGAGGACATTTAAAA
Organism: Pangasius macronema; assembly: GCA_037577455.1. Classification (NCBI taxonomy): domain Eukaryota; kingdom Metazoa; phylum Chordata; class Actinopteri; order Siluriformes; family Pangasiidae; genus Pangasius; species Pangasius macronema. Next base: position 6,072,701 of record CM074958.1, on the reverse strand, counting down.
AAAAAAAAAAAAAAAAAGGTCAAATGGTCGTGCCAGGGAAACTTCAAGCGACTCATCCTCCTGTTTACCGGCTCTCTTGATTCCTAACGAGGAGGAAAGCCTTTTTCTTTTTCTTTTGTATTTCTTTCTTTTTAATAAGTTGTATAGTCAGCTCAGCTGTACAGTTGTCAGACAGTCGTCAAAAGGTTTTCTACACCTGCCTGGATTTAAAAAGGGATTCCTACAAGATTAACAGAAACAAACAAAAAAAAGGAGGAGCAGTTGATTGTGTTAAATCAGCTTTGTTTTCAGGCTCTCTCAGTGACATCTCAGTTCTTTTTAGCACGCATAACGTTATTTCACAACTGCTTCGCAGGTGTGCGTGTTTGTGTTCGGGCTTTTTGATCTGTAGAGCGTTCTCCACATTGTGGATGTGGTATAGCCAAATGACGTCAAGCCATTCTGGACTGTTTCTTTTTTTTTTTTTTGTAAAAATGATTTGACCTACACACTATGAGAGTGGTTATGCATATACAGATCGTACATGTAGAGATGATGTTAAAGCAAATATATCAGAATTAATGACCTTTTTTTTAAATGAGAATTTTAGACAAACACCCAACATCACTGAAACAAGAACCTCAATCACCAAAGCTCATTAACAGCTCTCGTTCACCTGCATCCCACTGAATGTTTCTGTGTGACCAGCAAAGCATCACCTGTATGTCCACACACACACACACACACACACACACACACACACACACACACACACACATACATATATATATGAGAGAGTCTATTTGCCAAGTCCTGACTTCATCTTCAGCCTTCACTTCTGTAAGGAAGTAGCCATCTTCAGTACACTGCCACCTGAAGGCTCTCGGTGGATGAACATCATTAAACAACAAAAACAACACTAACCAACTTAACCTTCATATAATAATGCAAATCATTCAGTGCCTTGATATTTCTCCACATTTCATCACTGCAATACTGTTGTGAGAAACCTGCAGGACCACGAAAAACGCCAGAAATACAATCACTGTTTACTTAAAATGTATTTTTATTCTCAAGAGATCTATTATTGTGACTATTCATAACAGTTGTTTGCACAAGGCATGCAGTCAGGATGATGGGAAAATGATAAGTAAACAACTGATTTATCAGCTCAAATATATAAATAAAAAAACAGAAATGAGAGTCAATGTTATTAGCTTTTTGAGTCAATAGATGTTGAAATTCTTCATAGACAGATTATCAAATGAACCTGTCTTGGCTCATGTTCGACTTGGTCCTCTGGACTGAACTATGCTGTGATTTCAGAAGTGATCATCTGGATCTTCGTGTTTATCAAATGTACTTCATTTTCTTTTGTCTTATGTGAGAGTTTTTCCCTGAAATCCCTCTGCATGCATTCAAAATGGCCAAAATACTGACTAGAGTTCTATCGATCCTGATTATTTTGCCAATGTTTTTATGTCGGTTCAGTGGATATTTTTTGACACCTCTGGAAAAAGAGCATGAGGATGCTCCCTGCAGTGTTTATCTCTTTTCAGTGTTATGTTGTATGCACATGGAGAACCAAATTGGACCGGGATGCGCCACATGCATACAGATCTGCATAGATTCTCTTTAACCGTTATTTTGTTACTAACACACACTTACATGTGCTGACACTCTGATACAATATGATGGTACTGTTCATGTGGCACTTTAGATGGATTTCATGGAATTTTTCAGGTTTATTAAAAAAAAAAAAAGAAAGAAACCCTTCCATTGTCTTCTCTTTTTTGGAATGACTTAAAATACTTTTATGCAGTGTAACAGCTATGCAGGAGACTGTTTGGTGAGAGCTGTATGGGACTGAGGACAGCAGGAATGGATATGAGTTCCACAGTTATTTAAAATAAAATATAACCGTAGTGGCTCCATAATATATTACCACAGCTGTAATGAGAGGCCTCATGATTTCATTTTTTATTTTTTTTTTAACAAAATTAAGTTATGTGCGATATGAATCTGTAGGTCAGGTTCTTTCACTGTTCTCACTCCAGGGATGTGTTACTCGAGTAACTTGACTTATGTCTTTATAAATAAAAAATAAAAAAATACTATGTTCATGACTATTAACTAGGGCTGTGCTGTGATTGGTTAATATTCCACGAGGCTGTTTCTATTGCTGGATATCACACTGATGACCGATCTCTCTTTCAGTCTCTTTCAATTATTTCTTTAGGTTATTGATTCAATCTCAGTCCTTTGGTCATGTGCATGAGAAGTGGACGATCATAGCCCATTTTAACAACTAAACAACAACAAAAAAGCGTCTTTATCAATCAGGCCTTACTTTCTACTAGACATATATCTGACTTGGTTTCCAAGACGTGAAAATGCTTACTAAACTTTACATACTACACTGTATAAATTGGTTATATTATCATTTTTTATATATATATATTATCATTATTATAATCCAACATCGAATATCATAGAGCAGATCAATCCTAGAAAGAACGATTGTGCCCCAGAGGTACAAACCAAGAATGCTAGGAACCTTTTTTTCTCCCCGAAGAGTGTACTAGCGAGGACACATACATATGCAATGAGACAAGGGGTTGATGGAGAGGGGATTATGTTGGGAATGTTGAGGAAAAGAATTTAATCTCTGTGCACACTTCTGTTTCAAATGGCAGTTTTTGTTCAATGTAAAATACCTACGTTAATGTAGTGAAATGTACAAGGATTTTTAAACCGTCAGCTCTACTGCACTACAGTGTGAATCTGGAAGTATTTAGGATTCATTACATTTACAATACTGCTGCAATCCAAACTATTACAATTACAGTTGCACTAGAACCCAGCTGGAAAAAAAAAATCAGTCCAGAACATGTAACAAAATATTCAACTTAATAAGCCTAATTATAAAAATATCAGCTGGAAAAGTCCCATATTAGACATGAAATGTGAAACGTATACAGCTGTGGATTAGTGTATAACGCAATTTGTACACAGACTTGGCACACCAATTATTTTGCCTTTGTGAAAACTCCATCTTGTGACTATAGCCGTTGTTCCAGAGAAATAATATCCGATGTTCTCCAGCCTATTGTTCAGTCATTAGCTCCATTTGTTTAAGACTCCTCATATTTTCTATGGGCACAGACTCACCCAAACTGGACAGAAGATTAGAAAAAAAAAAATCTCCGGGTCTTTTTCCAGTCTTCATCCGTCCAGTTCGGGTGAGTCTGTGCCCATGATAGCTTCAGATTCCTGTTCTTGGCTGGCAGGAGTGGAACCTGATGTGGTCTTCTGCTGTTGTAGATCATCCACCTCAAGGTTGGATGTGTTGTGTGTTCTGAGATGCTTTTCTGCTCACCACGGTTGTAAAGAGTGCTTATTTGAATTACTGTAGACTTCCTGTCAGCTCAGAGCAGTCTGGTCATTCTCCTCTCTCTGATTCTCTCTTCAACCAGGTGTTTCAGTCTCTGCACACAGGATGTTTTTTTGTTTTTCTTTTTCACCATTTTATATAAACTCTAGAGACTGTTGTGCGTGAAAATCCCAGGAGATCAGCAGTTTCTGAAAGACTCAAACCAGCCCATTTGGCACAAACAACCATGCCCAAGTCACAGAGGTCACAGAGGTCTTTTTCCCCATTCTGATGTTCGATGTGAACATTATCTGAAGCTCCTGACCTGTAGCTGCATGATTTTATACATTGTGCTGCTGCCAAGTGATTTCTTGGATAACTGCAGAAACGAACAGGTGTACAGGTGTTCCTAATAAAGTGAGCGGTAAGTGTACAACCCCTTTGTTAGCTTTCTTGAGAAAATGTTTCTTTTTTTAAACATTTCTTATACACATTGATGACAGCTTTGGCATTGGCACCTGCACATTTGAAGAGCTGCAGCTTTTTAATTTCCTCTTTCTCCCCATTTCACCCAGCGCTGCAATACACATGGAGTATCACGCACCCTGGCTCAGGCACAACACTGAGGTCAGAAAATTCCACGTTGAAAACTAACATCCATTATAAACCTACAGACTCTCATTCCTATCCTGAGAAGGTCATAGATGATGTCATGGCCCATGTTAGCAGTACTGAGAGAACGGATGTCCTGACCTCATTTGTGACGGTTTGTGTCACCGAGGTTAATATTAATGTCAACCTCAGTGCTCAAATGTATGCGGAAGGTCTTAGACAAAAATGTTTTTTTTTTTTTTAAATAATCATAAAAACTGCATTTTAATTTTTTATTTATACTGCCCTGAATAAGCTATTTCACGTAGCATGTTTACATATAGTCCACAAGACAAAATAACAATACGCTTGATTCTTAATACTGTGCATTGTTATCAATGACTGTCTTTATGTCTTGTGAAAGTTCATGAGTCCCTTGTTTGTCCTGAGTAATTAAACTGCCTACTGGTCTTCATAAAATTTTGCTTTTCCAGCATCTTTTGCATATTTTAACCCTTTCCAACAGTGGCTATATGATGTTGAGATCCATCTTTTCACACTGAGGACAACTGTGGGACTCGTACACAACTATTACAAAAGGTGCAAACATTCACTGATGCTCAAGAAGGCAACGGGATACATTAAGAGCCAGGGGGATGTACATTTCTGAACAGTATAATCATTATAAATTGTGATTATTTTGTTTAAAGATCTTATTTTTTCATTTACTACTTCCCTTCAGAAGCTACATAACCCTTTACTGCACATTGTTGCCATATGGCAACAATTTACAAACTACCCCCCTAATTTTTTTTTTAAATTTTGAAATATATTTTTATTTCTTGAACTAATTCAAGTAATAAAAATCCATAAAAAATAAATAAATAATTCATGCAGTAGAGGGATAAGATATTTACACACCAAATAATTTATATACAGAATAATAACAATTTACACCAATCATCCTGTTCGAAAGTTTGATTGATGCCCTACTTCTGGCTACAGATCTCATCACCTCATCGCTGTATATTATAAATGGGAAATTATTTACAATCACACTATCCGGTGTCACCCAGATGAGGATAGGTTCCCTTTTGAGTCTGGTTCCTCTCAACATTTCTTCCTCATGTTGTCTCAGGAGTTTTTTTTTCCTTCCCACCATCTGGCTTGGTCATTAGGTCATTAAATTTATATCTGGAATTTATATATTTCTGTAAAGCTGCCTTGTGACAATGTTCGTTGTTAAAAGTGCTATACAAACCAAATTTAGAAAATAGTAGAAAAATAAATATTTGAAAGACTGTATCAGATGTGCCAGGTTTTTTTTTTGTTTTTTTTTTTGTTTTTTTGCATTTTACATAGGAGCTCTGCATTTTAAGATAGGAGTATGCTAGAAAGTACTCGAAAATACGCCAAAAGAGTCATCTAATTTTCTTACTAAAAACGGCCGATGAGCAGTTGACATTTTGCAGGTATTCTGAACTTTTTGATATTAACTGACACTCTCTGGAAGCCCTGCCGCCTTCCCACCATTTCAGATTTTTGACATCAGGGAAGTAGGTGTCATGGGCGAAAAGTCTGAATATGTCTGTTCTAGCGAGTCCAAATAAGTCCAAAGTTTCAAGTCTGCTGACAAAATTTTCACACCACGCTTTTTCTCAAATAGAGCAAGTTTAATCTGGGTCACTTTGTCACTAGACAAAATTGATCTTCACAATTTTTCAGTCAGAACTCAATTTTGTATTACTGAATGCAGTCTGAGCAGCACTGTGGTGCAACAGGAAGCGTTGCTGTCTCACAGCTCCGGAGTCCATGGCTCAGTCCTGAGCTCAGGTTACTGTCTATATGGAGTCTCACATGTTCTCCCTGTGTCTGTATGGGTTTCCTCTGTGTTATCCAGTTTCCTCTTACCTCTCTAAAACATGCCATGTAGGTGGTCTGGCTATGCTAAATTGCCCCTAAGTGTGAATGTGCTTGAAAATGTATGTGTGTGTGTACTCGGTACTGGCATCCCATCTGGGGTGTATCCCTGCCTTGCGTGCACTGTTCCTCAATCCACTGCAGCTCTGATCAGGATAAAACAATTATAGATAAAGGAGATGAACGAGGTTTGCCTTTGTAGGACAGTATAAAGATAAGTATTACCATGATACAATTACTGCCATTCTTCTCAAACAAGTAACAAGTGCACCTTGGCCTTAACTGTAGAAGTAAAGGAGAAATGAGCATGCACCAAGGCTAGAAAAGAAATCAGAGAATGTCACTCATGGCCTCCAGAAACATTTTTCCAGCTTGTAGCTGACCAGCAGCTTGACACTGATGATTGCCATGTTGGGCTCTAGTTCTGCTCCTTTGTACCTGCTTTCATGGCATATCACTACAGAAATCCCCTTAGAGTCTTACATTGTTGTGTGTTATAAATAATTAAAACACATGTACAGTATAAGAAAGAATAATGCAGGCCTTGCCTCCTGCTCTGTGCTTATCATTAGTGCAGCTGAGACTTCTGGTAGAGCAACTTGTGTGAGGTTGTACTGAGGGTTATATCATAGTGATCGAGTCTGAGGGGCAACCACGGTGTAATAGTGCGAGAGAGTGAAATATCACATACTATAATCCTAGACGTAGTTAAATAATTATATCTAATTATAGACATTACGTACATTCTGTAAGAGGAATATTAATTAGTCCCCAGACGGCACAGGTTTCAGAGGGAAGGTCTAGGGAGGAAGGACAGTGAAGTTTAACAAACTCCTTTTTAACAATAAGTCTGTCCATGCTCTGGGAGACTGGAGAATAGAAAAAAACTACAAACTTACAATACTACTATATACGAAGAGATACATATTAAAGCAATTAGCCAAAATGAGATTCGAAATTGAATCTAAATACACCGAGGTGATACAATATGCTTCAACACTGTGTTTAAATAGATCCAGCCATGTTGTATATACTGAGACTGGTGAATCAGCCTGAACTGGTGACCGTTAATACTATGGCTGGGGTAGATTGATGTGGGGCAAATAGTAAGCGAGCAGCGAGAACGCCACACATTCAGCATCTGTGTAGAGAGGAAGCTGCCGGAGGCATTTTACTGTTGAATCAGACACTGCACAATGCTTGAGGCGTAGCCTATACCTTACAGGGGAAACTGCGGGGCAGAAAGCAGAATCAGGAGTTCATAAAGAGCTCATGTCTACTTCCATAGAGACCCATATCCAGGACCGACTGGGTTTCCGGGATCTCAATTCACACTACTTATAATCATAAATTATAAATTACAATCTCTGATACGTAGTGCAGACATTTTGAAATTTATACAACAGCCTGTTAACATCATGAGTTATGATGATATGAACAAATGCAGTTTGTATATTTTGTATATATGTCAGGTCTGGAAGTATTTGGACAATGACAGAGTTTTTGTGATTTTGCCTTTTTACTCCACCACAATGGATTTGAAATAAAACAATCAAAATGTGATCAAAGTGTAGACTTTCAGCTTTATTTTAAGAGGTTCATGATGGCATTTACCATTTAGGAATTACA
>CM074958.1:6027541-6063296 GCA_037577455.1 Pangasius macronema | reverse complement strand
CACACCCACAGAGCGACCCGAGACCACTTTTTATTTATTCCTTTTTATTTATTTTTTTTTACTTTTTATATATATATATATATATATATATATATATATATATATATATATATATATATATATATATAAACAATTATTCAAATAAAAAAAATAAAATGACAAAATAAAGCATTAAATCAAAAATAATGAGAACAACCATTAAGCAATTACACACACCCACACACAAATGAATGAATGAATGAATGAATGAATGAATGAATGCCTGGAAGTGCTGTCATCTTTTCAGTCAGATCAGATTTCAGTGAGATTGTGGGATGAGTTATTAAGTTATTAAGCATAAAGCACATGGTGTAAGCACTGTAAAGGCTTAATGTCCTGTGTGTGTCCGTGGTTTTAACGAATGACAGACTGTCTGTGAGAGTTGCAGGCATTTAGACACCATGCTCTGAGCCTTGAGCTCCGACAGCCTCCCCCTCAGGCTACACGTCCTGAGACGGATTGGCACATCGGGGAATGAAAGCATATTTCCCAAACAAAAACTACTTTTTCCGAGGGTGATTTTCACTTCCCAAACAATATACTATAGGAGCGAAACTTCTCAACACGGAAGCGTAGGTTATGGACAAGAGTGCCAACAGAGTTTGAACAGAGGCAAAACTCCAGCAGATCTGATGCAACACGCCTGCAACCGGCTCCCGCTCCAAACTGTACAGCCACAGTGTCCTTCCTCACAGCCTCTCATTAACTAGTCCTCTCCGTCTCACTACTTTTACCCCGACTGTCTGATTTATCAGATCAGAAATTACAGCTTGTAATTACAGTTGTGTGCAAATGAGTCATTTTGAAGCATTCGCAGCCGCTCAACGTTTGACCTCGCTTTTCATTTATCCTCACGTAACCTCCATAAACAATTTAAATATAAACAACAATATAAAAAATAACTATAAATAGGATATAAACAGCTCTACCAGTTAGTAACACGTTATAATGGAGTGTCTACGTGTAGAAAGCAGACTCTCCTGGCAGGTCAGTTGACGTTTATTACAGCTCAGAGAGAGGCGGATTGATACGAGTGGGTGTGATAAGGCTGTGTTTGTATAGGCGTTGTGCTTCCCCGGTGCCCAAAAGTTTTAGAAACGTTTTTTTTCTCCCCCTCCCTCGATCATCTTCAACATCAAACGGTTTGAAGAAGACAGGACAAGAAGATGCTCTGTTAGAGTGAAGCCGCTGTTTTCCTGTGCCGGAGTTTACCTGGTGGACAGCACACTTCAGCCCAGATCAACATGGAGTAAGTGTCCAGTTCAGCTTCAGCTTCAGCTTCAGTTAGTACAGCAGGCTGGGAAGCAGAAAACGCCCTGGGTGGATGGGTCACTTTGTTTTTGCCTCGCGCTGTGTTCTGCGTACGACTTGTTTTGTTCGTACGTACACATCAACCTTAAAACTTTGTTGTCATCGTGTTTGGGCTCTGTCGTAAAACCCTGGAGTTTGTCTGTAGAGCTAACAAAGTTACATGTACATGAAGGTACATTAAGATTTATGCTTGCTCTGGAGAAGCCACAAATCACAGAAACGACCTCCTTATAAAGATCACATGTCTGCAGATGTGTGATTATGGTGTCACTTTATTTATTTATTTACTTATTTATTTACTCAGCAGCTGTTCTGTTGTGCAATCTGCTCTGTCCTGTTTAATGCCATTAATTACTCCTGACAGACAACTAGCGGGTCAGTAACCACGTGACTGGTCTCTGCTCTTCTGGCACAGATGATTTGTTCATTCAGTCATCCGGGTTATGTGAATTCTAAGTATATAACAATAAGCAAACCACATGATTTCGTTGTTTATTATATATAATTCAGGGTGTTTTCAAATTTTGTGTCAGTCTGATTGTGTATTAAAACAGATCAGTTACTTAGACTTGAGTGAACCTGTTATAATACTCATCTTAGACACACTGGACTTGCTGGCTTATGTTATAAAACTCTCTCATAATGTGATATACAGTTATATTCAGGCAAAATACTGAGACAACTGAGAACAATGCAAATACAAATCAGCAAGCAAAGCATTTTATGGAAGGGATTTGAAAAGAACACTATAGAGCCCTAACCATGTAATTCAAATATTTGATTAACACACACACAATTGGTGTTTCTTTCTTTCTTTTTGAATCCCTGTCTTTTCTAGGTATCACTTTTTCTTGCCATTGCGCTGTGTGAAGCCCTCCTTGAATTCTGACACATTTGAGTACACAATTGAGTGCGTCAAGCAAATCAGAGAACATTGTGGCATCATAGATCCTTTTCTGCAAAATTCTCCTCATTTGCAAAGCCGACCTCCGAATTCTCTCTTTCCCACTGGCTAATGACAGCCAATCCCAGACAAGAGGGGAGGAGTCTACACAGACGTATGGACGTACATTGGTAAGCAGAGAGATGATTTTTTATTTTACCCGATAGTCGGTGGACACCGCACTGCAGTATATGTGTTAATGGCGTACCGTAAGTAAAGCTAATGACTTTATTTCATATTGTGTGTCCTTGGTCATGTTTGCTGGTGAATGCTTTTCTAGCAGTGTTTATTGTATGTACAGTCTGAAATTCATTATTACGTGTCGGCTGCATAGAAATTAATGCGAAAGGTATGTTTAGTAGTAGTAAGTCGAAGTGATTGGACTTAAAAATTTCGCCACTCATGACAAGGGCTAAAATTTTCTGTTGTTTAATCTTCTATCGTAATTTATAATTTACCGTCATTTAATGTTTACTTTATAATTTTCAGATTGGATGACAGAACATTTTGACACCTACCCACTTTCAGCATCAACTGAATCGTCTCCTGGCTCATCGATTCCACCTTCCCCCTTGGAACATGATGTCCAGGTGCCCTCAGATTTGGAGGTCATGACCTCTCTCCTAAAAGAAGAACTTGCTCAACTCGAGGATTATTACCTATTTGAATCGACGCCCATGAAAGCAGAGAAATGGCAGAAATGTGATAAAGGCTACCAAGCAATGTCCACCCCATCATATTACCAGTTACCCTGCACTTCATACAACGTGAACCAGTCCGAATCGAACCCCAGGCTCGTTACCCTGGCAACAGGTGAGCTTGACCTAAGAGGGTTTTGCGGCAGCTCTGTTGGAAGATCTAAAACATCCAGACCTGCTCCTTACAGCTATGTTCGGACCCACTCCACTAGCCAAAGGATAGCACCAAATGGTTGCAAAGACGTGGAAGTTTTTGAGAAAGAGACATGGACTTTCAAAGGGACTCATTCAGGTTATGCAGAGATGGCTTTAGACCAGTGTTCTGTTGACAAGATTTTTGGGAAGAACCATATTGGTACGAAAAAGGTTAGAGAATGTGCCATATTGCTAAAGGAAGAAGAAAAGAGATGTTTCACTGAAGATGTGTTTTACAGAGCAGAGATGGTGAAAAGTTTTGATGCTGGTGCACCAGCGGATGCCCACCCCCGGAGAGAAGGTCAAGGTCCTGGAATGAAGATGCTCGGTCATGGTCATGAATCTGTTGCGATGCCAGTACTGCACTGCAGTGAAAATGGAAGTAGTCCTGCATTTAAACACCCAGAATTAGCTGAGTGTTACTTTAGTCAGATTACTGCCAATTTAGAACCATATCATGGCTTCATGAATGAGGTAGATCCGTCAGTCCGGTCTGGGGCTGTCGAGTCTATGAATAGTGGTTACTCGAGCCATGAATGCCTTGTAGATCAAAGCTTTGAATGTCTGTCCGGAGACAGTGTTGGATCCTCTTTGGAGTTCCCAGCACAGAAACCAATGCAAAGGCTAAGAGAAAACCTGTGTGTGTTCAAGCCGGAGGTCAAAGTAAGTTGCCTGGAAAGGAGTCATGGAGAGCGCAAGCAGAAGAAAAGAGACCAGAACAAGACGGCTGCTTACAGGTATTGTGGCAGTGTTCTTTACCACATTAGCAGGATGCAGTAAAGCTTATGTTAGTCACATGAAATGTCAAAACATTTCAGCTATTGATGAGACCTTGTAGTGAAAGTACAAGTGTTATTTTCAGTTGATTCCATCTCAGTTATTGGATCATTGTGACAATAGATAGCTGTTGAATTCAAGAACTTTCTCTGTCAGGTGAGGTCAAATATTTTTTGCTTAGTGAAGACACTTTTTTTTTAGAAACAATATTGCTCATGCTTTGAGGTCTAGTTTGCCAGATTTCATGTACGCATTGTCCTCACTCAGACAATAGCTTAGTAACACTGATCTGATCTGAACATATTAACACCAGGTATCGACAGCGGAAGAGGGCGGAGCAGGACTGCTTGGAGGAAGAGCTCCATGGATTGGAAGGGAGAAACAGGGAGCTGCGAGACAAAGCCGAATCTGTAGAGAGAGAGATCCAGTATGTCAAAGACCTCCTGATTGAAGTGTATAAGGCTCGGAGTCAGCGCCTCAAAGAGGATTCCAGTGCCTAAACCTGTTCTAAGCACCAGCATTGAAAGATCAGGACTTTTCGGCAAGGACTTTTTTTTTTTTTTTTTTTAAACAAGCTCTGGTAGTATGTTTTTGACGTTCAAAGTAAATGACAAGAAAAGAGACTCTTTGCTGGGTTTGCTAAATAGAATTTAGCAAATTATGTAATGAACACTGTGATACTAGCCTTAGGCTGACCAGTATTCTTAGTATTCTAACGAGAGCTAAAGATATTATGCATTTTCATGATTCGGTTTGACTTTTTTTTTTATTATTATTATTACAATCCTCTGTGCTTATTAAATCATTTATACCAAAAAAAAGAGAAACCAACAGCTATACTACATATGCTAGCTCAGATGTGTGTTTGTTGTGTGGGGCATGATGGTACAGCTTAGTGAGGATTTGTAAGAATGTCACTGCAAACAATTACTGCTATTTCTTTGCGCTGTAACTATAAAGCCCTGCAATGTTAAGTGTACTTCATTTTACTTTTTACTGACATCATTTTTTTTTTTTTGTATTTTCATATTTTATTTTGCGTGTACACCTTTTTTTTAACGATGCAGGATAGTTTTAAGAGTTTTTTTTTTCCAGTCACATTTAAAACAGTGTACATTACCAGCCAATGTACTGTGGTTTGAAGCACACTAGTAAGCTTTTAGATTTCTTGGTAACTTCACTGGCTCAGGTACTGAATGCATGTCAGAAATATTGAAAAGCATGTTAGGTGACAATTTACTGCATGACTCATTATACGACTGCATTGTACATTATGACAGCAAGTAGACTTTGTTTCTTCCATCAGACCTTTTATTGCCGTTTTCTTGATTACAGGCTGCCAAATTATTTGCTCAATTTGTAAGGCATGGAATTGCATTTAATCAGTATGAGAGGCCGTTTGCTTTCTTGTGCAGGTTTGCGGCAAACAATCACTGTCATTTACTAAAGAGCTTAAAAGACTGTAGGCCTAATGTCATTTATATTTTTAATATATATCCAGGTGCATATTAGGTCTGCTATATGAATAGTTCACTGATCACAATGCTGATATTGGAAGAAAGTACTGCAGGAAATCCTCTGTGTGATGACTGATATGAGCATCAGAATCAAACAGCACAAGTGTGAACCAAATTATGGCATTTCTGTATTAAAAATGATTGTTTAATGTTGACAAATGCTAAGAATTATTTGTGTTCGAGTCTGGCTGGATTTTTTTTTTGACGTTTCTGTGGCATTTACTAACAACAATTTCTACAAGAAACTCACTTCAGCACTGCTTAGGATTATGTTATGGTCTCTATTATTATAAGGTCATGTAAACATAAACCAGAAATGTATGGCCTTTATGGCAAACACATATATTTCAGTTCACTTGCTGTGGATTTTTGGATTTAGTAGCTTACTATTTTAAGAGAGAAGGCAAATATAAAATATATAATAATTCAAATAGCAGCTAAGTTGTCTATTATACAAATATGTTTTATTTATAATATTTTTGACGTATTTTGTAGAGCAGTAGCTCAGGCTCAAAACTATTATAAATGACACTAGTAGTACATAGTATATGTAGTGTGTTTTTCCAAGAAAAGCCATGGAATAAGCAGTGTGTAAAAATCACGAGCTGTCAGAGGAATTCACGGAACCCAAAATGTCAGCAAAAGGCACCCAAACGCAATCACTTCGCAGATCCTTGCCAGAGGAAATACAGGGAAAAAAATGTAACTTAATTTACAGTCATTGTTTTGAAAGGAATTATGTGTGGGTTTTTTTTTGCTGCAGAGATCGGTTTTTAAGACAGGAGGCATGGTGGCGGACGTGGATTGTTAAGCCATCACAGCTCTCAATAAAGTAAAATTAAAAATGATAATTTCTCCAAACATAAGCTTTCTTAGTGGAATATGTAATGTGTCATGTAAACATCTACTGCAGATGGATTTTTATAACTCCTTCAGGGTTGCCAGCCAATAAACATCCACAAAATACTAAAAAGTAAATAGACTGTAAATGTGTAGGAATAAAATAATTTAAGAAAAAATTAAATCCTACCTGAAATTTTAAAAAAATCTACAAGATATGTTCATTTAAAAATTGTTAATCTTCCAGTCTAAAATATTTCACGCTGATGAGCAGAATTATAGAAGATATATACTGCTCTGTGACAATGCCCATTGTTTAAAGTGCTATACAAATAAAAAACTGAATTGAACTGAATATGTATATTAACAATATTAATATTCTTGATGGATACAAAATGTATACGATTTAGAACTGCTGTGTGATGCACAGATTTTGGATATAAAAAAAAAAATAATAATAATAAAAATAATAATAATAATAAAATAGTTTTATTAAATAAAACTCAGACCACGTTTTTAGACAACATGTAAAATTAAACCCTAAAACAAATCTTTTACACATAGCTTATACAAAGAGACATGGTGCACTGAAAATGGAACATAGTCTAGAGAGCAACACAAATCAGGATAATGACTAATGTTAAATTGCAGCTAGTGATTTGGAGGGGATTTATACCTTATATTTGACCAAAAACAGCATTAAATTGACTTTTGCATAACTGTGGACACTATGCGTAAACAGGCTAAATCAATCAACACTACTGCTGGCTACTTCAAGCTAAAGGAATGCGTATTTAATGATTCAGTATTAATAGATTTGAATAGATGCTAAAATGGTCATTTTTGTAAATGAGAAACATTAGGCCAATTCACAACATAGAATAATGCATTCTTACATGAATGTGATCAGTTAGTGTAGAAACTGGGATGGAAATTGTCTGGGAATCATTACACTTTCTGGTTAATCTGCTTTCATTGACGTCCAGGTGCAGTTCATTATTTATCCGCTAGAGGTCCCTTCTTCTTATTTGGCGCTGTCTCAATAGGGCGCAGGTTAATGCACACCGACCTCAAAGGCTGCCTGGGTCACATATGCATTTTGCTATTCATTTTTAATACATTATTAATTATTACTGATTATAGATTTTTAATATATAGTATGGGGCTACATGGAGTAGACTATTACTCTGACTAGTCGCCGCTGTGGCGGTTAGTCGGGGCAGTTGACTAGTTGGGGCAGTGGAAAAGGCAGTGAGGCAGACAGTAAAGAAATGCAGGCAGATGGTTAAAAAAGCAATACAGTCTCAGTGTAAAAGACAGGATGAAACCAGTTATACACTCAACTGCACGTTATAATTTTCTCTATTGCTTTAATGGAACGTGATTCACTTTAATATAGTGTGACTTCAGATATTTAAGGATAGTTTTTCTTTATTATTTCCAGCTTGTCTAAGCTTCCTTTATTAATTCCATTTATAAGTAAGGTATTTCTGAAATCCTCCAGTTATTGACTATCTACATTTGAATGAAAAATGTTTGTATCATAAAGTATACTCTAAAGAAGCATGGCTTTCCCTTTTGCCAAGAATAACTGAAAACCGATTTTAATGTCTGTTTGGTAATTTAATCTTAACTTTCATCCTTAATGACCCATTTTAAATGATATTTATTTATAGAATAAAACTTATCATTGCATCAATAAATCAAATCTGATACTGTATGAACGCAGTAGACACAGTAGAAGTAAATTACTTCACAGTAAGCCGTTGGCCTGAGTAACGTTCTATAATTCATTTCTGAAAGCATTAACAGCAACTGGAAAATCTTCATTCTTTTCCAAATTCAAATATTCAGAATGAACAAATGAAATAAAAATCACAGGAGAAAAACACCACTGAAAGGTAATACCTTTCGGCATCACACACACACACACACACACACACACCAGTCTCAATCAACATCAATCTCTAATACTAGATGAACACAGTACACTAAGTAACAATCTCTGTTTGGTAATTTGGGACATCTTGGAAATGATTAAATTATAAACATTATATTCACGTATTATACTTGAAATACGAAAAAAACACCATCATGTAGAATACGTTTATCCGTAGTATTTTTACATAGTTACTTATGACAAATTTACTGTATAACCACAATTAAAAAAAAAAAACAAAAAAAAAAAACAAAGCATATAATATAAATGCTGCTAACTTAAACTGTCCCAATTTACCCAATGCCCCAATATACCTATAACCACCTTAGTACTTGGTAAGGGTAAATGTAATGTTTTAGAGTAGCATCATACATTTTATTACTTCGTCATAATTTTGGATCTAAGAGATTTATTAAGTGGTTCAATGATTTTACCACAGTATGAAGTTACAGATAGTAAAGAATAGCTTCAAGAATTATTAGACCAATTCACTGAAGCACAACATAGAATAATACATTCATACATTAAGATGAAATGCTAATGATGATCCAAAATGGACTCCGAACACTGTATCTACTAGTTCTCATTGCCTTCTGGTTTCAGATGCAGTTAATAAGTTATCTACCAGAGGCCATTTCTTGGCATTACAGGTTAATATACACCTACAGGTTGACACTGTCGTATGCTGGATTCTGAATGCGGAATTCTGAATGAGTGTCCGAGGAGAAAGGAAGAACTGCACATTTCTAAACCACAAAATAAACCACAAAATGTTTAATTTGCTTATAGAAAGTGACTGTGCCCAAAGAATTTAATATTCAAAGGCACAGTGAAACCATTCATGTTAAAAAGTATGACCAGTATTGTGGGCAGCTATGGACTGACAAGGTAAACAAACTAGATGCAGCTCTCAAAAAGCAACAGTGTGTCACTCGTAGTCGTGAGAAGAATGCTGCTGGGGAGGCTACGAAACTACAACAAGAGGTTATAACAATTTGTATACACTGTGTTCATTGTTATGAGGTTATAGCACTACAAAGTATTTAAGTATTTTTAGACAATCTGCATTGTCTATTGTAGTCGTATGAATTTGGCAGACTTTCTTTTATCCAAAGCAACTTATAATCAGGCGTGCTGTGATGGTGGGGCTGCATACAACTGAGTGGGTGGATGAGGATGAAAACTGGCCCAATAATGGTGGCAGTTTGGCAGAAAAATTTGTCCTACCTTATTTCACTGTCTTTGTAAAACACGACCCCACTTATTTTGCACTATGTTGTCTTCTTTATTACTGTGACCTTATCAGGAAAATGCCTCCAGGACTTTTCATATCCATCGTATAAAACGAGAATACTAGTTTATGACAGAGGTCGTAATTTTATATTTTCTTCGTACATTTCATGGCATGCAATAGTGAAGTGCGCATAGTGTCTCAACAGGACAATTTGTAAGAAAACATGGATTTGAACTCGCAACATGATCAGTAACCCAAAGCCCTTAACCACTGAGCCACTGTCTTTAGGCCAGTCAGTTCAGTTCAGCAGTGCTTTATTGGCATGAATGTTATAAATCACGTTGTTGCCAAAGCAAATAGTGCAGATAGATTAAACTAAAAGTTATTCAAGTAAAACACATATATCTGCATAAACATTATAAACATAAAAAAAACATAACATTAATGAACATAATGAACTTATTGTGTATAGTGAATATTCAGGGTGTGTGCAGGACAGTCGGTGTCTCGCTGTTCCTCAGGCTGTCACATTCTGACACATACTTTGCAGACATTTTGTATTTTGGGAGTGAAGGTGTTTCTTTTGTGTATGTATACACACACACACACACACACACACACACACACACACACACATATACATATATATATATGTGTGTGTGTGTGTGTGTGTGTGTGTGTGTGTGTGTGTGTGTGTGTGTATAGTGCAGCTCTGTCACGACCTCACCACTCGTACAGTGTTCACACAGTCTCTGTTCTCTGGGCAGCCAGGTTCGGCCCGTCTCCACGGAGAGACTGTGCTCACTCAGCCTGTACTTGGTCAGGATCTGTCTCTGCTTTATATCTCTGAAGGTGAAGAGATACTCTGCCAATTCTCTGTTTAGGGCCCGAAAGCAGTGTAATCTGGACTGGGTTTGGGTCTGACTGTGCCAGTGCTCCAGATACGCTCTTATCATCTGTTCAGTAATTTGGTTGGCTCTGATTAGACTTTGGTGAGCAGTGCTGGTCTGAGACTGCTGTGTGTTAGGGGTTAGTTTATTAGGGGTTAGTGTGTTCGTCACTGATACCAATTTGAATGAATCTTGTTAAAAAAAAAAAAAAAGAAGGCTGTATGACTGTTTACTATCCTACGAAATGAAAAAATTAGTTATACACCGGGGGTTGGATTATTCGAACGATGGGAGTGCATAGTCCACATCTTTATGTAGTGTGCATTTACACTTAGTCTATTAAGTCGAGCTTTGTATGCATATCCAGAGAATGTTTAAATAGCATCCTTCTGGCAATCATGAAATAAGGTATGCTTTAGGTGTCTCAAAAGCATAAAACGTACGGGTTGGAGCACGTTATCACTGGGTGCCAGTTGGAAGGAAAATGGTAAAGTCATTCAAAAGAGCAAGATTCCACAGGACAATTAAATTGGCAGTTAGCCTATACAACCACACATGACACTTTTTTTTGACAAAAATATCAGGATTTCACAGGACAACAAAATATTTGTCATGCTTGTTTCTCTACTGTTTTCTGTGACAAAACATTCCCAAAAAGCAAAACCCATCACTCTCAGGTATGCAGGATACGCAGTGCCTTAAAAAAGTGCTCCCTTCTTGATTTCCTCTATTTTGGCATGTTGTTATACTTAATTGTTTTAAATCTTCAAACAATATTTAATATATGATAAAGACTACCTGAGTAGTCAGGTACATACAGTCATCATTTCATTTACTGAAGGAAAATTTATCCAACACCAACTGGCCCTGTGTGAAAAAGTAATTGCCCTTTAGTTACTTAATCAATTAATTAACCAATTTTAACTGGTAATTGGGTTTGGTTAGACTAGACACACCAGGCTTGATTACTGCCAACCCTGTTGAATCAGCAATGTGAATTAGACTAAAAGGTCCCAGCATGCAGCACAGTATGCCACAATCAAAAGAAATTTCCAATTTTTGAAATGTATCAGCCTGGAATGGGTTACAGAGCCATTTCTAAGGTTCTGAGACTCAAGCGAAGCACACTAAGAGCTATTATCTTCACTAGCATTAAACTTGGAACAGTGGTGAATCTTCCCAGAAGTGGGGTCGGGTGGTTTTAAGGAGGTTCTAACATAGTCACTGTAAGGTCCTTCAGTGTTTTCTTGGGTCTACTTGTAGATTAGAACTACAGGCCTTGTTTCCCTCAGTAAAGTTCAGGGTTCCTGATTCCACTATTAGAGAATTGGCAAAGATGGTCTCTATGGGAGTGTTGCAAGGAAATACACAGCGCTAACCAAGAAGAACATGAGGGCTTGTCTCACATGTCTCACACTTGTTTTAGCTCAGAGGTTGAAAACCAAGGACTCTTTGTCGAGAAACCTGGACGGAAGTGGGAGACAACTACTGTGTGGGGTTGACAATGTGACATCCTCAGAACCTTGTATTGAACATGTTTTTCAAGTTTGCTTCAAGTTTCACACTGTTCTGAGTAATTTGTCATCAATATTGTGAAGATTGGCCAAAAGTAGTTTGCACATGTGAGTGGGCAGAGTTTGAGCAAAAGATTCAAGCTAAAGACAAAATCTCACTGTACACCTTATTTTCCAAGGGATATGTTTGTTTTTTCTGTGCTCAAACACGAATAACACTTCGCCCCTACTCATTTCACAGAAAAAGTAGAAGAAGAAGAATCCTCACAAAAACAAGAGAGTTCCAGCACTCTGTATTTGGACCACTAACAATAAAGTCACAGCATTATTATACTAAATGATAGCACATGGAATTTACCTACTCACCTGGTGAATAGGTGCCTTAAGGGTTAGGATTAGGGTTACAAAAAAACACATCATTTACTACTTCCAGACTAAAGAGTCTAACATAACCTTACAAGCCTTTTTTTTTTTAATGGAAACTATTTTTTATTTTTAGAATTCTCTCTTATATTACACTTACAGATTTGATTATAGGTTATGGTTAGGGTTACAATGGCGATAAAGTTTCCAAGCTTAAGATTCTAGCAGAAAGAATACAAATTGTTTTCAAGCCCATTGTATTTTGTGATGATTACTTTTTTGACTTTTAATAATTTTCACATGTATTAGACCTATAAACTTAGGGGCAGAGGCTAGCATTCGGGTTACAGAATGCAAAGCATGTAAAGCTTCAAAACTAAAGTTTCTATTAGATAACACTGCAAAGAGGATTTGGTAGCTAATAGGTCTTAGTGTAGCTACCTTTTGTAATTTTTTAAATAATATTTGTACTTATTAAACCTATAGGCTTATGGGCTGGGGCTAGGGTTATGGTACAGAAACCAGAGCACACACAGCTTCAAAGGTTAATATTCTTGTTGATAAAATTGAAAATAGGCTTGTTAACCTAGTTGTTAGTGTAGACTACATTGATAATTTTACACAAGTGTTGCATATATTATGCCTATAAGCTTTCGCCAACACCGATCCTAATCCCAATACCTTTAGTCTCGTACATATAGTAGGTTTGAATTCGAAGATTGACTGTTGTCTGCAATTAGGTTTGGAAGTTAATAGTTTTTAGTGTAGACTACCTAACACCAGATGAAGGAGTATTTCCAGACCTTGTCATTCCACTCCAAGGTATCGACATTGGAGTCCAAGGAATCTCACACACACTTTGTGAACACTCTAGGTGCCAAAGCTAACCCAAGTGCATCACTCAGCTGATGTAAAAAAAAGGAGAAACTCCTGCTGAAATTAAATGTGCTTTTTGAACACCCCATTCCATATTTAGTCTCTCTTTGCTGTTAAAGCATCCTTCACTCTTCTGGGAAGGCTTTCCACTAGATTTTCTATTGTGGCTGTGGGGATTTACCCATTCAGCCAAAAGAGCATTAGTGAGGTCAGGCACTGATGTCAGGTGAGGAGGCCTGGGGTGATGTCAGCACTCCCAAAGGTATTCAGTGGGGTTGAGGTCAGGGCTCTGTGCATAGGGACATTGTCATGCTGGAACATGTTTGGGCCCCTTAGACATCCTATACAATTGTGTGCCTCCAGTTTGTCGGTAACAGTTTGGGAAAAGCTGACAAATGAGTGTGACTGTTAGGTGTCCACAAAATTTTGGCCATATAGTGTACCTCTTTCACTTATTTCTATAGGAGCATCTGAACTTCTGCAGTCAGTTTAGCCAGCTAGCTTCAGTCTCATGCCTTTGAGAGAACACCTTTGTTTTTGGAGGTAGTCAACAATGAAATGCCCAAATATGTATTTTCAGATACAATGCTGAGATGCCTCGGCACTTTTGATGAATCATGCTCTGGAAGTGTGGTCATACTCTAATTTGATACAAACAGCTTTTTTTTTATTATTGTTCTGGGTTGTGCAATGGCACCAACATGGCCCTTGCTGTATTCTGATTAACTCTATCCACCCTCTGTTGCAGTTTCTGAAACCCACATTTCCACACACAGTGTGATGGCTAGGTATGTGTTTTTTAACGATAGACTCTGGCTTTGGGGGACAGTGTGCTAATAGGTCCAATTATTGGCAACTGTTTCACAAAAGTGAAATGGTCTTAATTGTGCTTAATGGTATTTTTAACTCCTTATGTATTTTATCCATTATATGTTTTGTGCAGGTTATTAACCATTTCTTTTGTAAACCCCCCCCCCCCCCAACATTTACTTGTGTGCAACCTCATATTTATAGCCCATGGAACAAGCATGTTTAAAGGCAAGAAAAGAATTCCTGGGGACTGAGAGAAATACAAGCTTTTCAGTTTTGTTTGCATTTATTTCCAGTTGCTTATAGGTGGCACATTGTTTGTGAGAAAATATTATATAAAAAGGTTAATGAGAATAATTTTTTATAACAAAGATAAGTAGCTTCTACTACTAGCTATTAGTGTGTAAATCTGAAATATTGTGTGTAATTTGTATTCTATATAATCATTTTTGCTCAATCTTATAATAGGTAACAATAATTCTGGGGGGATCCTGTATATTTATTCCCTTATTTCCCATATAATTTACCCTAGAGTGTGTTACACCTGATCCAGGTTCTAGGGTATATTTCCTAGGGTGTCAATTGCAGCATTTTGTAGCAGACAGAATTTTCTATCCAATTTAGTTTGTCTAGAGGGTATGTCCTTTGAGAAACTAAACAAAATGTGAAAATATTATATTCTTCCTGGATTTACCTGGTATTATTAAAAGTGCTTATGAGAAAATATGTAGTTTCTCTCATTTTTTAAGTTTAAAATGTAAACCATTATGTCTAATTTTTTTTAAACATATAATTCACATATAATTTGTGTTTGTTTTCATGGAGGGTATTCACTGTGGAGTTTATTGTAATGTGCATACCTGGTTTTAAAATGTAAAAGATATCTAAAGAAACAAAAATTAAAGCGTGTTTGAGAATGGACACGTATAATGTATAATATAAATACACATATAAATGATTAGGAGCACTCGCATATCAGCAGAAAGGAATGGATTTGATGGATGATGTTTGTATATTCATTAGTCAAACCTGCAGGTGGCGCTCAATACCGCATTAGAGAATTAAGCAATACACAACAGCAGAGTGGAAGAGGTTACCAGCCCCCTGTCCTGCACATTTTCTTATTTTCCTGCTCTAGCACCCACACTTCCATACAGGAGGGGCTGTTAATTACCTGATTAGTTGAATCAAGTGTGTTAATGAGGGGGAAAAACCTGTGTTATGGAAACACAAACAGCTTTCAATGCCATTTTACCTCATTTTGAACCAACTAGTTTATAATTATATATGGGAAAATTTAGTGCCACAATGCCATATTTTACAATAAATATACAAGTAAAACATGTTTAGATTATAGCCTTCACGTCCATTTTTTTCTTTGGAAGCTCACTCCGCCACTTACCCAGAAATGTTTGTGACAAGCACTTTGAAGAAAATGGCGTGCAAAGCTACACACCACAGCCCAAAAAAATGTCCAAACAGAGAGCCGCAATATGTACCAGCCTGCACAGTTTGGGACAGAGCCAAACTCGTTTGGCTTCAATGCTTGTGTAGTCAGTTACATGTGCCTCCAGGTTTGTGTGTTTGCCCTTTACTGACTCACAATTGTGGCATATTTCAAATGAGTTTGAGCATGGTGTGTGTGTGATCACCTGCAGGTCTGTGCAGAGCTCCTCATGATGTCAATACAACTGCCCAAAGGTTTGTGACAATAATGTGAAAGCATATTTTTAAAACAAATGTATATTCATAATTTGATTACATTAATTGTACTTTAACAGATGTCAGGAATGTATACATAGGCAACAAAAATCCAAGGTAGTTAAGCTTAATAATACTGCTGTTTCATGTTTTATTACTTTAAATATTTTTGAATACTTTAAAAATATTAACTTTTTTATTATTTTTGAAGGTGAAGACCCAATACTGGCCTCTGATCAGGGTTGTGCCTCCTTGCTTGTGGAGTGTGTGAGTGCAGCTTTTGATACCATTGATCATGCTAGTCTCCTTGATAGACTAGAAAATGTTGTAGGCATTAGGGGAACGGCCCTCTCCTGGCTCAGGTCTTATTTGACTGATCGTTATCAGTATGTAGACGTAAATGGTGACTTCTCTTTGCATACTAAGGTAAAGTTTGCTGTTCTGTTTTAGGCGCACTGCCCTTTACTTTATATATTCTACCTCTGGGCAAAATTATTCGTAAACATGGTATCAGCTTCCACTGTTGTGCTGATGACACACAGTCGTATGTTTCAGCAAAGCCACGTGGATGGCGGGAAGATCATTGGGACTACTGGGGATTGTGCCTGGGGGATGGGATCTCATATGGGAAGTTTTACTGTGATGGCATTGGGGCTCTTTAGGGATAAAGTCACATATTTACAATTTATTTTGAGATGGTGTAATTTGAATGCATTTATTTCTGACACAATGAAATATCATCACATTCTACACTACAATGTCATAAATGTATTACAATCTCATCAAATCACCAACTTGATGACATGATATGCAGCTCAAATAAGAAAAATCCCTTTCTCAAATTATAAAAAAAAAAAAAACCACATCAGAACCAACAATAGTATCTCCCTTAAATTACTGACAGGTGAATATTTGATTAATATATTAATATTACTGTTTAAAATTTTTAAACGCGAGCATGAAAAAAAACCCTAAATGCACTTATATAATTTCAAAACAAACTCATGCATAACCCCCAATTCAAACAGCATTATACATCCTCTTTGAAAAGTCTCCTGAATCAGCGAACAATTTAACATAACTATTTTTCAGTTAACTAAATGAATATTGCTACAGTCTTAGAAATAAAAAGCCAATTCTAAAACACTTAGGGGTTCCTTGACTTATCCCTCTGGGGCACAGGTTCCCAACCTTGGTCCTACACATTTTAATGTTTTCTCTGGTCCCAACACACCTGATTCAACTAATCAGTTAAATCAGTAACAGTCAGTAGTTAGCAATCACTTATCAGTCTTTCCTGAGTTGAAGTGGGTGTGTAAAGCAGAGAGAAATGTGCAGGACTCCAGGGCCAGAGTTGGGAACCTGTGCTCTGGGGGAACCCTTAAAAGTTCATGTAGACTCCTACAGCATGGGGAAGAGGAAGAGAAAGTAAAGAACCAAATAACCTTAGAGGAGCCCTATTCTATAGAAGTGTAGCCTTTATACCCAATATTTCTCTCATAAATTATGTATAGGTATATATGTATCTAAATTGCTATAGGTGTTAAGGTATGTATTCCTGACTCGTGCCCAGTGTTCCTGGTTTAGGCTCTGTGTTCACCATGATCCTGACCAGGATAAAGCGTTTACTGAAGATGACTTTATTTTAACAGATCACTTTAACAGAAACCTGTGCACCTGCTCATCCATGCAGTTATCCAATCAGCCAATCATGTGGCAGCAGCACAATGGATACAACCTTTCAGATACAGGTCAAGAGCTTCAGTTAATGTTCATATCAAACATCAGAATGGGGGAAAATGTGAAGCTCCCAGCCAGGAGATCAGTAGTTTCTGAAATACTCAAACCAGTGCATCTGGTACCAACAACCATGCCATGATCAGTGTCACAGAGATCACACTTTTCCCCCATTCTGATATTTGATGTACAAGCTCTTGACCTGTATCTGCGTGATTTCTTTTCATTGCACTGCTGCCACATGATTGGCTTGATAACTGCAGGTGTTCTTAATAAAGTGGACGGTGAATGTGTGTGTGTGTGTGTGTGTGTGTGTGTGTGTGTGTGTGTGTGTGTGTGTGTATATATATATGTATAACATTGAATATCTAACACCTCTGTTTTATTAACACTTGGGTTTACATAGCGAATGTGTGTGTGACACTGAATATCTAACACATCTGTCTTATTAACATATGGGTTTACATAGTGAAAGTCTTTAATAATTTCACACACACCAAGAAATCACATTATTTACTTTGTTTCAGGTCATTTGTCACCATGGTAGCTATGGCACTAATTTTGACCAAATGACCTGTATGTAATACTTATCAAACTCGTCTAACTTGGTTAACATTCAAACTGATAATTCCTAAATCCTCCCAAGTAAATAAAGACAATTTTTAGAAAGCATCACTCAAATATATAAATGTGTACACTATGTTAAGTAATGCTTAAAAAGCCATCATTTGCTCTATCCTAGACTACAAAGCCGACAGTTTCCAAGGCATTCCCAGTCACCTCAAAGCCCTAAATGCCTTTGAGAAGTCATTTTTTCAATTACACAATTCAATATAGAGTTAAATGTATATGCATTGGTGTCTTTGATTTTTGCTCTTAGAGCACAATTTAAAACAAAACAAGGCAAAAAAAACCAAAAAAAAGCAACCCATAACCTAATAAAGTGGAAAGAACAGACGTACAGGTCACTACATATCACTTTTTAAAACTGTTTTGCTATTTTAACATAACAAACGGTGGAAGTTTCACAGAAACCAGCTGACTCACAACCATTTGTGTTATTAGTTGACTAAAAGGACTCAAAGGACCCCTTGTCACAATAACTCCCTCTGGTTGCATAATACATAGCTTTAACCATACCAAGATAAAACGTAAAATATAACTGTTTTTCTGTGGCAGGTTAAAACTTGTATTCACCCAAAAACATTTACCGTCAGGTAACAGCACTGCCTTGTTGGACAGACACCCATCATTCCTGCTCAAAGTAGTTGTGTGACTGGACAAACCACTTCTAATTGACCAGGAGAACAGGATCACCACAAGCAGCAAAGCTCAATTTCTTCATTTCTGTACAGGACAGAAGAACATGACAAAATACATAAGGCTTGATCAGTGTTTAGCTATAGAAGCTTGTGAATAACTTTGTTGTTCTCTACCTTCTAATCCTAGTACATTTGTTGTCACTGACTCAGTGAACACAGTTCTAATTTTCTGGTTCTTTTTAATGGTTGATAAAAACATATTATGATTAGTTTACATCTTTTGTGTTGCTGCACAGATGAGAAGCTCTTGGTTTGTGATGGGCGTGTTGTGGTGTTTTTTTTTCCTATGAACTGAAAGAACAGCTCATAGATAATCAGTAACTTTCTCAAATATATGACTCATTTGGCCTACTGCCACCCAATCTTGCCTTACCATGCACTGCAGGTTGCATTCCATCTGCAGGAGGCACTTGAGGGTTTCCATCATCTGCTCTTTACGTAGGAAATGCACTCTGGCCTGGCCCACTGTCACGCTCTTCTCCAAGTCGCCCACTATGCTCTTCAGAGCTACTGATGCAAGCTGCAGTGCACTTAGCCCTGGACAAGACGTATCAAATATGTACTCACATTACATTTAACCACCTGATTCCTTAATTTTAATTTTGCTTGAACAACAAAAGCATGGACTCAAGGACTCAAGACAGACTAAACCAAAAAGTGAACGTGGGGAGCAAGACACACAGCAAGGTGAAACACCAATAACTTGATTCTGGCTTAATCATAATTATTACCTTTAATAATTATGCTCACTATTTAATGGAACAATAACGATCCTATATGGTGCTTTGTGAAGTATTCTTAATCCAGGGCAGCCTGGATATTCTTAATTAAGTTGTTGATTTAATTAGCATGATGGAATCCATTAGAACATACCATTTACATCTCTGGCTTCCATATCTATAAATGTCCCATTTTTCATGTAGCTTTTCAGCACCTGTTAAGAGCAAAGTGTATCACTGAATTAATCTGTTTAGGTTAAAATCACAGAGTTATGATGTAGACTACTTGTGCATTTATATTATCATGTAAATTATTTACCTCTAAAACTCTGATGTATCCATATTCTGCACTGAGATGGAGGCATGTTTTTCCATATTTATCCCTTTCATTGATGTTTGCACCAAGGAAAATTAAATCAGCAACCACGAGGTGCTGATTCTTCTGGGCAGCTAAGTGGAGAGAAGTCTACAAAGAGATATATGATATGATATGAGAGACATGATGATAAATATGCCATATATACACACCGATTAGCCATACTATTAAAGCCATCTGCCTATTGAATAGGTCTCCCTTGTGCTGCCTAAACAGCTCTGACCCATTGAGGCATGGACCTGGCACCAAGATGTTAGCAGCAGATACTTTAATTCCCGTAAACTGTGAGGGGGGGCCTCCACGGATCTGACTTGTTTGTCCCACAGATGCTTGATCGGATTGAGGATCTGGGGAATATGGAGCCCAAGTCAACCCTTTGAACACTTTGTCATATTCCTCAAACCATTCCTGAACAATTTTTGCAGTGTGAAAGGGCACACATTATCCTGCTGAAAGAGGCCACTGCCATTAGTGAATACCGTTGCCGTGAAAGGGCATACTTGGTTCTGTAAAAGTAACATCCACATGAATGCCAGGACCCAATGTTTCCCAGCAGAACATGAACATGCCCAGAGCATCACACTGCCTCTGCCAGCTTGCATTCTTCCCATAGTTCATCCAGGTGTCGTCTCTGCCCCAGTTAAGCAACGCACATGCACCTGGCTGTCCACGTGATGTAAAAGAAAATGTGATTCATCAAACCATGCCATCTTCTTCCGTAGCTCCATGGTCCAGTTCTGATGCTCACGTGCCCAATGTATGCACTTTTGGCCGTGGACAGGGGTTAACATGGGCACTCTGACCTGCAGGAACCTGCAATGCACTGTGACACCTTTCTATCATAGCTAGCATTAACTTTTTCAGCAATTTGTGCTATAGTAGCTCTTCTGTGGGCCAGATGGGCTAGCCTTCGCTCCCATGCACATCAGTGAGCCTTGGGCCCCCATGACCCTGTCGCCGGTTGTACTTCCTTGGACTCCTTTTGGTAGGTACTAACCATTGCATACTGGGAACACCCCACAAGGCCAGCTGTTTTGGACATGCTCTGACCTAGTCATCTAGCCTTCACAATTTGGCTCTTGTCAAAGTTGCTCAGATCTTTACGCTTGCCCATTTTTCCTACTTCCAACACATCAACTTCAAGAACTGACTGTTCACATGCTGCCCAATATGTCCCATCCCTTGACAGGTGCCACTGTAAAGAGATAATCAACACTATTCACTTCACCTGTCAGTGGTTTTAATGTTACGGCTGATGTTATGGGTGTGTATATATATATATATATATATATATATATATATATATATATATATACTCTAAACAGGTGTGGTGCTGACAGTTCAGCAATTAGATGGCTACCTTAAGCATGTAATAAGTTGAGTAATTTAGTAATTAAGGAGTAAAGCAAGCCTTTTTAAACCATGCTTCAATTAATTAAGAATTAAGCTAATTCTGGTATATAAGGCTTTGACAGATTTAGATTCTACTGATGTTACATAGAAATACAGTATGTGGTAGTAGATCCATGGGTAACATTATTCCCTTGCTAGCTAACTTACTGTAAACTAGCAAAGTAGTTAGATGTCTTAGTAATGTCAGCTACATAAAATTGCTTGAGTAAACTGACTCATTTGTCTTGTTTCTTGTTGTTGGGTTCTTTTCAGTACTTCAAACTGAGAATGAACTGTAATTATTAAGCTTAGCATTTAATGTTTTGAATGTGTGTTGAGCACATGGCTTAAGCACTAGAGCGATAGAAAAATCAAGTATATCTGACTATGATGACATCATATTCCAGTTGATTTGATATTGGTTAGTGGAAAAAAAAGCCATGGCTGTATATCCAGAACAGAATCTTAAGTGTCTGATCAAATGCTGATCAAAGGCTAAAGATATGCATATAAAAACTACCATACTCAGACCCTCTCCAGGCCCTCTCTGCCCTTGTACAGAAATGTATGTGGTAATCATTAAATCATCCAAAATGTGAGTGTCAATGCATAAACTAAAATCTATTTAGCCAAGTACAGTTGCACAAGCTTTGCAAGTTTCTGTATGTGTCTGTATGCAAGTGGATGTGAGACAGGAGAGTATATGAGTCTTATAAAATGTGTATGAGCGTGTTGTATGTCAGAACATTACCCTTCCCTCTGCATCTTTGCTGTCCAGTTTGTTTAGATCTGCCATCCGTCTGGCAATAACATATACAAGAGATCGTTTCCCCTCATCAACAGCTCGGTGGAGGAGTCTATGAGGAAAGAATGAATACAAATAATGGCAACATATTGAGGAAACATTGACAATATTATTCTGATACTGCCTGAATATCAATAATACTCCTCGATGAAAAATCTGTTAATTTTGAATGAAATGTAAATTCTGCACTTTTCAAGGAGTAATGGCAATGGGATCTTTAAAGGAATATTTTTTTGGGTGTGTATGTTTGGTTTGTGTAATGAAAGCTCAGTATCAAAGGAAAGATCAGTGTGTATATCCTGTTGTCTTGCTTTATGATGTAATTGTTCAAGCAACATAAACTGGATTAAGGATCTGTTATGCTGTTAGTCACTGGGATCTGGACGTTTGCTAAGCATTAAAGAATGAACAAGGAAAAAAATTATTCTAATTTTAAATACAAGTAAGCAGACCAAGTACAAATCTTTCATTTCAATTACAAATCTTGTAAGATTTCCAGCAAGAATGGCAGATGGATGGGGAACAGTCATAGCTTTCATAATTTCAGTTGTATAAATTCCAATTAAGCATCTCGTGCTCTTTTGATATCCACTGGGAAAAACACAATATTATGATAAAGAATGGACAAACTTACGTTCTTCCCCTCTCATCCTGAGTAAGAAGCTCTTGGTTGCAGATACTGTTCAGTAGATGTTCTTCTCTTTCCATTTGGGTCCAGAAGTAAGTCATGCTGTTCCACTGCTCCTGCACTGAGCATGAATATGATGGACTTCCTATTTTGTGTGGTGAACCCCACCAGTCCATCTTGGTGCTGAAATAGATTTCTTGTGGGGATGGGACTTGCATTTTGCTTTCACTTGGAGAGCAGGTCATGTCATGCTGCCTTCTGTGTATATCATAATCTGATTCATCACTGCTGTTTTTGAGCTTAGTGTCTGTGAAGAGAGAAGCAGCATGGCTGTATGCAGAGCCATAGATTTCCATAGAATGCATAGGGGAATTTTTAGTGGGTGCATAGCAACATGGAGTTGGAGGTGGCTCATCTAGATGCCCTTGCTGAGGTATGTTCTTCGCCCAGAACTTGTTTCCCAGCTCTGGGGAAAATGTAGGCAGGTGGTTACTTGACTGTCTGGAGGTACTAGTCTTAAGATCTTCTTCCAGCACCTCCACTATAATGGCAAGCTCTTCCAAACTCTTTGTTTGCCAGTTTTTCTATAATACAGACATATATCACATACTGTGTTGTGTAGCAGTACACTAATATTTTAAACAGTCCAATAAGCACAACCAACTTAGAATCTGTTAAGAATTTACCTACCAGCCGATTTCTCCGACCACTACTTATATTCACTCGTTTTTTATCCCCTAAAAAGAATTTTGACATTATAAATAAATTCTTCAGGTGGAAAGATGTATTAACTTAGTATACACTGTGAATTTATTCTAACCTTTTGATCCTTTATTTTCTTTCTTCTAGAGAGAAAAGAGGAAAATAGCTAAAGTGAGATGAATATCTCATTATTTAAGTATATTTGACAATGTTATAAGTAAAGAGAGTTATTATTACCTGCATTTCTTTGGGGTCCATGCCCTTAGCTATGCGAATATTTCTGAGCATATCTTTTACTGGCATTCTTACTCTGACACCCAGGTATGTCTGATTGTTTTTTGTTTTGTGAGCCTTTGTACCTAAAACAATATGTCTTCATGAGTATAACTCTTAATAAGTCAGTGGAAAACAGCAAGATATTTTGTGCAGTTATATAGCAGTCTTTTATAACCAGAAGCTGGCTAATCAAATACAGACCATTTGTTCCCTTGTTAGAGTTGCATAGATTATGTGATCTAGGTATTAACTTGTCATTCCATTCACATTTTAACCACACAATAAATACTGATACTATCATTACCATGAAAGCAAAAGTAAATGTAGTAGTTTAATCTAGACAACCCTTGCACACTGAAGAAAACCTATATTTTTACCCACCTTTTGGAGAAGAACATGCTTGCTCAGTATTTACAGTAGGGCTACATACTTCCACATTCAGTGCTATAAGTGCTGATGTTGGTGAATTTATTCCATTCATGTTCAAATCAAGTGTCCCGGGAAGTGGTGAATGGTTGCACGCACAGGCTCCATATTCTTTCTCTTTCCCCTCACAACTTACTGGTATCCTTTTACATCCTGTGTTCTCCTCACGACTCTTCACCATGTTTAGCTTACCTGTACAGTGTACAAGAAAAAAAAATCTCTGTTTCTTTGAAGTAATGAAAATGTAAGAATCCTTTATTAAGTAGTCTTCTTTAAAGACTTAAAAAAAAAACACGGATCAAAATATTGGAAAGGCATATTCATAGTATCATTACCATGTGTGTGTGTGTGTGTGTGCGTGTGCGTGCGTGTGCGTGTGCGTGTGTGTGTGCGTGTGTATGTGTGTGTGTGTGTGTGAGAGTAACCACATATTTATGAGAGGTTGGTACCTGCCTTGAATGACTTGTGAAGGTGTGACTGAAATATAAAGCGAAAAGAATGTTGAACAGCCTGCAGGGTTTAAAACCTGTCTTGTCAAGTCATGAATGCACTGATAAAAAAAACCAAATAATTAAAAACTAATAAATTAAAAATTTAATAACAAAAAAAATATATATAAAAACAGAAAGATCAAAACTAATAAACTAAAAGTGATCAATCAGTTTACTTATTACATATGACCTCAGTTAATTTGATCACATTTTGATCAAACATTTTAAATAATAATGTCCAAATTCTGTGTACTTTCAAAATGCGTTTGACAAATAAAACCAATACCAACCTTCTCATGAAAATTATGAATTAAAAAAACACAAACAAAAAAACAACCAAGAAATAAGTAAATTCAGCAATTCAATGGCAAAATACAAAAACCAGGAAGCAAAGCAAGATTTAAAAAACAGGATAGAAAACACAAATAAAAGGCTCTGATAAGTCAGGTAAATTGTACACTGAGCATTACTTCGCAAAGAGTCTTTGTGAGAGTCCGTGTATACAGTATATAAGCTGAGTGTGTGATTGGAAACAGGTGAGCCTCATTAGTATTCAGGTGAATGGGAACGCACCAGTGGAGAGAGGTGTTGCGGACTGTAGTCCATCGCGGCCATGTTTGTAGGCTGCGGCGTGTTCTGGGAAGTGGAGTTCCCAGTGGGTTCCATCATGGTGTTCCTGTTTTTGTTTTTGCAAGTTCATAATACTCTATAACAGTTAAGTGGGTTGTCTTTCGATGTTGAGGGTTGCTGGTGGTGTGGTGGGGGGAATTTCTGATGCTAGTGGTCTAGGGTGACAGGCTTGAGACATGAAACGAGGGTGACCATTGACTGTGACGTGGCAGGTCTAGCTTATATATGACATCATTATTGCAACAGAGGATCTTGTAGGGGGTGATGTATCGGTCTTCTTACATCCCTGAGTATTTCTCGAATATTGGGTGGACAGCTATATGTATTCGCCTAGCTGAAATTGTGCCGGTCTAACCATGTCTCTTGGCTCTCTGAGCAGAATGTTCGCAGAAACCACCCAATCTCCTGATTAGCTCTTTCTATTTGTCTGTTGGACTGTGGCTGGTACCCCGACATAAGGCTTACTGAGACTCCCAGCTTTTCCATAAAGCTAGATCAGACCCTGGAGGTGAATTGGGTGCCTTGGTCACTCACGATGTCCCAAAGTACCAAAAACACATGGTTAAATATCAACTCAGCAGTCTTGAAAAAGGTGGGCAGGCTAGGCACAGGAACCATATGTAAGGACTTGGAGAATCTGTCAATGACGACTGTAATCACTATGTTGCTGTCTGACTTGGGGAGGTCGGTAATGAAGTCTATGGCGATGTGGGATCAAGGGTGTTGAGGTGTAGTTAAGGGCATGAGCTTGCCAGCTGGGAGTGTGTGTAAGGCACCTTTGCCTGAGCACAAGTGGTGTAGGACAAGATAAACTTGTGGATATCTGTGATCATGGTGGGCCACCAGTACCTTGCCTTCAACAGGTAGTAAGTTTTCTGTGTTCCAGGATGCCTGGTAGCTGGTGATGATGAACTGTCTATAGAATTACACAAAACTCAGGAATCTTTGAAGTTTTTTTGACTCTTGGGAGTGGGCCATTTATTGACTGCTGCCACCTTGGCTTGGTTCATGGATAACTCCTCTGGGGTGAAAATGAGATCACTGACACATGAAATTTGCATTTATCTGCTTTCACATAGAGTTGATTGGCTTGGAGACATGACAGAACTTGCTGTGTGGTGGATGTGCTGGATATGTGTCTCTAGGGAGGGGGAATAGATCAAGATGTCATCAATCTTATGCGATGACAAAACTCCCCAAGATGTCCCTTAACATGTCATTGATAAGCCACTGGAATACTGAGGGAGTGCAAGAGAGCCCAAACATGACCAAAAACGGTGCTAAATGCTGTTTTCCATTCATCTCCCTCTCTGAACCAGATGAGAGCACCTCGTGATCTCCTTGTTACTCCATGAAATCTGAGGATTTCAAGGTGCATCCAGGGGAAGCAGAGGATAATGAGATGCTTGGAGGTGACAGTCACCAGGAAGGAAATGTGTTCCTGATGGAGAGCACAGACTTGAAGCAGAAGGGTTTTGGTGCATAACATCACCATTCCATTTCAGATAGGTCCTCCATCAATAGCACAAATCTTGTGGGGATGTTGCAGTTGTTGTGTGGGTATGCTGACCTTCATGATGGTATCATGATCCATGAAATTTCCTGCTGCTCTGTAGTCAGTCAGTGCTGAGGGGACAGAAACATAGTCTGAGTGCTTCATCTGTTCTTTCTGAATGATTTCTGAGATAGAAACTGAGATGGATTCACCTGAGGTGGTGTACTCAGTTGTACTGGGTTGGACTGGGGTCTTCTCATGGACATTGGACCATGAAGTAAGCAGTCTGGCCGTAGTATAAACACAGCCTCTCCTTTTTTTTCTCATTCTGCGAGTTTTAGACAGGTCCGTCTGAGTTGCATGGGCTGAGGGTGGTTGATCTCTAGTGCAGGATTCACTGTCAGCATAGGAACTTGGCATTTGCGATGAAATGGTCCAAACAAATGGTGAGGTAGATCAAGGAGTCCAGTGACATATCATCTTGGCATGCCAGTA
The DNA here is from genome assembly GCA_037577455.1 of Pangasius macronema. NCBI lineage: Eukaryota > Metazoa > Chordata > Actinopteri > Siluriformes > Pangasiidae > Pangasius > Pangasius macronema. The sequence goes on along the minus strand of CM074958.1, from coordinate 6,036,155 downwards.
AGCTCTTCCTGGTTGAGCCCTTGTTGGAAGGAAGCTTTGACGGCCAGCTTGTTCCATCTGCTTCCTCCAGCAAAAATGCAAAATTCCAGTGTATATTTGGCAGGATTCCTGCTCCCTTGAATGACCATCAGGAGTTGCTTGCCTTTAGGTGTATGATAGAAGACTCACTAAAACATATCTATGAAGTAGTCATATGAAGACAGCAATTTCCCTCCTTGGTTCCAGACCACAGTAGCCCACTTGAGGGCTTTGTCTGTGAGCAAACTGATGAACTGGGAAATATTCTGTTGATCCTAGCCCCCTTCTTGACCCGAGAAGTACAACGAACACTGTAGCAGAAAGTTTTGCATTGGGAAATCTCTCCCACATATATGTCAGGGCAAGAGATGAGCGAGTCGGGGTTTGCAGCCAGGGCACTGTGGGAGACGAAAGTGGAGTAGATAGTGTTGGTGAGCATGTTAAGTTAATGTTGTTGGTGTTCTCCAACCAGCTTTCCCTGGGCTGCCATGGCGTTGCACCAGTTTGATTCTCCTACTGCATTCTTGTTGATGGCAAAGTAATCTGTCATGGGAGTTCAGAGATGGATATAATTGCAGTTTAGAATTTTAACAGGCAAGATGTCTCAGCATTGGCATATCCAGGTAGATAAATTGCCTTTACAAAGAAAATTATTGTAAAATTATTATAAACTTTTAATTGCTTTTAAAAACTAGACTAATGCATGAATCTCAGATTAACCATGGTACAGGAGTGTGTTATTGTCAGATTTGTTGCCAACAAATACACTTGATATAGAATAGAGTCATACAATATGGCTTTGTAGTTTTGAACTTTCTTTTTTTCAGCTTTTTTATGATTTCATTTCTGTGCATGTCAAAGCAATGAAAATGCGTTTGTTAAAACAAGTTGCATCATGACATCTAGTGGCGGGCTTGATTTACATTTACATGAGTTACCATCAACCAATCTTTCCGTATCAAAAATACTAATTGGCATAAGAACTCTAATGACAGTTCCACTGAAAATTATTAAAATAACATGCTAGTAATACCTCATTAAACCAGATAAACTGGTTTTAAAAAATGTAGTTCACATATTTAACACATATTACATATATTTATAATGCATATATTGATCTACTCCTATAAATGTAGTTCAAATCATGTACACATGTTTATAATTTAATCACTTTCATACATGGTTTAATAACAGTTTGGTAATTTAGGACAACATGAGTTGTGATAGATTGTTATCAGGAAGCTGTTTGTCAATGCTGTAAATATGTAAGTTATTAAGCATTTAAAACAGTCATTTAAATGTCATTAAAAACAGATAAAGGAAAATTCATTAATAATAGTTCATGGCTATAAATGTAAAAATGTCCTAGAAAAATTAAGTCCTGTGGAAAAAGAGGTTAAAATGGTTAAAAAGGATTAAAATGTAAAAGTCCTGCATGAGAGATTAAAATGTTTAAAATGTTTTTTTTAATAATAAAAAAAATAAAAAATACATTTAAAAAAAGGTGTGAATATACCTACGGAGTTAATCCATGACCGACTTGTTGATCTTTTGAGAAGTGTAATCATGCCTGCAAAGTCCAGGAGGGGGAGCTCTCGCCGCGATGGTTCGTTCTCGCTGAAGCTGCCTGACAGGAAGCATCGTGTCCGAGTACCCTTATTTACATTTTCCCTTTTCAGGTATAAAACGTGCATTTATTCTTTTGAATCTTGATATGTGACTGCTAAAAATGTTTTATTAATATTCCGTTAGCATACTATCTGAAGTTGAGTGTTTTAAAAGCATTATTTAAATGATGCAGATGAGCATCCAACTAAACTCTGTTTTGCAGTGGCTAGTCCAGAATGACACGTGGTTAACACAGCTACAACACATATTGTGTGCAGTTGACTATGTTTGGCTTACGAAGACACACATATAGAATATTAAGTTTGCTAGTGTTTGTGTGTGGGTAACTTTTATTATGTTTATGTGTGTTTCAAAGATAATGTGTGCTCATAATGTGATAAGAAACACAGAAAAAGGACACACAGTAAAGACTCGTTGCTGCAAATGTTTTATAGGATAGATTTTATTTGAATTGCATTTGAGCTTGATAATTTAAGCTTATGTGTATTGATTAATAGACTATTTTCATGAATACCTACCTCATACTTGATTGTTCCTGTTAAAGAAAAAAAAGAGAAATGTTATTATACCTAGTTTGTTTACTTACCTGTGAAAGAAACCTGGAAGAAGAAGATATTAGAAAAGAAAATGCATATTGGTGTTGTAATATTTTACATTTAAAGAAATTCTGTAACTTTGTAACTAATCCTGAAAATAAATCGTTCTCGCTGAAGCTGCCTGAGAGGAAGCATTGTGTCTGAGTACCCTTATTTACATCTCCCCTTTCTGTGATTTCCTGTTTATTACTGGTTTAAAGCTTGAAAAGGTGTTCGGCAAAAGCCGCTCCCCCCTCATCTTACATATCATAAGCTATCTAGAGAGAGAAGTGTTGAGTGAGATTGAGGGTGGAGGTATGACAGGGCTACTGATGTTTAAAGATAAAATGGTTGAGTTGCAACAGGGTGCTCAAAGTAGTGCAGTAGAACAAGTAGCTTCAGAACCAGAACAGACAGATTTGGTGCGAGAGGAGGATGTTCAGCCATCAGAATCAGATTGATGTCACTTGCTTAACAGACCCCCCCAACCCAGTCTCTCACTACAGTGGAGCAGAGAATTCAAAATCTCAGGCCAGATTGGTGAGCCAGGCCAAAAGGATAAACTTAGTTTCTCCAGTCTTGCACATCAAATTGAGCAAGGCATTACCAAGCGATTTCCTGAAATAGGAATAGTTGATGCAGTGATGAGGGCAATATCACCAGGCTTACAAGTACACAGTTACCTGGACGGCAAAACCAACCTCACCTTACCTACTTGAGGAGGATTTTGAGGTCCCATTTCCAAGAAAAGGGTGCAGCAGAACTGTACAAACAACTCACCTCAGAGGTCCAAAGTAATAAGGAAATGCTACAGAACTTCCTTATCTGTGCCCTAGATTTGAGACAAAGAAATACTGTTTGCTCACAGGAAGCAGAATCTGGTCTGAAGTATGATCCCGTCCTTGTACAGAGCATGTTTCTTCATACTGTTCTGACATGCCTGCTAAATGATAGCATTAGAAGTGACCTCCAGCCATACTTGCAACAAATACAAGTGATGAGCTCCTTCTCGAGAAACTCAACATTGCCTGTGCAAATGAAACTGAGAGACAAAATAAAAAGAAACTACTTACCCAGCAGTGACCAACCACTGTGCATGCAGTCCAGTCTACTGATACACTTGCAGAGAAAAAGGAAAAAAAAAACAAAATTCAGAACACACCAGCAAAATCCAGCCTGATGTACTGAATGAACTGAAAGGAATACGTTCTGACATGACATTATTAAAGAACCTAGGCGCTGAAGTTGCACAGATCGGAGAGTCAATTAAACAGTCTAACCCAGTACAGACCCAATATCTGGCCTCACATGAAGTGCAGGAATGCATGCTCCCTCCTCAGTCCCATTATCCACCCCAAAACTGCTGGCCTGCCCCAGGACCAGGACGAAGAGTAGATAGAGCTCCATACCAACAGAGGTTCGCACCACAGCACCATTATCCTGCCCCCAGTCATGCACGCCTGAAAAGGTGCATTGGCTGCCAACAAGGTGGAAGTGAATATTTCACCCATTGCTACAGATGCGGTAGCAGTGAGCACTTTCCCACAGGTTGCAGGGTGAGAGGAACTAGACAAGACAAGAGGGGTCCTTTAAATGGAACAGGGTTACCCCACAGGACAGGGAGTAACCAGTGATAGCAAAGTGTCCCAACAGCATTACTCCTACTGTGGTGTCACTGGGAAAGACCAAACGCTCAGAAGATATGCGTCCTGTAAAATAGACATTTACTGTTCTAAAACCTGTCAAGTTGAACATTGGCCACAACATAAAAAACAATGTAGCCAGAGCACCAACCCACAAGCCAACCAGTGTTCTCACACAAAGACCAGCACCAAGAAAAAGGACAGCCAATTTCATCTCATTGCTCTAGTAGGAAAATGATGTATCGTTGAGTGCTACATACAAGGCCACAGAACTCGAGCATTATGGGATACTGGTTCCCAAGTCTGCATTGTCAGTGAAAAGTGGACAAAGAAACATTTACCACATGACAAATTAAGAGATGTCTGAGTTAATTGATGTCTGAGTTTCATTGAGGTCACTTTTGGATTAGCTACAGAGGGATCTGGCATCCAAGAACTTGTTGTCCCCATGCTCGTGATCAAAGGTCGGCATCTCTCACAGCTCATCCTAGATTTTAATGTCATTGAGCAAATTATAAAATCCCGCATTACAGAGCAACTGGATGCTACGAGAGAAGTTGCATGAGACATTGAGTGGCTTTCCCCAGCCTCGGGAAAACTAATGTCACAGCCTTCATTGACCTGGTGACTACTGAACAGTCATGTGATTATGTTGTGAAAACAACAATATAAAAAGCCATTGTGCCCAAACACATCTCTGTTCAGATTGACTGTAAGGTGCAGACATGGCCACTGAAGAAAGACACAACACTTAAAGCCCGACATAAATCCTCAGTGGGCCGAAGGTCTTGAGTTTTGTGAGACGTTGGTAAAGCTCAGACGTGGTGTTTCCCCTTACATTGTTCTCGATGTTCAAAACCCAACTGATCTTGATATCAAGCTGTCAGAAAAAAACTGTTGTGGGCACCTTACAGCAAACCCAAGCTGTGTATCCAGCCACTATCATGGAGAAACCTAACACTTCACCCCAAGTAATAGTGAACCATGTGAATGCAGAGTGTGAGCAAGTAAGTGACCAAGTAAGTGACCCTCCATGGCATCCAACAATAGAACTGAGCCATCTCAGCCAACCTGAAAGAGTAGTGGCGCAGGACATGCTTTGCGAAGAATGCTCCTCCTTTTCCAAATCAGATGACAACATTGGATGTATTGAAAAGTTGAAGTTGAGTGTATCATTGGAAGACATGGATCCTGTTGCGTGTACTTACCTGTCAGTACTGAAGCCACTATATAAAGAGATGAAAGACTACCTGTACAACCTCATTGTGCAAGGATAGGTGAAGAAATCCAACTTGTCTTATGCCTCCCCAATTGTCTGTGTAAGAAAGAAGGCAGCCTATATTTTTGCATAGACTACCGAGAACTAAACTAAAAAAAAGACCCACCCTGATAGGCATTTGTCTGCATTTGTGACTCCATGGGGTCCCTATGAATGGATAAGAATCCCATTCGGACTAAGGAACACACCCGCAGCCTTCCAGCACTTTATGGGGGAGTGTCTGGAGGATGTGCGAGACAACATCTGCGTGCCCTACCTGGATGATACACTAGTGTACAGTCAGTCATTTGAGGATCATGTAAGCCATGTCAGGAGAGTGCTCCAGCTGCTAAGATGGTACAGGATCAGACTTAAACCCAGCAAGTGTGAGCTATTCAAACGTGAAGTCCACTATCTGGGAAGGATCGATTCAGCCGATGGTAGCAAAATCGATCCAGCACACCATCGCTGTATAAGCCTTGAATGATAAGACACCAAGCAACATAGGGGAGCTATGAACTATCATGGGCTTGTTAAGGTATTACAAGCCAGGGCCACTTTATGACCTCTTGTAAGGGATGACAGAAGAAACTGATGCACAGCAAAACAGGATAAACACAAGACGAGTTAATTGGAAGAGAAAAGGAATGCTGTCACACCAACCAATAGTGTGGACTGAGGAACATCATTGCATCCTGGAGCGGCTAATAGACTGTCTGCTTGAGCCACCGTTCCTTGGGTTCCCAGATTTCTCACAGCCATTTATCCTCCACAGAGATGCCTCAAATCGAGGCCTCGGGGCAGTTCTTTACCAACAACAGGATAATAAGCTCTGCATGATAGGCTATGGTTCCCGAACACTGACTGACACTGAACAGAATAGTTGAAGCTGCCTGAGGGGAAGCATCGTGTCCAAGTACCCTTATTTACATCTCCCCTTTTCAGGGTGTAGCAGATTCAGGTAAATTGGGACAGTCTTAAAATACAATAAGTTGACAGAGGAAAAAGTGAAAGGATATAATGATGCATGAAACCCCACAACTGTTAAATGATGCATTAAATGGTGTTTTTATGGTGTTTTAACAAGAGTTTTTGTGATTTTGCATTTATACAATACAATGTATTTGAAAAAAAAATCAATCAAGATGTGACTTCAGGCAGTCATTGACTGCAAAGGATTTTCATCCAAGTATTAAAATTATGGTTATATTTACAATTATGTCACTTTGTCCAAATCATTTGAGCCCCTGAATACGGAGGTACTTTGTTGAAAATGGCATAAATGCCATGGTAAATGCCATATTTTTGTGGAACCTCTTAAAATAAAGCTGAAACTGTACACTTTGATCACATCTTGATTGTTTTATTTCAAATCCATTGTGGTGCTGTATAAAGGCAAAATCACAAAAACTCTGTCACTGTCCAAATACTTCCAGACCTGACTGTATATATGTACAACTCACCTTCCCACACTCCCATTCACACCCAGAGATGCATGGCTTATGGGCAGCACTCAAAATAACATGTTAAAAGCCTGTTGCTCATTGACTGTTAATTTTTCCTCCCATTAAAACACACTGTACGTGAATCTCCCATAGGGTTCCAGAGATGCACGTGTAGCCAAGTGATAGCCAAAAGTCACACTCGAATCCGACTACGCCACCGGGGTTTGTACCCACGGAAATAATTTAACACAGGAACACAAGTTCCATCGCCAGCGAATAAAAAATGGAACAGAGATGTGACCTTCAAGTTCAACACTTTTATTAACAAGCAATATAAAATCTCCAAATAGGCAATCAACTTTATTGTATTTTTTTTTAAACCGGGATCACAATTTTAAAAGATCTGAGCTGTAGGCCAAATATTAAAATCATAACCCTCCGTTCTTACAATATAAGGTTCACCAAGCCTGCAGGAAGAAAGGGGAAAGCCACAGACCCACAGCCTTAAAGCACACACCACACGTGCACTGATATACAAATCATTAACCAATAGCATAAAAAGGTGTAGTAAATAATGCAAATAACTCTACACTCTCAAATCAATACTCATGCAGTGCAGGAAACCTCACACCCCCATGCAGTGAAGAGAAGGAAACCCGGATGACCCCAGAGGAAAGCACTCCCGTGCAGGCTGGTTCCTAAAACAGAAAAATGGATTAAAAACTCCCCTTTACATAACACATAACAAACCTCAGCAGTTGGCATAAAATAGACTCAACTAACAAAATCAATTACGGAAATAAACAACAAGATTTACTACAATACCAGAATCAACATATAACCATAAACTGAGAAACTGAATGACAAAATCAAATCATAAACAAAACAGCAGGGCCTAGACATCAGAAGTCCATATGCTTGGAGCTCCACAAGGAAAGATCTGTCAAATAAAAATCAAACATAAATACAAAAATAAACACCTTTAACAAACTCAATTAATATAAAATACAAATAAAATACAAAACATTGACAAATAAAGCACTTGCCGTGAAGCAAAAGCAACACGGTGTCGTAAACTCTAAAAAACACACAATTCACATCAATATTTTCACTACGACAAACACCAAAAATCCACCATACACATACCTCTGGTGTAATCCAAGAGTGGAACGCAACTTTATAATGGAGTGGAATAAAACCGCTGTGCTACACCGCTCGTTGCTCTAGGCTAAACGCCAAGTCCCGGCTCCGAAAATTAACCGCATTGGCAGCTCACATGCTTACACTCTCATAACGAGGATTACCTCCCTACGATTAACAAAGAATAAATGATGTAAAGAACCAAAACATCTTTGTACAAGCTTTGCTACAGCATCAAAGCAAAGGCCACGCTCATACCTCACTATGGCATTCCAGAGTCACAACACCGGAACGAGATGGCAGAAGTCAAAACGTCAAGAAGTTACGTAATCTACTAACCTTTTAACCAAAATAAATACATACGCCCCACCCATCACACCATCCTTATTATTCACTTGGTCACACACTGCTTCTCGGGGTGTGTGAGTGCTGAGTGCTCTGTCGGGGGCTTCAAAGGAGATTTTCAGGCAGGGTGCCCTGTCTGCCAAAAACAGTTTGAGATGAACAAACAGCATGATATCATACTTAGATATTTGATCATTTGATTCATGAAAATGTTGGATTCCTCCAAGACTGATGAATAATACTGGCACTTTGTTAAATATTTAAATGCAGCATTTTAATGATATTTTAGGGGAAGCCGGGCTTCCCATATAGTCTTAAAGCAATCGCCTGAAAGACCATCCAGAGTTACTACATAATCAGAAAGCATACTTCTAGCTGCAGGTAGTCCTAGTTGAAGTACTTCTGTCTTGTCAGAATTAAGTAGCATGAAGTTACTCAATACCCAGTGTCTAATGTCCTTTACAAATTCCCCAGCTTTATTATTGAAAAATTAGTTCATGCTTTTGTTACCTCTAGGTTGGATTATTGTAATGCCTTACTGTCCGGATGTTCCAGTAGATG
>CM074958.1:6006442-6020761 GCA_037577455.1 Pangasius macronema | reverse complement strand
GTGTTCAAAACAGTCCTGAAGAGCAGAGATGGCTCCTGCTGGCCAGGTTTTCACCTGCTTCAGAACCAGTTTGGTTCATCTGCCTAGCGGTCTGCATGCTGGGATTAGCATAACAGAGATGTGGTTTGAGTAGCCGAGGTGGGGGCGGGGCTCCGCCCGGTACACTCCAGGGATGTTTGTGTAAACAAGGTTCAGCACGTCCACACTGATTATGAGGACGGTAGTGAATTCCCGTGGTAAATTAAAAGGTCTACATCTAACAGTCACAAACTCCACCAGCGAGGAGCAGTAACTAGAGACTAGCACAGAGTTCTTGCACCATTCCATGTTGATGTAAATACACAAGCCACCGCCGCAAGCCTTACTGCACAGAGCTTTGTTTCTGTCGGCATGAAACAAGGCTAGCCCGGCTAGCTGAATGGCGGTGACTGGAACTCTGTTGGTGAGCTACGTCTCCATGAAAACAAAGACAAAGCAGTCTCTAAACAAATCATGCTACGTAGTGAGCAGGATGGACGGGAGAGCTGGCCGGCTAGGGTTTGTTTTTAGCCTAGCACGAACCCCCACCCTCTTGCCGCGCTTCTGCTTTCTTGTGCACCGCTTGCGACGTCCCCTCCCCCGGCCACCAACATCAGGCGACGCCGAGGGCTGGAGGCCTGGTCCCTGCAGCAAGCCGAGATCGCTTAGCTTCTACACCAGATCATCCTGCAGAGTGGCTGTGTTTTTATATCTTAAGTTTATAAGTGTCTGGCTCTGGTATACACGAACACCGGTAGTTCCGATGTCCATGTGCCGTTAAAAAGTTGGCCTAAGGATGAAAAAAGCACCATTTTGTATCCGGAGTGGCCGCTGCGTGCTACTGCCGTGCCGCCATCTTGGATCTGGTGTGAACGCTGACCTCATGCCAGCAACCAAGTCTCCTAGAAATTGTATTTATCCACTCTCTAATACAGAAACCAAGCTATGCAAGAGTACATCTCAGAAGCCCTGGCCCAAGGCTACATCAGACGCTCCACTTCCCTGGAATCCACTGGCTTCTTCTTCATTGAAATGAAGGGAGGAGGCCTAAGACACTGATTACGTGCAGGGCCAAATCAAGTCTCAGTTAAATACCACCATTGGTTTTCCTTAGTTCCTGCCACCCTAGAGCAACACAGGGAGGCCAGGATATTCACCAAGCTGAACCTGCCCAGTGCCTATAACCTGGTATGCATCAGGGAAGGTGATGAATGGAGAATGGAAAATGGCCTTCAGCACCACCTCTGGTCACTACAAGTACTGCGTGATGCCATATAGGCTCCCTTGTACCCCTTCGTATTCCAGTGTCTCATCAAAGACATGCTCCATGAAATGCTGGGGAAATTCATCATAGCTTATGGTCTAGTCCCATTGCATGAGACTCATGTGGCTCATGTGAAACAAGTGTTCAGACAACCGGTGGAAAACCACCTCTATGTGAAGGGAGAGAAATGTGAGTTCCACGCACAGCAAATCTTGTTCCTGGGCTATATCAAAAGTGCAGAAGGGGTGGAAATGGACCAAAGTAAAGTGATGGCTGTCAAAGAATGGCCAAGCCCAACCACAGTCAAGGAGCTCCAATGATTTTTTTTAGGCTTTGCCAACTCTTATCACAATTTTATTTGGGGATTCTGTTTCATTGCCATCCCACTTACCACCCTGCTTAAGAAGGGCTCCAAGAGGTTAAGCGGACTTCAGAGACCATGCTCTGCAACAACTCAAAACTACATTTACTTCAGTCCCTATCCTCAAGCATCCAGATTCTGACAAACCCTTCATTGTGGAAGTGGACATGTCGAACACAGGAGTCGGTGCGGTGCTCTCACAGAGATTCAGAGAAAAGCCCAAACATCCAGTGGCTTTCTTCTCTAAGAAGCTCATCCCCGCCAAACACAACTATGCCATGGGAGACCATGAATTCCTGGCAGACAAGCATGATGTTCTTCACAAGGTTTCACTGTAGTATCTCATTTTGACCTGCTTCCAAGAAAGGCAAAGCTGACTCTTTCACTCATATTCACCCAAAAACCCCTAGGCAACACCATCCTCCCCAAATCATGCTTCATCAGCCCCCTTATCTGGGATTTAGACTGTGAAGTCACCCAGGCCAACCACCAACCAACATCAGAATCATTCTCACTGGAAAAACCCATGTTGTACAGAGGTTACAGAAGAGCCTCATCACATGGGCTCATTCATCACCAGCAACAGGACACCCAGGAATGCATAAAACCCATTACTGCAGAACAAGTACTGATGATCAGATGCTTATGGACATCCACTGACTCATATCCTCCTGTACTGTGTGTGCTCAATCCAAGGTGCCCCACACATTGCCTGCAGGTAGGCTCATGGCTCTACCTATTCTGCAATGTTCTTGGTCTCACCTGGCCCTGTACACTCCCACTATCCCATTGAAAGACCATAATCATGGTTATAACCAATCAATTTTCCATGTCTCTTTACCTGATACCACTGTCCAAGCTGCTGACAGCTTTAGAAACAGCAGAACTCATGTTCAACTACATATTCCGGTACTTTGCCTTACCAGATGACATCATCGGTGACACACAATTCACGTCACATATATGGAAAAGCTGTATGGAGAAGCTTAAATCCAATCATAAATTAGAAAAAGTGGTCGGGCAAGGGCAATTGTCAGAGAAGTGTGTAAGAGCTCAGCTACAACACTGAAGGGGTACAGAGCTCACTGGCTGAAATAGGAAAACCTGTGAAGACCTCAACAATATCATTAGCTCTGCCACTTCTGAGAAGGGCTATGTTAGAAAATCAGGGAGATTTTGGAGAATGATTTTGTGGTCTGGTGAGACTAAAGTTGAGCCATTTGGTCTAAAGCCAAAGCATAACGTTTGATGCAAACCAAATACAGGCCAACATCCAGGTAACATTATTCTTGTGAATAACTGGAGGTAACATAATGCTCTAGAATTGCTTTTCAGCAAGAGAAACTGAAAAGCTTGATGCCATCAAAGGCAATATGGATGGAGACAAACATAAGCAAATTGTTTAGGAGAAGCTGTTCCAGTGAACCAGACAGCTGCAAAAATATATATTCCAAAAGAATATATTTTTTAACCTTTTTTTTAAAGGTTTGTGCTTTGAAATGGTCAATGCCCAGACTTTGAAAAATTAAACATCTGATTTGATATGTCACAATGCAAGCTCACCCACACTTGGGCTCTGACATATGCTCTAGCTAATATGATCTATGAGTAGGTTGGTGTATTTGAGCATGTCCTTGGTGTTGATACACTTGTTGCATCGCTAGTGGTCTCATCAGATAATTCAGTTCAATTTTATTTGTATAGCACTTAACAATGGACATTGTCACAAAGCTTTACAGAAATAAATATACCCAGATACATGCTGTCCAACTCTGCAGACTTTTGGTAAGTGTCTGAGTTTCCTGCATCTATACTGTGTGCAGGACACATGCTTTATATGTATAGAAGGCTGCTTTGACTCCACTAATGGCCACTGGCTTCAGGACACTCCCATATTTGAATGGCTGATTCCTGTGTTCCCTCATTAATGACCAGGCCATCCAGAACACGTCCACCCTCCGATATCACACTGGGGAGCTCTCTAACACCAAAAAAAGTCACACAGTTCATTGGCATGAAGTTAGATTCAGTGAGAGCACAGGGCAGATGTGGGATTCAACCCCGGAGCTGCAAGGCAACAGTGCTGAGCTACCATGCACCGTGGTGGTAGATAATCTTATCTGCCACATGCGGTGTTGACAACTGTAGAGGATGCTCAGACTAATGATGTCAGCTACATCAGTAACCCCCAAGCTTGCTAGTACTCCAGATGATCCAGAAGTGGTTTATCAGCCTGCAGCTGGATCCCAAATGCCACACACTGAAGCATGTCCTTGTCTCAGTGAAAGAAGCTCAAATATTGGCTTGCTGATGATGCCAGAAAGAGTCTGCATTGCCCCCTACCTGAGGAAAATAATCACCACAGACCCCTTCCTCACAGACTGGTGGGTGATGTGATGCCACAGGGTTACTTTGAACATTAGGAGTGGTCCAACTGTCCCTAAAGTTTGTCTTGCAGGATCTCAGATGTTGCTACATGCTGGTCCACTCTCAAAAGATGTGATGTCAGCTATAGTGAATCAACCATCATGGTGGCACAAGATTGAGTGGCTTTCTTCACTTTGCACAGAATCTATCAACTAATCTATTAACTAATATTGCTTCCAAAACAATAGTACATTGTGCAGCATTTACATGAATTTAGACATAAGGATTGTTGAACTCTCAAACATGAAAACAAGGTGTCATGTTTACACATAATGGCTTACAGTGCGTGTGTTTTCATTTAATGAGGGATTCAAGCAGGAGTTAAGATTAAGAGTAATGTTTAAAATGAGTTTACAGTTTAGGCTACTGTTTAGTGCTGTTTCCCACTTATTATTATATTTAGCATTACAGGTGAAATTAGTGAAATTAGTTATGTATAATTTCTCAGTCATTTTTCCACCTCTGCTCAGTATTGAACTGACTTTCAGTTCAATACTGACCAGGGGTGGAAAAATTACTGAGAAATTACACATAAGTTAAAGTATAGATAATTTGTCAAAATAATATTCAATTAGAAGTGGAAGTATCCAGATGAAAGTGTACTCATGTAACAGTAAAAAAGTTGCTACTTTTAAATTTATTCAAGCAATAAAATTTAAATAGTAAATGTTTTTATTATTTAAAAATAAAGTTAATGTCATGTGAAAAGTAATGTTTATTTTATGTAAAAATTATTATTTATTTAAAACCAATAGATGATTTTCATTTTAAAGCAACTATACCATTTTGCCTGACAACATCATTCACACATTTTATAGAAGCATTTGTTTACTCCAGCATGCTGAAACATTTTACTGAAGTACAGGGGTGCTCATTTTCAAGATTATCCATCTTCTCCATCTTCAGATGGACATGGATAGCTATATTTTTAAGTACATTCTGTAGCATGAGGTCACAGCAGATGATGAATTGGCACAAGTATTGGGGAGGATTGGCGCATAATGTACAGTCATTGGCTGGATGAGAGAAGGGACTTTTGAGATTTGTAACAAGATCTATTAAAGGGAGGGTAAAAAGTATTTTTTCCTTTAGAAATGTAACTAAGCAAAAGTACAATTATTCAATTTCATCAATACTCAAAATGAAGTATAAATATACCTAAATCAGGTGTTCCTAAAATAGTGGTAATGACATATATGTGAGGTCGATTGGTTTTCAAATCAATTTACAAAGCTGGCTTTCCTTTGATGGTTATTATTTCTGGAAATGATAGTGGAAAAAGATGCATCCTTTCAAACACACATCCTGACATTTTTAAAAACTCCTTGCCTAACTAATTTTAAAGTATTGTATATGTAGTCCTAAGATAAATGAATAAGTCATAGAAAGAGAAAATTTATATGTAGTCATACGTGTATGGGTCAATATGGTCATGCACACTGGATGATTTTTTTTCAGCAGTTCCAGAATTTCAAAAACCACCTGCCTAATATTGTGTAGGTCCCTGTTGTGCTGCCAATACAGCTCTGACACATTGAGGCATGGACTCCACAAGACCTTTGAAGGTATGCTGTGGTATCTGACACCAAGACCTTAGCAGCAGGTCCTCCAAGTTGTGAGGTGGGGCCTCCAGGGATCAGACTTGTTTGTCCAGCACATCCTACAGATGCTTGATTGGACTGAGATCTGGGGAATTTGGAGGCCAAGGCAATACCTTGAACCCTTTGTGATGTTCCTCAAACCATTCCTGAACAATTTTTGCAGTGTGGCAGGGCGCATTATCCTGCTGCAAGAGGCCACTGCCATTAGAGAATTCCGTGTCGATGAAGGGGTGTACTTTGGCTGCAACATTGTTTAGGTAAGTGGTACATGTCAAAGTAACATCCACATGAATGCCAGGACCCAAGGTTTCCCAGCAGAACATTGCCCAGAGCATCACCTTGCCTCTGCCAGCTTGTCTTCTTCCCATAGTGTGTCCTGGTGCCATCTCTTCCCCAAGTAAGAGATGCACACACACCCGGCCGTCCACATGATGTAAAAGAATATATGATTCATCAGACCGGGCTACCTTCTTCCATTGCTCCATGGTCCGATTCTGATGTTCATGTGCCCATTGTATGTGCTTTTGGCAGTGGACAGGGATCAGCATGGGCACTCTGACTGGTCTGTGGCTATACCAACCCATACGCAGCAAGCTGCAGTGCACTCTGTGTTCTGACACTTTTCTGTCATAACCAGCATAAACTTTTTCAGCAATTTATGCTACAGTAATTCTGGGATTGGACCAGAAGGGCTAGCCTTCACTCCCCCCGAGCATCAGTGAGCCTTGGGCACCCATGACCATGCCAGCGGTTCACCAGTTGTTCAAGGAAGGAACTACTTTTGGTAGGTACTAACCACTGCATACTGGGAACACCTCAGTTTCCGGGTCAGAGACTCTGACCCAGTCATCCAGCCATCACAATTTGTCCCTTGTCAAAGTCACTCAGATCCTTATGCTTGCCCATTTTTCCAGCTTCCAACACATCAACTTCAAGAACTGACTGTTAACTTGGCACCTAATATATCCCACACCTTGGTGTCATTGTAACAAGATAATCAATGTTATTCATGTCACCTTTCAGTGGTTTTAATGTTATGGCTGATCGGTGTAGATTAGTAAGCTGAGTATAAAATACAAGTAGACTTTTACCACTAAAACACTAGATGGCAGTAATATACTACAGGGTCTACTTAAGCCTGTGCTTGCAGAAATTATTTAAAACTAGTTTTTGACCATTAGTCCTCTTAATTGAACTTTTTTCTTTTACAGGTGTTTTGATTTTCATTTTACTAGTTATTCCTTTAATTAAAGAGTTTAATCCCATTCTACCATGCTTGTTTAATGAGATGGTTAAGGTCCTTAACATCTGGCTTTAAAGTAACCTGCACTACACTACATTTCATCAGCTAAGCTATGGGTTCAAACACAGGAAAAACTATGCAATGAAGGACACAAAATTTGTACTTCAGGAGTACAGAAGACCTGAACCACAAATTCAGTCTAACAGCTCAGATGATTTTCAGTGTGCTACCCTTGTACTATGGGTTTACATGTGTGAAAATCCACAGCACAGGGGTAAATTGTGGAAGAAGCAAATTGCCTGTAAAACATTACTCTCCTGTTACATTATACTCCCGTTATATTTGCGTTCTTTTTACTCACTTTTGCTCAAAGTTTAGATCCCATCCAACTTTCCCCGAAATTTAAGCAGACTCAGTTAGAGACGGTTGAACAGGTTTGATGAGTAGGGAGTGGGGGGTTAGTCATGGGCAGGGAAGAAGGCTGAAATATTTTCTCATAAAGCAATTCTGCATTGGGGACACACCCTGTATTGCTGCAGGTTTAATAGTATCCCTACTTTCAAATGATTCAATTTTATTCTATTACATTATTGATAACTTGCTATTGTGAAAACAAACACAACCTGCACTGTGAACATACTCATGTACTTTTAAGAGGCCTGTGATTCATGGTTATGTGTGAGACATGCCCATGCTTGCAGCTGCCACACGGGTTACAGCTTAGTCACAGTCAGGATATGGCTTTAGCATGCTGTGATGTTGCTCTGATAACGGATCTGTGGAGCATGAAGAGCTTTTCAGAAACATTATGTAATATACTTCTGAGGAAAAGAAAAGTTTTGCAATTTTCTTTGTTTTCATAAATGAATGCATGTGATCTTGAAAAAAAATGATCTATGGAAAACAGGGAGTCAAGTGAAACCAGTTCAGATGAAAGTTTGACCTGATCCACTAAAAGGTTTATAAATCATAGCACTGAGGGGCAGTTTTATCTTGTAACTCATAATTCAAGAGACAAGAAAAAAGGCCTGAGCAACTTAAAAATGCTTTTCTTGTGCTTCTTCCTACCTTTCACCGACATAATCATGTGTACACTTTTACTAACTTTCCCCTATATATGACCTCATCAATCAGGTTCTTTCTGTGATAGGAGGTTATGAGGCTGTTATCTTGACCAGGGTTACCATTCCTTTGACTGATGGTGTTAATGACATGTAGCCCATACTGATCACAATCATCCCAAGTGGCTGCCTTGCCAGGTACCCCACCACATAGAAAATAAGTTTACTTGTGTGATAAGTGAAAGTTGTACCAAATGCTCCTGGGCAATTGCACCAAATGCTCCTGAACCATGATTTAGAAGGACAAACAAAACAACAAGCTACTCTCTTTTGGTGGTCAATTCTATTCTTTAATATCCTTCACCAGTTTATAAACATACTTGAATGCTTACTACATAGCTAAATGGTTCAAAAGTCTTCAGAAAGCCCTTCATCATTTAGTATGCCAGCAATAAAAAGGTACTGACTGACAGCATGGAGCATTCCTGACTGATTAAATGACTTGACAGATTTAAAAACCAAAAGAGCATGCAGGTTTGCCTGCAAAAGCAAAGCATGTCTACACAGGCATAAGTAATGTCAGGTAATGTCAAACCACATGGTGACATTACACCACCTTACAAACACTGCATCCTGTTAACTATTTAGTCAGATGGATATAAGTAATATTTTTATTACATATATTTTTGTAACATGTTTTCTACATGCAGTCGGGTCCATAAATATTTGGACAGTGACACAATTTTTTTAATTTTAACTCTGTACACCACCACAAGGGATTTGAAACTAAGCAATCAAGATATGATTGAAGTGTAGACTTTCAGCTTTAATTCAAGGGGTTTAACAAAAATATTGCATTAACCTTTTAATGAATTACAGCCATTTTTTACATAGTCATTCCATTTTCATACATAATTATAAGTATAGCGATTATTTTTAGTACTTTGCAGTCATTTACTGCCTGAAGTCTGAACCAATGGACATCACCAAACGCTGAGTTTCCTCCCTTGAGATGCTTTGCCAGGCCTTTACTGCAGCCGCCTTCAGTTGCAGCTTAGTTGTGGGTCTTTCTGCCTTCAGTTTTGTCTTCAGTAAGTGAAAAGCATGCTCAATGGGGTTGAGGTAATCAGCCATTTAAGAACATTCTTTGCTTTAAGAAGATCTTAGGTTTCTTTCGCAGTATGTTTTGGGTTATTATCCATCTGTACTGTGAAGTCCTGTCCTGTCAGTTTTGCAGCACTTGACTAAATCTGTGTGGAAGGTATAGCTCTATACACTTCAGAATTCATCCTGCTACTTCTATCAGCAATTCACATCATCAATAAACACCAGTGACCCAGTGGTGTACAGAGGCAAAATTATGAAAATTGTGTCACTGTCCAAATACTTATGGACCCGACTTTATATCTAAGCTTATATTGAAGTATTTTATGAATGTTTTCTATTTAAGTGTTTTGTGAATCCTGTTGCATACCAGCACATTTCTCAGTAACCAAATTCCCCAAGACATTATAAAAAAACTCCTAACACATTTCACTGCAGTCCACTCTTATTACAAACATATAATATCTAAATGCACAAATTTTATCAACAACTCTTATGCCATATTTTGAGAATAAGAAATCAGTAAAATGACACTTAACTTAAATCAAAATGTAATTTCTATACATAATATAATCCTGATATGCATAAAACATTTCACCTACATATAGTAAGGGTACAGTTTCTTAGTTGTTTTTTTTTTTTTTTTTTTTTTTTTTTTTTTAATAAATGAACTTGGGAGTGAGTAATGCCTGTTACTAAGTGTAAACTGCAATGCAGAAAAGCTACACAATAATTCATAGTATAAAATGACCAGCCGAAGGGCTAAGAGTCTCTAAACATGACTACTGTTCATGAACGCACACTCTTGTACAACTAGTAAAAAGGCATATATGAAGGATGGAGGAAGCAGAGATGCTTATACATCTTGTGCATATATACACTTGTTGATGCATAAAATAATGACAACATCATACACACAGTTTACATACTGTCAGCTTTGTTATGAAGTGTTCAATGTTCAGTGCAGTGTGAAAAAAACATGGTTTGTTGTTGAAATTCATATGAGAAGTGGATATGCTATTTTGATGTGATTGTGTCTTTTTTGTGGTAAGTGTTTATGGTTTTGGAGCTAATGTTACACTAGCAGCACTCTCTTCATGCGTGCATGTGGTGGTGGTGGTGGGGGGGGCTCTCTTTACAGCTGTTCCGTTTTGATGTGATTGATCTATTGTTGTTTCTTTATATCGCTATTGTGCATAAAAGTGTTATCCTTTTTCAACTTATAGTATTGTATTATTAAAAGGTTGACTGGCTACTTTGGTTTGGGACAAATGTTTCTGGCACAACTGAGCAGTAGTAGCACCTACTCCAAACATCATATTTGTGGATCTGTGTTGTTAGGTAAGTATGTTTACAATTTCTAGTGACAAATGCCCCATAATGATAGCAATGCATAAGAGTTTGAGGCTGGGCGAAAATATTTTAGTTAATAGTGTTTCAGTTCGGTTGGTTTTGTTCACTTAAAAGTTATCTTTTTTCCCAGTGATGACACAAAACCTAAAAGTTCAGCAGAAGCAAAACACTTACACTGTAAGTTTTTGGTGCCTGCTAGTTACAGAAGGTTACTGACTGCCAGGAAGGTATAAATAGGTATGTTAAACGGTTCCATGGAAGAAACCTGGTCTGAGCACTGTGCCATGACAGAGTACATTTTTTTTGGGCACATGCTTTAGCTCAAAGCTGTTGTTTAAACTAGATAAGCTTAAAAAAATCCCTGGCATTGTGCCAACCGTTGAGCTGCAGAAAGAGGAAGTCTGTCTTACTTTAGGTCCAAAAAAATGTCCCTTCAGAACAATGTGCAAGTCTAGAATATTTAAACCCTTCATTAGTAATTATTTACTTACTAAGTCAGGTGACAGAATTATCACAAACATTCAAAAAATGTAGTTTATGTGTAATAAGTAAATAAGTGCTATGTACAGTTGAGCATAAACAGCTACAATGTATAGCACAATGTAGTTCAGTGTAAACTGCAACTTCAGCAGGCTTATTAGACAAGGTAAGATACCAGTTTAAGGTGTGGTTTACTTTGAAAGAAGGGGCCATAAAGCTCTGTTGAGGTATACACTCAACTCACTCAGGTTGGCATTCATTTGCAGTCATCCATAATATGGGAATGCCACGCCTTTGACACATTCATTCATTTTCTTTGGAACATGTGCCTCAACTCTATTGATAGACATAAAATGAGGAAACAAACCACATGTGCAGCAGCCAGTAAATGAACATAACTACAACCATCACATTTCACTGTGGACAGAGCATGTATGATAATTATCTTATCCAGGCTGGGGAAAATAATGAAAGGCATTACTTTGGTCAAATGGAGGTCTGAAGGGGTTAGACAGTAGTCTCTGGCACATGCCAGTAAGGGGCATCTACTTCAGCATGCATGGGAAACAACATGGGAAAAATCAGAAATGTAGGTTTGGAGATTAAATAAAATATGTCTATGATTATAAAATATCCATGGGATTAGAGGCAGTTTATCAGGTTTGTTAGTCAATGTTGTAGGTGTTATACTGGTCTACTGGAATTATAATGCTGGCTTTTGCAAATTTAGTAGAAATAAGACTTCATTTATGCCTGGAGTAATTTGTTTCCCTGTTTTTCTATGTAATCACTTGTTTGTTACATGCACCCCTTATTATGATTATTATGATATTTTAAAATATCTTTCATGGCTCTTGTCCTTAGTCCAGTTAATTTTAATAGAGGTCATATTATTTTCTCAGGTGTACTTCCCTGCTCTGGGCTGTTTTGCAGATTAATTTTGGCTGGATTAACTGGAGTGAATAGATTCCTACAAAGCCGTAGGGCACTAAGTGTTAGTTTTCATCAAGGTTGAGAGAGATGGCTAGCAATACTGTTATGTCTTTCCTTTATAGTCCTTGGTTATCTGATTGATACTGAGCTTATAGTGAGAGAACAATTATTTGGGAGGTTTGTTTGTTGAGCAGGCCAGGGCCTGCTCTAGTGCTCGGGGACGTGGCAATGCACACAAGTTGCAGTTTACCTGAACAAAAAACATGCACTCACAATGCTAAGTAAAACAAAGCAATCTTTGTTTGACATGTTCTGGAAAAAAAAACATAAAAATGAATTGAATTTATATTTAAAAAAAAAAAAGTGTATATAAAACAGATTGATAAACTAGCAATATGCAGACTATAGCTATAACCACTAAACTTGACACAGCTTTATGGGCACTCAGCAGAGCCAAGTTTCATGGAAGGGAACTTGCTGCTGCTTGTAATAGTGTTGGCTGCATGCTGACATGGGAAGTCCCAATGCTTGTTTGTTCAAATGTGATTATGTTTATGGGTGCGCCCTAGTGATATCTTGACTTGCAGACAAAGTGTTTTTAATGAACACAGTAGAACACTGAAACCTGAATTTTTATTAGGTTAATTTCTCTTAAGGATTTCAATTATTTTTTAATATAGCCTAAAGTTTATGGACACCTAACCACTCTCACCCATATTTGAGCCTTCCCCAAACTGTTGCCACAGGGAGTCGGGAGCAAACAATTTTTGTATGCTGTAGGATTATAATTTCCCTTCACTGGAACTAAGGGGCTCAAACCTGTTCCAGCATGACAATGCCCCTGAGCTCCATGAAGACATGGGTTGCCAAGGTTGGTGTGGAAGACCTCAACACCACTGAACACCTTTGGGACTTTAACTGCACACCTGACCTCTTTAATGCTCTTTTGGCTGAATGGGCAAATCCCCACAGCCACACTCCAAGATCTAGTGAAAACCCTTCCTGGGGATATACCATTTATGAAGTGAAGTGAAGTGACGTGTAGCCAAGTATGGTGTCCTATGCTCTGAATTTGTGCTTTGCATTTAACCCATTCAAGTGAACACACAAACCCGGGAGCAGTTGGGGGATCGGTGCCTTGCTCAAGGGTCTCACCTCAGTCATGGTATTGAGGGTGGAGGAGAGCGCTGGTCATTCACTCCCCCACCTTCAATCCCTGCCTGAGGACCTGAGACTCGTACCCACGACCTTCAGGTTACAAGTCTGACTCTCTGACCATTAGGCCATGACTGGGGATTTATATACCATTTGTATCAGCTGTTCAAAAAATATTAATCTTCATTCAAAACTCCGTACAATTTAAGCCACGTTGGAATACTTATTACCACTCTTGATTGATGAGCGATTTAAAAAAAAAAATGATAGAAGCCCTTGTTCCCTTGATTTTCTTGTCTTTCTAGATGTTGTCTAATCATAGGGTAGTGAGCTCACTGCCTCACTTATCTTAGATAGAGTTATTATTTCATCTAGTGGTCAAAATGGGAACTGTAATATGAGCTAATAGAGGCCCATGGGGCAGGAATTGTTTTGCCCCATGCTTGCTCTGGGGGAGGAGCCATTGGCAAACAGTTAATGAAAGGGTTGCCAGATTGGACTAGTTTAAAAAATAATGCACCATGGCCACCAAGATCTTGTTGGGATCACTGGGATTAAATCTAATGAATTTCCACAAAAAACTGTTAGTGCGGACAGTTGTACCTATGATATACAGGACCTTTTCTATTATAAAATATATAAAATATTTTTGCTAACATTGAGTTGAGTGTGTAGTTTTTTTGATGGAATTGAAATTTTGCTGAAACCTGTAAACCCTAGTCAATGATATTACCCCAAAGAAAGTTAAACACGGTACATGGGAAACTGCTCTGAATGAGCAGTTTGCTGGATGAGACTGTATGCTGGATGACTTTATGCTGTCAGCTCTCAACTGCGTGTTACCTCAAATTCACTAGATAGCAACCTATAGCATGAATCAAATGTGATAGCTCAATGTAATTTTTTTTTTTTTTTTTTTTTTTTTTTAGTTAGTAATGTTGCCCTGGCCCACCAAAATCAGA
Organism: Pangasius macronema; assembly: GCA_037577455.1. Classification (NCBI taxonomy): domain Eukaryota; kingdom Metazoa; phylum Chordata; class Actinopteri; order Siluriformes; family Pangasiidae; genus Pangasius; species Pangasius macronema. The sequence goes on along the minus strand of CM074958.1, from coordinate 6,006,799 downwards.
ATGTTCAATCCCTGGTAAATATTGTAAATAATAAAATTACTCCTGCCTGAACAAATACGTCTATCATAGGAATATTCTTATTTTTTAATAATATAGAAAGAAGAAATAATTTCTTTACATTCAGCTCAAATGCCTCTTGTTACAACCTATAACTTGAACTACATTCAGAACTATAATTACCCAAAAGAAATACCTTAAATGAAGTGTGTGCATCTTTATTTCTTTGTACTCACCTAAAGACACCTACAGCTACACTATATTACCAAAAGTATTCGCTCATCTGCCTTGACTCACATATGAACTTAAGTGCCATCCCATTCCTAACCCATAGGGTTCAATATGATGTCGGTCCACCTT
>CM074958.1:5971729-6006342 GCA_037577455.1 Pangasius macronema | reverse complement strand
GAAAACTTTTGGTAATATAGTGTACTTAGCACTGGCAAACATTCTGCACTGAGGCTGTAGGTTTTCAAAGTAATACTAATGGCAATGTGTTCAAGGTTCTTAAACTGTGGGTCACTTACATGCAAGTGCTTGCTATGGAGACCTCTCAGGTCTGTCCCATCCCCTTCCTTGAGCAGTGCCTCAGGTGAAGAAGATCAGAGTAGATAAGATGCTTTCATTTTCCTCTCCCCTCTCCTGATTGGTGGCCTGATACACCACTTGACGATGTTAAATCAATTGAGCCTGCAAGCAAGAATCTTTAAACAACTTCTAGCTCGCAGTAAAGGGAACACTTGTCTGTGCATTTCTAAGTTTCTGCTTAGGGAGAGTGATCAATCAGCATGAAAGAAATCATTTCAAAATCACATACAGTATCCAAGGAGGTCAGGAGGCTAAGCATTATCCATCAGTGCTTGACCTCTGTAGACACAAGGTGTCTGTTAACTGACTGTTCATCACAGAGCAACAGTAAAAAGAAAAAAGTCTATAAAGCTTTAAAGAGTGTAAAGAACAGTATTATTTAATTTTTTTATTACAAGACATCTGTATACACTGTTATAAATGTATTTTTTTGTTTCATATCCACTGAAGCCTATGGAAATTGCTTCTTTGCATTAGGCCACCACTGTACTTTGCATTAGACAATTTTCAAATGCATCAACTGTTTAGTGCTGTGGTGCATTTCATTTGAGTGCTGGGGGAAAAGTGTACTTTCACACCCTGATAAACTACAGTAAGTGTTGAATTTCTTCTACATTTTCTTTTTCATATGAGTGCACAAATGGTCACAGGTGGTGTCAATCAGACTAGTTATTAGTCTATTGACATGCTAATTACTGTCATTTATTATCATATTACATTTCTGCCAATTATTTCCATAGAATGAATGTAATAAATTGTCTGCTGCAACTGCTACTCGTCCATTACATTGCTAAAGCATTTCTACTGTTAATTTGTTCATGTAAAGACTGTTGATTGCTTGCTGCTGAATTAATATAGAGTAGAGCTGAGAAAGGTTGTGTTGCACATTCAAGAGCTCGGATGGCCAGTGAACCTCAAAATCTAAGCAGGTGCTTCCTTTTCAACACTGATAAATTGACTTGCACAGAGGTTTCAGCTGCGTTCGAAACTCTCACAAACGTCATTTAGGCACCAGATTTGAACAACTTCATCTCCTTTAAGAAAAAAAGACTTGCAGATATGTGCAATTTACTAGCCTAAATTTAATTTATATGCAACATATTACATATCCAGATTATTTTTTCATTGCCTAGAGAAGTGGCCTGAAAATCTACAGTATACAATATATTATGTAACCAAAGCTGCTGCTTTGTGAGCTGTGAGCTGCTTTTCATCCTATCCAAAATCCAAAAATTATATAAAGAGATAGTTATAGAGGTGTTCCAATGTGCTTAGAATATTAAAACAGTATATTGAAAATCTAGCTGTCTTCTAAGGCAAGAAGTAACATTTAAATTAAATGGGAAACTCGTGATCTGCATTGTGGTGACATCATTTGAAACTGCATTGCTGTTGCTTTTATAAAGCAGCCCACTCAGGCGATCAGTGTACACTTCTGAGGCGAATTAGTGTGTTAGTGGTCATCTAAATGATTAAAACCATATTAAATGAGCGCGTATCAGATTATGCACATGGGAAAATGTAAGTACGGATTTTTGAATATACATTTACATGGTTTTTCCAATAAACATACAGTATATTTCCAAAAAGACTCATTACACATGTCATTATGTATTAAATGCATATAATTTAATTGATTTATAAGCTAATTTAATTAATGTACAATATAATTTAATGGATTAATGTTCATGAATTTAATACACACTTACTTATTTAAGTTCATTTTGCAACAGCAGTAAGACACAAATCCATGCGACACTTGCATAGTTTCTTGCTGGGAAACATTTCAGCACTTAATCTATTTGATCTGTCTGAAGCTGTAAATATTATGTGAAAACACTGTATAATCTCATATTACTCTATCGCAAATCTACACCAATGTAACATGGCCTTACTTCACTTATGGTCAGTTTTTTTAGGGTTTATGTGAAAAATGTTGAAGCGAAGATGCACAACGATGCATGCCAGTGGGAAATAAAGATCAAAGCAGACGTTGTCTGCTGTTTCAGTGAGAATATTCATATTTTATTTCTTGCACCGTTGAATGTCATCTTCACACTGACATGCTGTTTCTGCAGGCTATGTGATAGTAATGACAGGTGATGAAGTTTATCTTATAGAATCATCTTAACAAGATTAATTTGTTGATTAAATGAACAAAATAAATTAGAGAGGTGGAAGTCAATCAACCTGGAGGGCAATAGTAGATACATGTTTTAAAGTTTCAGACACACTATGATCTACAGTTTTATTGTTATATATTCCGTATCATTTGGAAAACCTTATATTGACAGGAAATTTAAAAAAAAAAAAAAAAAAAAAAGATAATTATGGAGGCCTGTCCTCATGTTGGGGGTTGGTGGCTTAATCTTGATATGCAAAACATCACAATTACTGCCTTCCTGCCAAAAAAAGAAGGGTGCGCAGCTGCGAAGCTTCCTCTTTTCGAGTCCCTGAAATCCTGTCACGCTTGTAATTTTCAGAATGACTCCTTGCTCTTATATGGGTTGTAAAGTGCAACTGTTAGTTGACATCTCGGTCTGATTATCACATTTCAATCCATTTTAAGGCAAAAAAAAAAAAAAAACATTTCATAAATCTTAACAAAACTGTGTTTGCAAATATCACAGGATGCAACAGCACATTTAAAAACTTAAAAAGTGTTTTAGATAATTTTATATGTGAAGTGTCTGGTGCAAGCCCACTCATATGATATATACATAACACTATATCGTTAATCTCATAAGCAATAAGGTACAATTAAAAATACTTCGTTTATGCAACAGCTAATCAGATATGCATGGTTAGGTAACACATTTACAAAGAATTACATATGTATCACAGCAACAGGAAATGAGGCATGAGAGAAAGAAATATACTGTGCACATGTTGTGGTCTATTATTACCTGTATTAGTCATATCAATTAATACAATAGAATATGTCTGATACGTAGGAATCTTCAGGGAAATTCCTTAGAAACCATTCCAGTTAGGTGCTTTACATAGTCTGGGAAAATGTCTGAAGCAAATAAATTGATGTGTTGGATTTCCAAAGGGGTGAGATGTGTCCTTGTACCAGGCTGGAGTAACCACAATAAGCAATAAGCAGTTTTCTTTCTTGCACTGAATGTGTCAGGTATCTGTGTGCTAAATCTAAGGCTCACAAATGAAACTTACAATATAAAATAACAACCTTAATGGGTGTTTAGGCAATTTATGCAGGTAATGCATGAAGTAAAACTGTGTAGGCCTTCGGTTGGTTGGGGTCCTAGAAATAATAGTGCGAATGCATAACACAATTGACAACAATTGTTCATAAATTGTAAGATAGCAAATTAATTGTTGACTCCATGAAAGTTACTGAACTTGCGTACGGATAGTTTATAAAATCACAGTTCTCTAGTAAAATATTTAATACATGCTGAATTAACAGAGAAGAATTAAATGTTAATCAGTACATTTGCTTTTAATTAAGGGTAATCCTGCACTTGTACATTATGACCTCTCTAACAATGAATCAAGACTGCATTGCAGTTCAATTTAATAATCCCAGGTGGGACTTCTATACAATTTTTCAACACCTTTATCAAACTTTCATTAGTGATAAGGACAGAAAATGCATATGTTGGAAATATAGGGTTTAAACTGTTATTCCCGGCCCTCCAGCTAAACATTTTAATACAGAATGAAAAAAAAAACATGTTAAGGAGGATAAACACCAGACGGACACAAAGCAAGAGAATTTTAAAGTAAGCTTAAAAAAAACCTTCAGCAATTTAAAAAAAAATCAAGTTGTTTTCCAATTTTCTGCTCCTCAGGAATTCTATAAATATCAGAACACATTCACAACTTTTCTCATGACTCAAAAAAAAAAATCCAAGTGGCTGAGTTAAGAGGTACATTGTTCTTACCACTCACTCAGTTGTTTTACAATCAAGCATGCCCAAAAATTACCATTGGATTATTGGGAGCAAAGTACAAAAGTCCACTCAACATTATGAGCCTCACTGACCAAGTTAGCATTAATTTGTCTGTGCTCTGTTGGTAAATGTAGTTAGCATAGATGTGGTCATTTTGTGCATGCAATATACTTTATATATACCAGGAACGGGTGAAACATTTCTTTTATCACGAGGCCAATATGAGTACAGAAAATCTATTCCTTTATTTGATCAAATAAAAAAAGATTGCTTAAGAAAGTAAATGTTGACCAATCAAGATTCTTTCTAAGGGTGGGTGAGTCCTGGTTTTACCACTACAGGATACAGCGTTCGACAAACAATGACTCATGAAGTGATTGCAGTTTAAATCACTTCTTGAGAATACCATTTTGATTAAGCACAAATGCTGATTATAAGCAGACGTCTGTCAGCGAATGTGGTTGATAATGTCTCATGCTGTGAACAGATAAAGAACTGTTGTCCTTTTTATCCATGCTCTTACGGGTTTTTTTTTCTCCACTCTCTTATATTTCATTGATTCGTACATTTCACTAAACGGCCACTCCTCCTGAAATACACAACTCCTGCCCAGTTTAGAATTCCCTTCTTTTAGCTCATGGCGAGTATATGTGGAAAAATGCATATCTTGGTTTCTAACACAAATGCATGTTGTGTGTTTTTTTTTTTATAGCACTGTCAGAACACGCTGCATCTAAACCATACCAGGGTGTGAGAGTCAAAGACCCTGTGAAAGAGCTACTGCGCAGAAAGAGAGGAAATACAGCTAAAACAGTGCCCCCAACTGCAGTGAGAAAGCAACCACATACACACACACTACATAACACACACATATACGTTATCACATGGGCAACTCCCTGTCACTAAAAAGTTATTTAAAAAAAAGAGAGTGAGAGAGAGAGAAAATTAGATATGAAAAATGACCTATGGCAGATAACTTAGAGATTATATCCTGTTCAGATTATCAAGTAGAAAGGTTTGTTTAGTGTCAGATTTCCTTCATAGTCCAGGAAGTTTAAAGAAGTAACATAGACAAAGGTTCATTTTAATCTAAATCAAGACATGCCCTGCTGAGAGTCAGCTGGACATTAGCTTCATTTGTTAAGTGAAGGCAGGCTGTAAAGCAGCCAAACTCCAGGGGATTTTGTCCTTATATAATCCAGGTGTTTTTCCATGACAGTTAAACCATTCCCCCATATTGCCACAGGGCGATAGGCCTATGCAAATCAGCATGCAACTTTGCCAAGGATCTTGCCTGCCAACTTCATAATTATACCTGACAACTCTTGAAAACATAAATATACACAACCGTATCAGATTCGTATAAAAAGAGTGTCGCTCATTCCTATTCTACACTTACTCCCACCCTCTCCTGCATTTCTTCTTCACATCTTCTCTTCAACTTTTTTCTCAGAAATTTCCACATAGTCCATCCTGTTTGCACACAGATGGACTGTATATTAGATTATTTTATTACACATACTGAAGTCACATATATGCCACTTATTCTTTTAATGCCATCTTCAACAGGTGGTGATTCCCAACAATACTTTGCCATCATATACACATGTTGGTGAGTAAAATTAGGACAAGATCATTTTGTTTACTACAGGTCTACAGATTTCTCACACCATGTTTATTGTTCGAAGGGTCTTCTGGTTTCCCAGGAAGCAGCCAAAGTTCTCTGAATGAATCAGCTGTAGACGTTGGTGCGCTGTGTCCTGGTTGGGTTGCTCAGCCCAGCAGCACAGCTGCTTTTCAGCCCCTGGGTCACTGGGCTCCTCCTGAGTATTTCCAACATGAGCAGAGCCTCTCTACCCTCCCCTCCCTTACAAGTGACATGTATGTCCAGCCTGTGTGTCCCAGCTATGCAGTGGTGGGCCCATCGTCTGTTCTCACCCTGGCCCATGCCCCTCTCTTCACCAACCTCGGGGTAAGCTGTAACCTGACGATGAACTCTTCACTTGAAATGCTTGGCAAGTCTTAACTCAGTCCTTACCTCTACCTTCTCCATCTCTTATCCCTATATCTGCTGCAGACCATAAGCTCCTCCAGCTCAGGCCTACCCCAGATAGATGTCCAAGATGGCTCACTGGCATACATTCCATGGGCCCCACCCTTGTCCCCCTGCCCGCAGAATGTGGCTCCCCAGCTCCTGCCCATGGCTGTGCCTGTGTCTCAATCACAACCTCAGCAGGAGGAACCTGCTCCATCCTCAGAGGGCACCCTAGCTTTGGAGAAACTTCTGGAAGAGGAGGAGGAAGATCAGAAAGAGCCCTATGCCTGCAGTCCTTCACTGTTTACACAAGACATTTAGAATGCCACTTTTATACCTTTGCTGTTCTAAGCACTGAAATGTCACCTACGAAGTATGGAGTCTGCCTTTATATCATAAATAATATATTCAGTATTCTCTACATATGCATATATTATTCATACTATATGTCTACTTAATTTTTCTTAGATATGCTTTTTTGTATATAGAATGCTTTATATTTTTTCCTGGAGGGGCAAGTTTTACTAAAAAAAACTTGCAAAATTGTTTTGAAAATACAGAAAAACTTAAACGTTAAAGTCCGTGAGTTTTCTATGTTTCCATGAGTTTCCATGTTTGAGTCAAACAAATTTCATCTGAGAATCATTTCAGTCTTCTACTATGCTCTGTTTTTCCTAAACCTGAAAAAAGGCCTTTTGTTTGTTTTCCTGCAAATATATCCTATCCTTTCATATCCTGTAAGAAGAGATATATTTTCTTAGCAGGTGCCACATAAATCTTATGAGAGCCCTGGGAGTCCCTCAGGATTCCAGTGCAAATGTCACTCTCTAGATGAGTGTTTGGGGGGAAACAAAAGATTTGCTGCAGACACTTTTATCTCATTATCTTGACACAGCCATTGTCCTTTACCTAGGGGTGCCAGTTTTACCTTGTGTTCCCACAACATTTTTCTGGCCCTAGTTGTCAGCCCTGCACCTGCTCTTCAGCTGTCAACATAACCAAACTTTCATTATAGGTGATTAATAGCCAACCAAATAATAGCATAACCAAAGACAATAAATAAATTATTATTTATGTCTTGAGTCTTTGAAATGGGATTTGTTTTACAATACTAGTTTAAGAGCATAACTTAAACAGAGATTAGTGTTAAATGTAAATCCCATGGTATAAAGAATGAACGTTTTAACACAAGACAAATACCAGGTCTGCATGTCCGTGACTGTAGCACCTGAGCAGTGTGCTTCAGTGTCTTGGAATGCCCTTTGACTTCAGTACATAATAAAATCATGTCCTGTGATGACAAATCAAACACCTCAAACTATCAAATTAACGTCCCCTTTCATTTCGAAAATTTCTGAATTTCATTACAGGATAATAGTGACATGATGCAGAATCCCTCCAACATAAACTAGCACATAATATTGCTAGCGCAATGGGGCAAGTAACTGTGCTTTCTAAAATTTAGCTAAGAAAAATGCTAACTTTTTAACTGCAGTACGATTACTTCATGTTCAAAGTCTATGTTTAACAGCAATGCCATCAAAGCTCTTCTAAAGAAGCTGCAACTTATTAATCTCCCTTTGTGTTGCTTCAACTCCCACAAATTAACCATGTAAAAGAGAACTTGTGCAGATTGGTTCATGTAAGGTCTGTCAAATCGCACTCAAATGTTGAAATCTTTATTCCTTTATAGGGGGAATTTCTTTAAGAACAAAAACACTGGCAAGAACAAAAAACATTTTTTAATTACCAGCATGACTTCCTTTCATAGAATTGTTGACTATGGATATTAAACCTAAATGGTGGAGGAATTTTTGGAAATTAACCACAACCCCTCACTTCCTCCTCTATCCTCTATCCTTCTTTGCCCTTGTTATTTTTTACAAGTATGAGTAATTGCACGAGGTAATGTCACGCCAATAACATGTCGAAACTCCTGCTTTTGGTTCAGCTTGGTGTGAATGAGAAAAGTATTTCTCATGCATGATACTGCCAAGACCAAGATCCTCACAACATGTAGCCAGCAGGATCCAGGCAAGTCTCAGTCTGAAAGAAAGGAATTTAATTTATCTGCCAAGGAAAGGTAGCACTGAAGGCATCCAGGATCTGGAATTCTCACGTGTGAGATAAGCCAGGGTTCTGAAGCATTGTGTGATATTCTTTAGACTTAAATGTCAGTTTACATGTATTGAAAGACCAAGTTGCTTAACCCAACAGTTGAAAGGTTGTAATGCCTAATTATCTTGTGATCTGGAATGCTTGGTGTAAGCCACCTTCCCTCAGATAGGATAAACTGGTACTGGACTCACTAATCTCACTGATATATCACACGTGAAAGCCTCAGGCTTATGTCAAATAAACTGTGGGAAGTTCTCAATCCAACAGTTTACTGAACGGGTTAATATTTTATCATTCATTCTGTCTGAACAGGACAAATTATTAGTGAGTTGTATTGTGATGCATCATGCTTATGACTCTGAACTGAAAGATGGGTGTGGTGGTTGGCTATAAATCTGGAGAATTTGGATATGACTTAAGAGATCATGTATTTGATCCTCAGCACGTTACATCTTTGAGTGTGGTGCTCAACCCCAAGTCTGCCCGATTGTTAAATGCACATGGCTTTAGCCAAGAGTGTCAGCTACATGCAAAACCTTAACACCTCTCGTAATGTAACCAGATCTTTAGGATTAGCTGTGTTGAACAAGCAGCCTTTAAGTTTAAGTGTTAAATACCACAAAAGACGTGCACACACTTTGTGTGTTTTTAACATGTCAGTGAATCTTAGCAAATAAGAGGGTAGTGGAGTTCAGTGTTGGTATTTTCTCCAATCAAAGCTTCACCAAATATTAGTAATTGTGGGGTTACTGCAATATAAATTTAAAAATCAGTCTTTGGCAGGAAAATATTTTAAGTCTGAAACTATACTGTGCCCTACCTGCTTTTAAATATGCCTTATTACACATTTTAACCATGTTTGGCTATGTTTCAGAGCCAGGCTCGTTTGCAGGTACATATATCTTATTAAGATAAAGGTCGGGATTTCTGTGCCTGTCTATGAGGAAACAGAACCAGCCAGTCTGGTTTAAAGAGACATAGGGGAAAACCCCCGGCCTGTGAGCTTAAACGAACAGGTCCTTACAACCTGTCAAATTGCCAGAGAATCTGATATAAATATGAGTTTAAGGTCAACAGCAGTTCGTCTGTTGTGTAGTGTAAAAAAAACTGTAAATTGATCTATTCAGCACGAGTATGCTGAGATAACCTGGGAATGACCTGAAACACATGAGCTCAGTTTGCTAGAGCTTTGCAAATTTGCTCATCATTCCTTTAAATATTGCTGAGGTCATAACCCATGATATTATGTCTGAAAACTCGCTTAGGCTTCTGTATAAACGCATTTTATTTTCTCTTCATGCCTTTCTTTGCTAACTTACTGCTTACTATTGTCTCTCGTTCAGAGCACAAATTTGCCACTGGTTGGTGAAAAGACATTAATTCAGTGCAGTCTGCGTGGATTTTCTGTGCATCCTAAAGAGCTAATGATACTGGAATAAAGATTTCTAGCTATTTGTGGAGTACGAGTATGCACTACTTTCTCAGGCATCACTATTGGATATCTTCTATATCTTATATTTTGTTTTCTTTACTGCATTCTTTTGCTCATGCATATATACAGTCATGTAAAGAAATTAGGACACTCCATTAAATATTCAGTTCTTTATTAAGAAACTTCAACCTGTCAATTTCTGAGCTTTTTTAGTGATCAGTTTTAATCTGTACCTGTAGATGAAAGTGATGTAATTGCATGTAAACAACAAAAAAAAATTCACATTGTTTTCACTTATTAAACAAAAGAAAAATGAGTATTTAAACTGAGGAAATGCCTCCTTCAAAATGCTCTGTAACAATGGCACCTTATGTGATAAACCTGTAGGTAATTTTATCCATTTTAAGTACAAATAAATGTGGGGGTGTCCTTACTTTTTCCTCAAAAGAAATTGGATTTATTATTATTATTATTATTATTATTATTATTATTATTATTATTATATTTTACAGATAATTTTAAAAAGACTTTTCTTTTGGTTTTATTTGCTTAGTTTTCACATGACTGTATATATATATATATATATATGTATGTATGCATGTATATGTATATATATAAATTAACTGTCAGTGGACTAACCAACGCAGGAAAACAGAACAGCAGAACAGTGGCCGTCAGGTGAGAGGGTGAAAAGTCCTTTCCCAAAGCACTGAAACAGGTCCAGGCCAATCCATGCTGGATGAGAACGCAATTGCTTCAAGCCACGAAACAGCATGCAGTGGCTTGCCCTCTCTTCGAGCATGCAGGTTAATCTCTACCACACTTTTTGCTGTGACAAACTGTGCAAATGGCATTTTTAGTTTTATGCAATAGATTTATGCATAAAACAAATGTTTAAAAGCACACTTACCTAATTCCATTTCTGTTCCGAATATTATCAGGCCTACCAAAATGTTGTTTGTGCGCATTTTATCTGTACCTCAATACAACTAAAGTCTAAAACCCATACAAGTTAGATGTTTAAGTGCATTACATCAATAAGTGATTTTTCAGTGTCGCAGGCTGATGTTGATGGGGACGTAACTGTACCTGCCTGTAGGTATGCTAACTGTACCTGCCTTTGTTCATCTATCAAACATATTAAATGCCTTTTATTCACCTTAGAAATAGCTGGCCTGGTGTTTCAGTGTGAATGAGCTATTAAATAGGTTAATGATAGTCATCACAAACTGTGAAACAAAATAATGATAGACAACCTCTTTCTCTTAGTAAAAAATGACATGTTTACATTGGGGAGGGGGGCAATATTGTATACTGTACATATATATGATGCCACTTGTGCTATTAATTGAATCAATTTAATGGAGTAGACACCCTTAAACTTAGGCCTCACTGGTATGAAGATATCTTTTGATTGAGAAGCATTTCTGTAAGTCACTATGAATAAGGGTCTATGCTATAATTGTAAATGCACCTGATGTCTAGCTTTTCTTACAACTTCAGCAGTACCCAATTAAACAAAGTTCTCTCAGTTGTTAATAGAGGCTTAGCTTTGTGAGTTTAAACCACCAGATGACAATTCCAAATAGGATCTATGTATTTATGGGTGGTTAACATAGCACATCAGGGGTGTGACCATCACCGCCCTTCTTGACCCCTCTATTACTGCTGTGCAAATTATGAATCTTGATGAATGACTTACTGAATTGTCATATCTTTCACCAACTTAACCATACACAGGCTTAATAATTAGAGTTACAGTTAAGGCCAAAAGCTTACATACATCTAATTTAGTCAGGTTTGTTGCCCCTCCTTGCTCAGACACACCTTTTCACGTCAGTCCACAAATTTTCTATGGAATTCAGGCTAGGGCTTTGTGATGGCCATTCCAGTAGATTCACTTTGTTGACCTAAAGCTATTTTAGGATTGTCTTAATAGTGGCTATACAGTTTGGTATCTGATGCCTTCAACTCCTTCACCAGGTCTTTTGTTGTTGTCTTGGGATTCAGTTGAACCTTTCGGACTATAGTTCATTCATCTTAATTTGTGCATCCTTCCTGAACAATGCAGTGTCTATGTGCTCCTAAGATTTTTATATTTGGATCCTGGTACCTTTCAGTTGTTTGCAGATTAATCCTATGGAGGAACCGGACTTGGGGAGGTCCACTTTTTTTTGAGGTCTTGGCAAAGTTGCTTGGATTTTCCCATGGTCTCAAGAGCAAAAAGGCACTGGCTCTATAGGTAAGCCCTTTTACAGCGACAGGTGTGCACCCATTAACTCCTACTTATGACACTTGGCCAAACAGAAGCTTCTAAAAGACAGTGTCAGTTTCTGGACTGTTTAAAGATGGACAACTTGGTGTATGTAAACTTTTGACCCACTGGAATTCAGATATAGTGAAGGAATTGTTCTAAAATTACCTCTGATGTACAAAGTAGATGCCCTAATTGACTTGCCAAAGAATGTATAGTAACATAAAATGTGTGGAGTTGTGAAGAACTGAGATTGAATATCTTTAGTTTATGTGTATGCAAACTTATGGCCTCAACTATACACCCTGCTGGGTGTATAATCACAGGGCACCATGCACGCATGCATTCACACACTCATTCACTCCCAGCGCAATTTAGAGTAGCCAATCCACCTACCATAACCATAACCATAATATTAATATTTAATAATAATATTAAAAATAATATTAAACATAAATTTTCAAAAACGTGAGAGGTTATCCATTAATTTACGTATTACTTTAGTTAAGGTGTGCTCCCACTATTTAAAGAAACTTCTTAAGTTGAAGTGCTTAGCATTACGAACCATTCAGGAAATGTGATTTGGCTCACTGCCATTAATTTGATATAGCTGTGTAGCTGTGAATGCAGGATGTGGATTCCAAAAGTTTTGAAATGACATATGCTTTGGCTAGTCTATTATAAGCTTATAAAAATTGTCATGAATGCATGAGACATGTATGTACAAGATATTTAGTGGTGTAACAACTCTTCATGTACATATGCTTATAATTTAATCATTTTCAAGCATGGTTTGGTAATTTGGAACAGTATGGTTCAGGTTTATTTGGGAAAGTCTTAAAATACAAATAATGGTGAGAGGAAAAGTGATGGATTTTATGTGCATTTAATTGTGTTTTTAATTAAACATTTTACTAAGCACTGGAATAAGTTTGACTGAGAAATATGGAACATTACTTGCACCTGCTACTTTAAATGAGTGCAGAGATTATTACTTAGTGTACTGTGTTCATTTAATTTCAGTCATTGGTATGAATGTTTTTAATCTACTGCAAGAAACGAAATATAAAATGTCACTTAACTTTTATTGGTGTTTTTCTGCTATGATTTTTACTTACTCTGTTCAGTTATAGAAGCGATTGGCTATGAATCTGGAATATTCTTTCATTTGTTCATCACCACTTATTCATGCACCATGAATCCACCCCAGTGCACCATGCACACACATTCGTAGATTCACCCAGGGCCAGTACACCTATTAGCATAATTATCAGAGGTCTGAGGAAACTGGAGAACTGAGAGGAAACCCATGCAGACATGGGGAGAAGCTGCTCAGAAACTGTGCACACCTGAGCCAGGATTGACCACGGAGCTGTAAAGCATCGACGCTACCCACTGCACCACTGTGCCACCCATTATTGGTGTTAGTGTTGTAACAAAGAAATTATAAAATGTTACTTTGGTCAACATCTTTAAGTGTAGTCATTATTAGTCTACTTCTTCTACTGTGCTCATATAATTCATATAATAAAAAGTTGATGATTTTGATTTTTTTTTTATTTGAAATTTGATTTACTGATGTCATGAATAGGTATTCACCAAAATAAAGTTAAATAAAGTTTTGATATCAAATTGGGGATGAAAATAAAGGCCAAAACCTGAATTATGAAATATGTATATACCAAATATACCAATATACCATATATGTTATTAAAATATTTTTCTGTCAGTTTTGAGAAAGTTGTAAGCCATGCTTCTTTAGACTATGAGCGTTTTTCCTTCATGCATTCATAGTAAATAGTCATCACATTGATGATTTTAGAAGTGTATCGTGCGGTCATTCAAAAACTCCAATATCTCTGAAATCACTCTCCCCATTTTCTTTGTATTTATTTCAGAATTACATTGCGACTTTACAAGTTGTTTGTAAAGTTCCTGAAATACAGACTGGCTTACATTGTTATTGTAGCCTGTTCATATCTAATGGGCTATATTAGATACTATATAATATGAATCATTATCTACATTGACATAATGTTTGCAAAATGTTTTCAGATCAATTTTGCAGATAAAATACCTAATTCATTTTGTTTTTTACTAACTCAAATTGTTTAAAACTCACATTAGGCAAGTGCACAAACACAATCAGTCATGTATCTGTTACAGCTGGTATTTGCTCCCAAACCAGTAGATCATATAAGCAATAAACTTTATGCCTTTGGCCATCTACGTTTACACACAGCACAGTAAACAGTGCTATTTAGGACAAAAAAAGAAACTTGATAAGCTTGGTAACTGTGAGCAGGTGTGTGGTGCATTTTAGTCCAGATCATCCTAGTGAATAAATACATAAACCATGTTGAATTAAAACAAAGTTAAACAAATCAATTTTAACGTTGTGTAAGTGAATTTAAAACAGACTATTGTTGTTCTCTTTTCTGAGTGTGGGCTTCTTATCTCTTCTGGGACTTTTTTCAGGGATTGACATTGTAATTGCAAATGAAATTGACAATTGACATGCTAATTGTAAATGGAAACCACTTGGATCTGGTGAATAGCAGGCGTCAAAGGGGACTGGATTCCCTGCACAAAGGACTGATGGAAAACTGACAGCAAGCAACAGATTAGTCTCTTTCACAGAGAGCACTTCGTCATTGGTCTAGTATCGATATCTGTTGGTTTCGGTCTCTACAATAATATCCATAATTGTTTGATTGCCAAACTGATGGGTATCTGTATAAAATTTATGTTGGCAGAACACAGCTATAACTCAGCCATGTTTACAGCTGGACCACTTTCAGGCCAACATTGAAATGCTGCACAAGTAGTTGCTACATTTGGGCCATTTTATATATATATATATATATATACATGTGTGTGTGTGTGCGTGTGTGTGTGTGTGTGTGTGTGCGTGTGTGTGTGTGTGTGTGTGCGTGTGTGTGTGTGTGTGTGTCTAAAATCAACTATATTTGGTCTATGTGAAACACCGCAGGGGTAACATTTAACTTAGACACTTAGACATTTTGCTGAGTATGCATTTCCAGGTGCATCTGTCAGCCACTATCAACCATCACTTCTGTTTCTCATGGGCCTCATGGTGAGTGACAGAACCAGCAGAAGTGTGGATGGATGAGGATTTCAACCCCTGATCCTTAAAAAGGGAATTTCCACTATGGTGCAGGGGGAATCGGGGCACATGAAACGCTCGCTCTTGTTTGTGAAACATTGGCTTTCACTTGAGTTAATATGTACACACTGTTCAGTGACCCATTCAGTGATTATGCTGGAACATACTGAATCACAAGGACCTGTGTAACCAGACAGCTTCATATCAAATGAGGGAATAAATGTTTCCTGTTGAATTATGTTTGAATAACACACAAATAATATTTGCATTTTGAGAAATATGGTTTGTTTTCACAGCTACAGTATGAAACAATTGAGTTGCTGATAACCATTTACAAATATGAAATGGAATATTACTCTGTGTGCTATAGCTTACATGAAGTCATAACTGAGATAAAGAGCATGTTTTCATTTCACACTGACACTCTATACATTAATAATATTCTGCTTTAATCAGATTCAGCCGAATGTCTTACTTTTCAGCAGGTAGAGTTTGGGGTGTCTTTTATTTCATATATCATATTCATTCATCTTTATTTATATGCAATATCTAATCAAGTTGGAATGCACAGTATTACATTATTAATCAGTTCTTTGAAATGGCATATTCAAATCAGTTCTTTGAAATGGCATATTAAGCCCCTTTTTGAATACAGTCTTAAAAATAACTTCCTTGTGGCTTCTTTGAATGGTTCCAGCTTTCCTAAAGGATTGGACTGTTCTACAAGATCCTTAACAGTTCTCCTAGAAAAAATAATCCAAAGATCACTTTGGGGTGCTAGATGACACCTCGTATAGAATGCCGATATCAAAGACGTCTCTCCAGCAGAAATATTTTGGAGTTTAACTAATATTTCTAAAAGTGTATTCTTCTCTGAATAATATCTATCCATGCCCAAATACATCTCTCGCTCTTTTGTAGTCTATTTTGTGTGAGTTCGGGTTAAGTGAAAAATCACATCACAGGATTACGAAAAAATAGTATTTTATTGTAAAAATAATAATAATAATAAATGAACAATTTGTTCGTCATTGATACTGACCAGCGTTTCAACAAAGGTTCCATGAAAGTGATAAGGTAGCCTTTGCTAGAGCCTGTAGGTAATACCAAGCAATGCACGACCAATTTTACGGTTTGATTTTTTTTTATGAGACGATTTTTGATGATTTTTGATCAAAACAAAAATAAAATATTGAAATGCTTCCTGGCGCTGTACAAACAAATGCTTAGACAAAGTGCTCTTATAAGTAACACAGCTCTGAGCTGGAATCTCTTCTACAGTAAGCTTCTTCTCCCAGAGCTTGGTAAAAACAGTCTGAGGTGCTGTAGTGCGGAGGTGTGTAGTCTGCGGCCATGGTGCCATCCTGCACACTGGGCCAGTGCGACAGGCAAAAGCAGTGCTGCAGGGTGCAATGCTGGTAGTGGTAATTTTCTGAAGTAAAGCTGGAGCTCATGTCCATGCGTGTCGGGGAGCTGTAGCATGAAGAGGAGGAGGAGTGAGACTCGGGCGGAGTGTAGCTGTTGTAATCAACCGGACTGGGAAGACTGAACGAGTGTGTTGGTGAACTGGAAGCCTGGAAGAAAAGGAAACGTTACAACTTTAGATGTTATCCAAACACACAGCAAAAATCCCCTAATGCTTAATGAGTACCTACAGTGCTGGACTAACACCCAGAGTGCTAAAATAACACCTACGGTGACAAACTGACACCTGCAATGTCTGATTAACAGTGCTGAAATAAAGACTACAGTGCTGCAACGTGGAATTACCTAATTACTGCCGTATTAATTAGTACACATGGTGCTGACTAAACACCCTTAGTATTGCATCAACCCTTACAGTGTTGAATTAACTCCTACACACTGTAATTAATCTGTAATGTTCTGTATTGACATTTAACAAACTTTTGGAAAGTGCCTACACTATCCCATTATGCCAAGAGTGCTAAATTAACTCTTGATGGTGTATGTGTTTAAGAATAGGTGTTTAATTTTTCCAGACAGTCACATGCAGAATTAATTCTTACAGTAATCAGTTTACCCTTACACTATCCACTGTGTCCAGCTGAACTTATTTAACCGTATAGGCTATGTTCATTCAACACTGAGCTTTTTAGTAGAGAGAAGTCTAACTGGCTCCAGTAAAGCAATGTGCCAGTGGTTTTTGTTGGTCTGTTCCACTAGTAAATGGATTTCCTCGTATTTCCTGGTAAAGAATAATATTAATGAGCAGTTAGCACTCGAGATCAATTAGATTTATAATTATAATTATATGTTTTTGTTTGTATAAATTTTTTTCATACTGTAGTATGCTAAAATATATTTAAAATAAATTAATTAATTAATTTTAAAAAATCCATGCTGCCTTAAAAAGTCAAACCAGGGCAACAGAAACCTATATGAAACATGGCTTTTGGTTAGCAGGTGTAGAAATCGTCTAATACATACTAAGCTGTTAGTGTAATAATCCGTGCATGAAGGGAAGTATCCGTGCGGCCACTGCGCAGGAGCAGGCGCACACACCGCAGCGCTGGAGCTGAAGTTCTCTGCAGGGATCATGTTCATCAGCAGCTGATCATCAAACATGTCCTCCATGGCCATATGCACGCTTTCTGCAAACTGTCGAGGCTGGAAATAAGCATCCTGCGCCGAGAGGATATCGAGATGGCCCGCTGGAGAAGATGGGGAGAAAAATACTACATAAGCACAGCAGGGTATTTAAATTGGGCATGTAAAGACTTGAGATGATGTCACGACAGGAACAGCCAACAGCTAAATCACATTTGAATAGAAGTTTATAAAAGGAGTCCTTACACATTTTAAGGAATCTTGCATACTGTATCGTGTCTTTTTTTTCCCAACTGTTCTGCATGTCGATCGTGTGCTTTCATTTTGGAGTTAGTAAGTGGGAATCAGATTTTGCTTCGATTTGGGATCAACATCTCTCTAAATAGCTTAAGGAGGCTTGCTCTGAGTGATGTTGCACCCTGCTACAGGCTGGCTCAGTAATGTCGCTGTTTTGATCTGTTCTGTGCAGATGAGGACTGCCACCATTTACCAAAAGACAAAACCGGTGTGTAACTTAATGCAGAGACATTAGTTAGAGACATTCTGTCTGTTAGTTGCATTAGTTAATACTAATGGAAATTGGCTTAATGATTTCTATATTGTCATTGGCATCTAAAGAGTTTAATGATTAATGGAAACAATGTGGCCAATTCCCATTTAGCAGCTTAGGTTTTGTTTTTCCACCAGGGATGTTATTTTGGATGTACATACTTTATCATTATGATTGAAGACTTGCAAACTTTGGTTAGTCTGTTAGGTCTTTGTAATTGAGAACACAGTGATGAACCTACCAGTCACTGGTGTAGAACAGACGTCGTGAGTCGTCACAGCTTGTGTTTTCTTTGGGGGCGGAGGAGGAGGGAGGGGTGGAGAGAGAGAGAGAGAGAGAGAGAGAGAGAGAGAGAGAGAGAGATTAGCACTCAGAATTGAATCACTGTGGCTTTTTAAACACGCTTTATGCCTATTCCAGTGTAAATATATACCAGCAATGTTTGCTCACTCATCAGACATCCTCATAATGGACAAGAGCAGGTGTGGCCATGTCGAGCATTGTAACAGTTAGTTTCTGATTCATCCTAGCTACTGATTAAACACCAGTCCCCTGACTCTGATTCGCATGAGAAATCCTGTATGCCTTGACAATATTTTTTAAAAATAAATAGTTCTTACTCTCGATTCTGCTGCCTGAAGCGCCCTGCGTTTCTGAAGCAGCTCCTTGACGGTGGTCTTCACCCGCACACCCTGGTACACCTTAGGCTTGTCTGGGGATGAAGAGAAAAATGTACACAACAGTAGAATCACTCAGTGTCCCGAATGGGAATACATATTATACACTGATTTATTTATTTATTTATTTATTTATTTATTTATTTATTTATTTATTTATTCATATTGATTTATTGCTTGATTGATTGATTTAAAAAATGTATTTACATTTTTCCCAGTTGTTAGATTTCTTAAAAATTATTTTAACTCAATTTCACTTGGAAGTTTTTTTTTTTTTTTTTTTTTAAGTGAACCTAACTTTTGATAAAGTCTATTTAAATAGTTGCGCAACAGTCATTCAGTGGTTCTTTGTAGCAGAGGCGCCAAGTAAAGGTTTAAACGCTGCGCATTACAATATGCACCGCGTGCAGAAGTGCACAGAAGTTAGCCTAATTTCCATCAGTTTGGTACAAAACCGATTTTGATAATAATGCATTTTCATATTGTAAGACCCTAAACTCCAGTTTTACGCAAGACAAAAAAAAATCCGTGAAGAGTCAGCGTTTCTAAAATGCGCCAGCACCCTGCTGGGACTAGTGGAGCAGAGTTGGTATGCAGACATGTTAAGCGCCGGGAAAAGCACCGCACCCCTTCAGGAAACACAACTAAATCCCGCGTGTAATATGGAGTGTGAGAGAAATCTCAAGCGGCGTGTGTGTACAATCTCATCCAAACACTACGGTAAGTCGCCTAACCTGTATACCTTTATATGATTGGGAGGGGGAAAAATGCGTTTGAAATCAGCAAGTAAAGTTTAGTAAAGTCTGCGACTTGTTGTGAAGCCAAGTTGTGCTCTTTGTGTGTGCTGTAGACCACATGCTGCCGAAATGTACCATAACCCAAATCTCAATCTCCAATCTCGCCTGGAAAGATGCGTAGATTTAAGTGCGGGTTTAATAAGATATATAACCAGAAGATTCCCGTAGGATCCGAGGAATTCCGGAGAATAACAGGCTGTTGGAATAGGTTGTATAACCACACAGCCGATCTAAATAGGATTAGATCAGGATTTTTTTTTTTTTTAATTGGCCATGTAGCTGATATTCGGTCAGTGGGCGTCTTCATGAAATCTTAAAAAATATGTCTAAAAGTTCCGTATACGAGGGAAAATGGCTGAGCTACAAACAACGCCACGCCATGGCGGAGCTGATAGAGGCAGCAGAGGGGAAGCTGGCACTGATGCTGATAAGATTGCGACAGGTTCGGCGCACACTCACACTTACTCTCATAGAACTGTTCATATGACTTATACCGACACCTCACATCGATCTGGAGTTGCAAAAATATTCTGGTTAGTCTGCGCTCGGGTTGTAGATTTAAAGAAGAAAAAAATAAGAAAAAAAAACTGGCCGTTCTTCAGAAAAGAAAAAGCCCTTGGGCAAAATGCATATTTAACACATTAAATCAAATATCAAATTAAAAGAGCAGCTTAGTACATGTATTTGAAATCATAAATGCGCCCATAAATCGAAATACAGATATATGGGACTTACATGACGTCTATATTTAAAAAAAAAAAAAAAAACACAACACGTGGTCTGCTTATTCTTATTTAAAAAGTGCATTAAAGTTACTCCTAACACAGCTGTAGAAATGTCCTTCTAAGTTTAAGTTTAAGTTTGAAACAAATTGCCATAGTGCTGGTCAGAGAGTGGATGAGTTGTTGGGCAGAGGCATGCTGCACCTTTCTGACCCGTTTCAATTCAATTATTTCCTGTAAGCTCACTTTTATTTTTTTTAATCCATCTGCCTTTTGCATGTGTTTCTCCAGGTCCCAAAGGATAAAGAATAAAACGAGAAGAAAGAAGAACTTTGACTCACCAGACATTATTGGCGTGAAGAGGAGCAGGACCCAGTGAAACACCCCAAGCGCCTGTTCTTGGCTCTATTATATGGGCAAGAACGAAATATTGATAAAATTGTCACAAAGTCTCAATCAATCACCCTCACAACACTCTCACCATATACAATTATGCAGTAATATAGCCAGGGAAGCATTAGTTTGAGTTTTTCTGCCCTCATCCCTACTATTTAAAGTCCCAAGAACTCAATGATTTGACAATGATTTGATTGCGCGATACTTTCAATTTGAATATTCAAAGACTTCGCAAAAATACTTATATCTTCGCGATATTCGCCATCAGAGCGCATGTAAGAGCACCCCCTTTAATAGAATATTGCACCATTTCACACTTTGACACAAAAACAAAAATATATTTTTGACATTTTATCACCCTTTTGATATTGATGCCAAGAGACTGGCTGTGGAGCTCTCTTTGCACTTTACAATGCCAAAGAGCGAGCAAATGTCCTTCCAAACAACCCATAACACCATACACATCTCCTACAGTGCATAACCATATCAATAAATAAGAAATAATATGTTCTGTGGCTTGATTGTAAACCATTTTTCCAGAAATGTAGGCATGGTGGGCGTGGCATATAGTGGCAGCCATTTTGGCCATCAGAGCATGGAGCTTGTGCTCTCTGACATCCCCTGAACACATGGGAACACTCCTGGACTGAATATTATCCCTGTTCTGATCATATGTCACCTCAATTTTAGATTAATCATATGTAATCTGTAGTGTTTTATAGAAGAGCTGTGCTTATAGTAAGCTGGTTATACCTTCTCCCAAATATTTTAAAATTCAGATAATCAAATGGTGCTATAGCAATCCTGATAATATTACAGGACAACATTTTATTTATATTATTTATATTTTAAATACTGGGAAGAATTTTGTAAATTAAAGCAAGAGGATATTAATAAAACGAAATGTGGTCATACTTTCATTTTTTCTTCTTTAATTGATATTTATTTTTATTTTAATTTTTATTTTTTTTTTGCTGATGAAAGTTTATTAGAGTGTGATGCTTGTCATAAGGACCCTAATATATAATATTAATATTATCCCATTAATGGTCTATTAATAAAGGATTTATTTCAGGATAGGATCAAACTTGTCAAACCTCGTGAGTCAAAGCTAAATATCTAGAAAATATATATATATTTTTAATATTTAACCTTTTTTTCTTTTAATATGTGTGTGCTTTTTCTTTGGTCGTTGTTTCGAGATGTTGGATTGATATCTTGTCATTATTTAGGAGTAGTTCCTACTTGCAGTCTTTCAGTCGGGTTTATCTTCAGGCGTTTGAAGAGAAGCGGATGCCAGACATTTGCGCATCACATGTCCAGTTTAAATATATGTTTTGTGGATCCACAAATATATCCACAAATATATATATATGTATGTATATCCTTTTTTTTTTTTTTTTGCTCTTTTTTTTTTTGCATTTCTCAGTAAGCTTGTGTTTAAAAGGACTCCGACATTTTGGAGTCTATAGTTCACTTCTGCCTACCTAAAACATTTAATAATGAGACTGCGCATAAAGAAATATCATTACAAAACTATTCAAGACAATATTTACGAGTTTTCAGAAGTTTTGTGTGTATGAAAGATTTTTCTGCTCGGCATGGGTTCTTCACTCCTGTCGCCACCACGTGGTTTGAAACGTGATCAGCAGGTCAGGAGCAGGACAAAGAACTCTGGCACTGGAGCATGACCGAGATTACAGCACGAACTGCACTCTACTGCTGCTCTCTTTATGATTGTTTTTCTTTTTATGTCGTGGAAATTCTTGAAAGTTCTTCAGAAGTTTCTTCACTAACAACTTCTCTAAACCCTCTAAAGACCAGAGTGCATTTTCAACCTGTTTTGTTTAATCTAACTAATGTTACTTCAGACATAGCAATTCAATATTATAGTATTAACCTTTTAGCAATCAGATATGAAGCAAAACTAAACACATCAAGGGCCACACTTGCAATATCCTAATCCATGTCTCCAAAATAACTAGCAGATGATTATTCCTATCTGTAGAATTTACTTTTAGTCCCTAGTCTTCAAGATTACATGCCTATTTCTCTCAACAATGCAGAGTTACAGGTATATTTCAGTAGAAATAAAGATACATAAGGATCTATGTCTTTATCCAGCCATATGCATATGCCATACTATTTACACAAACGATACATTTGAGATTTAGCTCTCTACTTCATCTCTGTTTTTAGGGGGCGTCTGCTCAGAGTCCACTCGTCCAAATGGCAGGTGAGATTGATTTTTTTTAACCATTTCAGGCTAAAAAAATATGAAGTAGCATAGAAAAGAAATTGCAAGGTCTGAGAGGTCTGTTCCTTCTGCCAAATCCCTAGCCTAATGAATCTTATCTAGCTTTGTAATTTGAAACAGTTGTAGTGTTGTTATTTTGTGTAAAGCCCTTAAGTATCAGAATTTATGAAGCATTTAGTAACTACGAAGTCACAAAAATGCCAATGAATGTGGACGTTCATTTTGCACAGAAGAACAAGTCAGATATTATACATTCAGATTTGCCCTATACATAAGTATAGGTGCCATCAGTAGTGCCAAGTCTTTTATTTATTTATTTATTTTTTGCCAAGTGTGTTTTTGGTTTCCTTTGGCAAGAAAATATTCTAGCATTTTCTATCTAATCTTTTAAACACCAACAAAGTAGCCTACAGTTAGTCCTAAGAGGTTTGATATATGCTAACAATCAGACTAACCAAAAGGCCGAGACAATGTTTATGGAAAGCTAAAGGTAATACAATAAAGGTAAACCGGGTAAAAATGGAGAGGCTCTATGAAAATATCCATTTTCTCATTTCAGTTTATTTCTCACGCAGATGTTTTTGTCATGACATCACCACAGACTCATGGATTAATCTCTTTTGAAAGTAGACTCATATAAAATTATTTATATTTCTAATCATACAAGAATCTAAAACATACAACATACAGCACATCACTTTAAGGAGCAGGTGGCATGTATTTCATTAAACGTTTTTTTTTTTTTTTTTTTGCTTTAAAAGATACACTGCAGTACTAACTAGTCATTCTGATAATAGCTTAACAATATATCAGTGAACTATAAATAGAATATTATATTAAATGCAATTTTTAAAAAAGAAAGTTAGAAAGGAATGCCCTGTGTCTCTTGTCCATTCAGTGTCATCTTAGTAAGACATCTTGTCCTCTGGTGTTTGTTGAATAGAAATGCCTTAATAGTGATCCAGTCGTGTATTCATGTGTGTTAAAGTGTGAACGCTTTTATTTGCAACTAATCCACCAAAAATTAGTTTTAGCTCCTGATGTCTGAAAAGTTGAAGTTGAAATGGACTGTCCTTTGTTTCTCCTTTATATTCAGCCAGCTTTGCCATTGTTTGCAATTCAAATGCTCTGGATCAGAAAGTTCTCCTAATTTCACAGTGTGACCAGGCTCCAGTGGCATCTTCTTTGACCCATGGCAACATTTCATTCAGGGCAGGGGGGGCATTCTCGGTGTCCTCTGTGGACAGAGCTGGGAGTTTGGCTACATGTTCACTATATGTTGGGCATGGGAAGCTGGAAGGCAGCTGGAAGGAAGAGTGATATGGCACATCATCCAGGGTGTGCAGGGAGTAAAACTGCGACGCACCCATGCTGGAGCTCCTGGAGGACGAGCGGTACTGGCTGGGGCTGGACGGCTCCATGGGTGCAGGAGCCAAACCGTTCCCGCACAACCCCTCTGCAGGCTCCATCCCGGCCTGCTCCCAGGAATCCCTCTGCACACACAAACACAAACAACACTCAGATTCCTGGCTGTGTGTTAATCCTCAGACTGGAGGATGGCACTGATCTTATCAGAGATGAACGTGACAGTTTTGCCTGTGGAGCCAGGCTGATAACATATCTTTGTTTTAAGGAGGCCGAGAGCATTAAAGCTTGTTTTACACAGAATTAAAAAGTGTGCATAAATGAGAAAATATTCGATTAGAATTTAGCAATATATCAGCAGCACCATGGTCCCAGAGAAACAACACTTTGTTCCAAAGTATACAATGTATATAGGAGGAATGACAATGAAAACTCATTTGACTTGATTTTATTAATATTTAGTCTGAATAGAATAATGAAACAGTGAAGCAAATCAGATTATGCTAAAGTGTTGTGATTTGGCACATGCAAATGGTTATTACTCGAAAGTAGACTGCTCACTGCTGCACATTTTTAGAGCAATCAGAAAATCCACACCTCCCTAATAGTCTTACCAGCATAAAGTGAGAGGTATCTCCAGGAAATGGAGGAAGTCGAGTGGCCAATGCAGTGGACGAGAAGATAGAACTTCCTCCCCCAGAGTGAGCAGCACTGCGGTAGTCACTGAATGACTCTGGGTAGTAACTATCTATTAGGGATGAGTAGGTAGATATGGGCGTAGTGTCACAGGAAAAGGACTTTCCTGTCAGTGCTGAAGAGTAGATGTCTGTTGAGAACTGCTTGCTCGAAGAGCAAAACTCAGCATCAGAAAAGAATGGCCTTCTCATGCTATAGTATCCTGGCAGCGTGTGGGAACCTGAACACAATGTGAATGAACATGAGTCCTGCACCTGTTAAGTAGACTGTGATTTATTGTAATAATAGTGAGAGCCAGTCTAGAAAAGCTATATAAATACAGAGCTAATAATCGTAATAATAATAACAGAAATATAATGGCACTCGTTTCATTGTAAGACTGAGAAAGAACAGCTTGGCTGGTTCTACTGTACTGTTTTGCAAATGTTGTGGGTGGTGACTCACTGTGCAGACATGCAGACCTTTTACTAGGGCATCTCATATATCTCACATGATTGCTCTCTAGGGACACTATCTAGGGACGGTTCAAAATCGGACAATTTTGCCAACATTGAGTATTTTTTGCTTTGTCCATGTTATTTGGTTTAATAAGGCAACCTTAACGTTAGCCAAGAAACAACTCCATGTTTAATTAGTCAGTACTTATATAAGTCCGTACTTGTTTGGCTGTATATTCTGATGTCGAGCCAAAATTAGTTTCTCTCTGTTTAACTTAAATGAACCCTTATTACTTTCCGCATTAGTATCACAAACGAGTTTGTCAAGTCGATAAATAAATGTGTACCGAAATTATAAGCATGTGTTCTTGTTAAGCTCTCTTTAAGCTTGCAGTTTTAAATGATCATTATAAACCCTGTGGAGGCAAGTTATATATAATATAGCATAATATATAAGGACACATTTCACAAAAAAAAAAGGAACATGCTGAAATAGCTTTTGTGTTTAAAGAAAACATTGGAAATTTTCTGAAATGGTTAAATAAAAATCAATCTCACCTGCCATTTGGACGAGTGGGCTCTGAGCAGACACCCCCTAAAAACAGAGATGAAGTAGAGAGCTAAATCTCAAATGTATTGTTTATGTAAATAGTATGGCATATGTATATGGCTGGATAAAGACATAGATCCTTATGTATCTTTATTTCTACTGAAATATACCTGTAACTCTGCATTGTTGAGAGAAATAGGCATGTAATCTTGAAGACTAGGGATTAAAAGTAAATTCTATAGTTAGGAATACTCATCTGGTAGTTATTTTGGAGACATGGATTAGGATATTGCAAGTGTGGCCCTTGATGTGTTTAGTTTTGCGCAATTTTCAATGCCTTCAGGTCTCTTTAGTTTAGAATAGAAGCGTTCTCTTTTGACCCAGGGATTGTTGTTGGTGTGCACTGGGTGGAGCAGTCTGCTACTTTTGAATAAGACTGCGTTTGAATGGTGGTTTTGATAGCTATTATCATTTTACATGTTGGTAAAGTGGAAATAATTGCTCTTCGTCTCCTTTGGCACGCTTTCTTACCTCTTTTAGTTCATCTTAAATAACGTTTTGTAATATTTGTATGCATTTTTAAAGATTATTTAGACAAGGTTTGCTGGAATAACTATTTTTATATAAAGCAGCAGTCCATTCTTTTGGCATTGTATATTACTTCAAATGAATTGTTTATATATCTATATACACACACATATACTTAATACAACCTACCATACCATTATGATCTCCTTTAGTTTTGTTATACAGCCTGTGACGTAGAGGCTAGGAAAAAAATCCGCAAAAAAACTCATAATAGTAAACATATGAAGTCCACATGGAAATCATGTTAACATGTCAAAAGTGGGTGAAGCAGCACACAGCAGACAAAACTGATACGACGGAGGTTCTCGATCATTTGCATATCACAAATGTGAAAGAGCTGATATCAACGTAACCCTGGCTGGAGGGCAAGCAAATTTTGAGGCCTGGATTTGAATGTCATTTGCCCATCACAAGACTTCCCCACGTTGCCTATCTACAGCTCAGTGCATCTCTGAAGGCAGGGTATGAAAAGCAGGTTGCTGTGCGAAGAGCCGAGCTCTGTATCTGAAAGGCGCTTGAGGAAAAAGCGACGAGCTGGAAGCAGAGACTAGATTGGATACAGAGATGTTAGATGTAATCATTAAACATAGCCTCACTCTGTGGTACTGTTTATATTCTTTTTTTTTCTTTGTATATTAGGGTCCATATTTTAGCTTCGTAAAAAGATTGTAGTTTGGAACCCATTCTTATGGGAAACACTTTGTTGTAGGAGTCTACATACAGCTGTGAAGTGTTTCTACAGAGAGACAACTAAAGAACCCTTAAGGGTTTAGATTTGACCTTGATAAGTGTGTACTGCTTCTATTAGGTTACATTACATACTAGGTGTACATAGGTTACATTACATATTAGGTGACAAAGTCAGCACATTCACTGACTTTTCCTGTTACTGGAATTTTATAAATATTTAAAAATAGATCAGCTTTGCCCTATTGCACCTTTGTTATGTTAAATCTGAAAATCAAGATAAATAGCTTAAGGATCATTAACATAATTAACCTTAACTAATTAGTCTTAGATCATTAAAACAAAAAATATTTAAAGTTGGTGACCCTTTAATAACAATGAGACATAAGAGAAATGTTTGTCATCTTATGTTTTCCTCATGTGTTCAGTTTTCTTTAAAAGTATATCACAATAAGGTTTCCTCGAGATCTTTTGCACAAAGACACAAAAAAACTTTAATGAGGCCGTACTGAGTAGAAAAAAAAAAAATCAGTGAGTATAAACCTCTCTAAACCGCCTTGTGTTTACTTAGCAGAGGTTGTCCCTCCCCCACGTATCCGGCTCAGCCTTCACAATACACTTCATACAATTCACGAGCGGCAGGCCCTTGAGATGTAAAGCAATAAGGCTTTATCCAAAAACAGATCATTCCCCTCTGAGGACTACTGGACTATTGGACACATGTTGGTATAATAGACACTGCAATGTGTAAATGAAGCCCAGAACGGTGTGATTAAGTAGAGCATTCAAATCACCATGACATTGTTCTAATCATGAATTGACTACTGGAGAAAAACCCTCCAACTATCAATACGAGCAATTGTTATAGTTCACAAGATAAAAATTCACATGCAGAGAGAAGACAAAACTGTCTCCATTAAATAAAGTGCACTGGCAGTTTCACGTTTGTTGGAAACAGTGCATGTCATACACACAACTTTTATAAGAAGTACCATTTCCAGTATAACAACGTCACTAATGACATCTGAGCTATTATTAGTGTAACTGGATTCAGGTGCAAACCTAAAATAAAATGTATTTTGCACATGAGCCAGCCAGGCACCACTGAGAGCTCATCAGCAGGTAAGGTGAGCCCGGGTAAATCTTTTAAAAAGATCTCTGTAGCTGTGCATGCTGTGTCAGTCAACACCTGAGGCCATTCTGTGTTAAACAGAGGTGCAGAAGCCAGCAGAGTTTATTCATAGATCAAAGTACCATCAATATTACATGACTTGCGAGTGTATGAGGCGAAGCGTCATTATGCCGACATAGTCATGCCATGGAGACTGTAACATCCAGCATTCTTAAGAATACAAAATTTACTATTATTTATTCATTTATTTTTCAATATACAATACTTAAATATGTGTGTGAGGTCTTCTCAGGTTTCCAAAACACTGCCTTACACTAAATTACCTATTTGTGTGTTTTCCTTATTTCTCATGCGCAAACCCGGAGATGCTTAGTCTTGTTATCTTTATCCTTGTTTAGCACCCTGTTGTCTTCCTAGTCTTGTTCCATGTCCTAGTTTGCCTGTGATTTAGATCTTGAGCTTGTGTTACTTCTGACTGCATGAGATGGCTGTTTGGATATTTATAATAAACTTTCACTAAACACAGATAAAAAGATTTGACTTCCACACGTCATCTCAAGCTGTCCATTAGTACACTGACACAGGTCCATTCTGAAGTTTTACATAAGTTATACATACATAAGTATATGTTCAGTCCAGTAGATGGTACATGGTCCACAAGACATTGTAGTTCCTAGTGCGCACACACACCTTGCAGCACAAATGTGCTAACAGCCAATACACCATACTAGTGTGGTGAGAAGGGGGAAAAAACATGAAATGCAAATGCTCTTTCCAAACAGAGCCAGAGAGGCATTTGCCATTGCGCGTGCACGGGAGAACTGGAGTGACCTGACAAACTAACCATTTCTGTTTCTCTTATTAAGGAAAGTAGTATTTAACATTTGATCCTCAGAGCTTGACTCACTTTCTGTTGCTGTAGATGGTCTCACATGGATACCCTAAAGATTTGCACTTCCCCAAAACAAGTTATGTCCAAGTCTCACCCTTGTCCAGTGGATAATGTAACTTGGATACAGTTGAAAGCCTTCACAAAGCCTGCCCTGTGCTTATCCCAGGCCTCACACTCAGTATCCTTTCAACACACTTAGTACTGTTTGACTTTATTCTTCTACAATTGTATAATGTAATGATTTATAATTCAGAATCTGTCTATCCGGTGTCACTCAAAAGAGGATGGATTTCCTTTTGATTCTGTTTCCTCTAAAGGTTTCCTCTTAACTCTAATGACGCTCATACTCGGGTTCGTGTTAACACACTATTTGACTATAGTATACACTTCTAGAGAACTTATTTATAATCACACTATCTGGTGTCACCCACAAGAGGATGGGTTCCCTGTGAGTCTGGTCCCGCTCAAGCTTTCTTCCTCTTGTTTTCTCAGGGAGTTTTTCCTTGCTACGGTTGCCTCTGGCTTGCTCATTAGAGATCAATTTAAAATTTGAATTGACATTTTATCCGGATTTCTGTAACTCTTCTTTGTGACAATGTCCATTGTTTAATGCTCTATATTAATTAAAATTGAACTGAATTGAATTTACTGAGATGCTTCTGTGAAGGTTCTTTATATCCTCTGACCATTTTATTTAATTTTTTTAAGTAGATAAATTCTACCTGTTATTTTGACATTCCAAGATGCTTAGAAAAATCTATTTGCTTATAAAGCTTTACAAAGTGTACCTGAGACTACTGATGTGATTTTAAAGACAGGGTTGTCCCACCAAATATTTGGCTCAGTTAAGTGCTCTTTACTGCTGTTTAAAGAAGATTTTTAATGTAGAAAACATTTAATTTCATTATTTTTACAGCATTGCTTTACACTATGACACTATGACGTCACTATGACACTGTTAATTAATAAAGAAGTGTTTTCATTATGTTACAGAAAAATACATGAATTGATAATTAGGCAGTAACAAGTCCATTACCCAAATGTTTCATTTAGAGTACACAGTTATGAAAAGCTTAGGCTGATGCTCATGCTCAGCTTGGATTATACTATAAGAGAGCTAGCTGTTTAACTCTTCTACTGTTGCTATTATATTCAGACAGCAAGTGTGGCAAGTGCCTCCCTTTGCCGTGTGTCAAGTTTAGACCTGAAAGTTTGTTTACACCTGTAGATAGTCTGTCTCTCATTTTTAGCTAAAAGGCCACAAACTTAACAAAAGCCAGCTGAAACTCAGACCACTTTTGTGTTGTCCTGGATTTGCTCAATTTACTTTTTTTTTTCCTTTCAGGCATTGTTTTATTTCTATAACCACAATGAAACTTGTATATTTGCAAATTTTTGCAGCTAACCTTTATTTGCAGCAACCTTTGTTTCTCTTCTTGTACAGAATTCGAAAGGATGAGTGCATTTTAATCATTAAATAACGTATAAAGCATGTAAATGACAGATTACCAGTGAGATCAAAATAAGGCTGATTTGTCTGACAACTTGGTCTCACTAGCATTTTTTACAATTGCTAAGTGATGATCCTCAACAGTACTACATAAATACACTACTTGCATTAAGGATTGCTATTTATTTAAGGAAATAGTAACCTAGAATTTTTAAACATCAAATTTGCAAATAAAGATTACTTTTTGCTGATATCCTTCCTACAGGCCACGTTTTGTGCCTTTAACATTTAAAAAAAAGTCAGCGGACAGATATTTATTCGTGCCTATGCATGATGCGTGTGCTGCCATGCCATGTGCTACTGTGCATAAAGTAACCTGCTTTTTGTGTGCTTGTAGTTTGGCTTTCTTTTCTTATGCTGCGTGAATGAATCCAAAGTTAAGATGGCAATGCAAACAGAAGCGGCTCCCCTGAGAAACAATAGCGAGGACTTAACCATGAAAGGCTGGCATTGCTAGTGCAGCAAGATATCTAAAAGCCTTATTCTAGTCTGTCTGGGACAACAATGGCAGACTTGTCTGTGGTCTACAGGAAGAACAATATTACTGGGCAGGTGTGCGAGATTTCGACTTTGCATAGGCAGACCACAGACCAAAACGGCAGCTTAACTTGCTGTGGCATGGTGTTCGTGACCATTTCCATTGTTGGTTATTGTTGCTGCCTTCATTGTGAATGCACATGTGATTGCCGTGTTCCTTTTAGCTAGTTATTGCTTATGTTTTGGTATTTACTGATGGGCTTTACATTACCACACGGGATGGAGAAAAGAGCCAGATTGAAAAAGGCCTATACCTAAGACCAAAGACTCAAGAATCATTAAAATACAACGATAATCCCCTGGGTAAATAAAAGTGCAAAGCCATGCATGATGTTACCAGATAGCCATACCAACTGTTTTAACTGACTGTTTGCATGCAATAAAGAAGAAATTACATGGGAACTGTGAAACAGACTGAATTTCAGTTTAGCTTATTAGATGTTAAACTTACAGCAAAACGCGGTCCACTGGTTTGTCGCGATCTCTTTTCAGCCAGAAGATCCTTGACAGTATGCTTGACTCTGACTCCCTGATACACTCGCTTGGAATACTCTAGGAAAAGCAAAGGCATTACAACACTAAATGCCTTGGCACAGTAAAATAAACATTATGCGACAAAAGATTAATTCTTCAAAGACAATTAAGTAACAAATAGGTCCCCGTTTCATTTCAGTCCTTATCACAAAATCAATACTCATAAAGGTTTATCCCCCACTAAAGCCTTAAAAAAAAAAAAAAAATCCTTTTCCCCTCAGAATTAAAAATTTGCTATTGTGGCACCCAAAAAATATCACATTTTGTATTCATTACATTTGAGTAAACAAATGTCCAAAAAAAACAGTCTTATTTGTAATGAAAGTGAGTAAACTGCATAATAAATACCATTACATTACATCACATTACATAAGTCCTTTTATTGTATGCTATGCTTGCAGAAACCTAAATATAGTTTCTGTAAAAATGCTGACAAAACTCTTCGATCAGAGGTTCATGAACTGCTCGTGTGAAAATAATATCCGGAGATGTATCTGGAGATGATTCATGTATGAATCATAGGCATGCTTTTGCTTGAGATTTCACAGGTAACCTTCTGATAATAGTATGTGTACTGTGCCTCCAGGGGTTTCTCTGTCACTGAACTTTAGGCAAGTTTTCATCAGTGAGAAATATTAAATCATTGAGCCATATTAAATCTAGGACTATGTAATGCCATAGATGACTCATAGATACCTCGAAGGATGCATCGTCTGAGTAACATTTAAAAGTAAAAGACAAGAACAGATCAGCTGGTGGGATCAGTTATTAATTACATTCATTACAATTTTTACATGTTTTTTTCTATTTTTCTGAGTTTGTAGTATTAATCACTTGGAATAACATTCCTGGGTAGCACATATCCCTGCCATATTTGCAATTTAAAATGCTCTGAGATAGGAAATTGCATGCAAAAAACATAGTAGTATTATGTAAAAGACCACAGATTTATGAATGAACTGAAGAGAGTATGATGAGTTTTAGTGCCTCCCCTGCCTCAAAGTGATTAAAGTTAAGCTCTCGATTAAGCCAAGCACTGCTTTCTGAGCTCTAGATTAGCTTTTTTTTTTGGCTATACTAGTTTTGTTAACTTTAGAATCTTCAAAATGGCAGTCTAATACTGTGAAATAATAACGACCAAGGATGTACAATTGTACGGACAATACTATGTAAGAGATACATTTCCAGTACTATTTATGGACCAGTTGACACTATAACCCAGCTATAGACTATATCAAAACACAGTGTCCTGACCTCCCAAGCAGAAGTATAGATTTAGCTCACTGACAAGTGTTATTGTAGGTTATTCATCTTACCAGCTTCCATGTTCCAGATCAGGTTTGCTTGCGTTGAGAGAAATCGGAAGGCCAAGTCACTATTCCACCAAAACGGCAGTGTCTACTTCAAAACTTGAACAGAATTTGGTCATTGTACCATAGACATCAGATCTTAAGCCTAAATGCTACTTTTCCATCAAAGCTGAATGAGTAGGCAGCTTTTGAAATGACCATCACCAATTTGTTTAAATGCAAATAAATGGCAGGACGTTTTTCCAATATTTGCATCTATGTTCTAGATTAAAGAGGAGAGGACATTGAAAGCAAGGTAACTTCACTGGCAAACCCTATACTTAGCTCGCTTTTGCCATTTCTTGGGTATTTTGTAATTGTAATGATTGAGTACAATGAACAAAAAGTTCTGCAAACATATTCTACAGAGGTCTGAACACAGGACTAAACCAGGGGTACTAAAACAGAAACCTTCGATCGTAATATAAATACAAAGAATTCCCAAAGCAAAATATAACTTCATAATTTTATCATGTTATAATGTATATTTAGGGTTGTTAGAAGCATTAAACTGCATTTTATAAGTTGAATATGAAAGTCTATTTGTTTTAAAATCTAAGATGTGGTTTGAGTAAAAATTAAGAAAATTGACCAAATAAGGCATATTGGTTTTAAAAAGCCTTGGGATGTCTCATGTCAGTGGCTGGGGGATTGTGTGGAAATAAATTAGTATAATTAAAAAATTATGTGAATTTCTAAAAGTCCAAAGCACATTTATATGACATTTCTACCTCATATGCACATACAGTGCAACTGAATATTGACATTTTAATTGGTACCAATATCAGTTTACTGCACACTAAGCTTGACACAATGTGAAACATATGAATTTTTAAATCATCCTGAAACTAATGGGAAGCAACATGGGAAACTGTCTTGTATCAGCCATAAATATGACCTGAAGTTGGTAATATGCCTTGAGTCAAAAAGATTAGTTGAGTTTCAAAGTTGTTCATGTTATAACTTGTTTTCACGCCCCTCCTCACAGTGCAGAATCAACATGTGCTGGCTTCTTGCCAAATCGTTGGTTATTAGCATTTTTTTTTTTCATTTAATGGTTTATTTTCAGTAACGGAACAAGAGCTTTAAGATTCTAGACAGCGCTGTGCTGCCCTCTTGGGGAGGACTGTGGGGGAGGACTGTGGGGGAGGACTGTGGACTGTAGACTGTAAAGTCCCTCCTTATAAAATCCTTCATGTTTAAAAAAGAAGTGTGAAACCACTAACATTAACCCTCTACTGCATGAATTATTTATTTATTTTTTATGGATTTTTATTATTTGAATTAGTTCAAGAAATAAAAA
>CM074958.1:5937317-5969360 GCA_037577455.1 Pangasius macronema | reverse complement strand
GAGTTCTCCAGTACCCTCACATGCAGTAAATTACTGGCACTACGATTTCCCAGGCTTCAGCAGTGGAAAAAGTAAATGCCACCAATCCTGACAGTAAATGTCACAATGTTCATTTTTCACTGAGGTACCTCAAACCCCAGAATGTATCGAAAGAAATCATGGAACATTGCAGTGCGTAAAGCAGAACTTTATAAATGTCAGGCCTAAGCTTTAAAGTACAGCATAATTTAGGAGGCTCCAGTTTCAGCTGATAATTAAGAGTGGCCCTGCTGTTTTAATAAGGCATGTTTCTTATTACTGCACTGTTCACAGGACAGCAAGCAAAACATGCATCTCTGTGCTGGAGGATGGACACAGAGAACAAGATTATGTAACTAAACCCAACAGCACTCAGTGACAGATTTATATTCACACCAGTAGAGAAAGGGAAGATTTAAAGTTCATTGTAGTTAAATAGGTTATTAGATGGCGACAGAAACTGTATAATAACGTACACAGATGTGCATACAGCCTTGGTGTGTGAACTATAGACACAGATACAATATGTTCTAGAAAAGCGCTGAATTTTGAGCATACTTTGCGATCATGAATACTGAATCTTTAATATAAACCATGACCGAAGGTGTCTGTTGGTTCAGTGTGCAGATTTGAAAGCAGTTCTGTGTTGTGTTGAAAAATTATTATTATTTGAAGAATTTGAAAAATAGATTTGAAGAAAGGAAGCAAAGAATGTGAAATTAAAATGTTAGGTTATATAAGTAGCGCTGCAGATGCACCTCACTGAGAGCCAAATGTTTAGCCCACTGCAGGATGAACCACAGCTGCTTCTCAGCTATGCGTCTCCTCAGAGGCAGGAGATTTTCCATTTCTTATTCTGGTATACTAAAAGCTTCACATAGGCCTATGTGGGTGTAACTTTGTTTTAGAAAGTGCAGGGATAGGAATGACAGGGCACAGAAAAAAAAAAAAAACAGGCCAATTTGTGCCGACAAAGTTCCTTTATCATTGTCTGTATCCAGCATGTCTCTTGCTTCTATTTTAACCATCATTTAAATCCACACCAGCTTTACCAGCTCCCTTAGAATGATGGATGCTTTTGAAGTCTTTTACAATTTTGTTGGTATGATTTACATCCACCTACACTGGAATTGAAGCCCTTTAGAAGCAAAAACGGAAGCAGAGAGGCTGATTAAACTGGCATTATAAAAAGAAACATGCCATAATATCATGATTGTAATTTTCTGTAAATCCATGATGCAGTGATGGGATTATAGAGCAGTGTCGGAAATATGAAACAGAGAATAAACTCAATATAAACTCATGTGTCCTAATTTATCACCAGAGTTTTACAGACAATTCTGTGATAAACTAACCGTGAACATGGCTAAAATGATATATATTTTAAAAAATGTTTGCTGTAGGGACAAGTCAGAGATCACTAAATGTTCACGTAGACCATATGGCCAAAAGTTTGTGGACTCATATGTGCTTGTTGAACATCTCATTTCAGATTTAGTCTGTTATAATAAAAAAAAATCTCCACTGTTCTGGGAAGGCTTTTCACTAGATTTTGGAGCATGGTTGTGAGCATTTGCCCATTCAGCCACAAGAGCATTAGTGATGTCAGGTGATGACATGTTCCAGTTCATCCCAAAAGCGTACAGTGGCGCTGAGGTCAGGGCTCTGTGCAGGACAATCCAGTGGACTCCAATTCTCTCAAGAACTCCAGTTCTTCCACAACAAGCTTCTTCATGGAGCTCACTTTGTGCACAGGAGTATTATCATGCTGGAACAGGTTTGGGCCTCTTAGTTAGAGTGAAGGGAATCTGCAATGTTACAGCATACATCTTAGACAATATTTCCAATTTTGTGGCAACAGTTTAGGGAAAGCTCACATATGAATCTGAAGGTCAGGTGTCCACAAACCTTTGGCCATATAGTGTAAGTGTACCCATGAAAAAAATGTTTTAATGTTTAATATTTTTGCGCATTTTAATTCCTGTACTTTACTGTTGAGAAAAGCCAGACAGCACCACAAGAAATTTCCTTTTTATTTTGTGTCCATTTAAAACATATAAACTTTAAAAAATAATAATAATAAATAACTCTATGAAGATGTTATGAAATAATAAAATAGCATGGACCTTCATTGAAGGGATAATATACATGACTGTTTTTCGATATGTTTGATACATGTAATATACACAACTGGAATACTCATATAAAGTTTACGTCATGTGACAATGCGGAAATGGTTGAAGGTTCTGACCAATTTAAAAAAATTAACAATTAATGCTCTTATCACCATGGGTAATATAGATGCTCAGTAAATGCATCATGTCACAAACATGACTAAACTATTTCTTAGCTTAAATTACTACAGGAAAAGGTGGAAAAGCCATACTGACTCTGTCATATCAAAATATTCTTCATCATTGTTACACTACTCTCAGAACAAATCACAACAATCCTACAAGCTTTGGACAAAAAAACTGTGTAGTGTATACCAAAAAGACTTTGTAGCAGGTAGTAAGAAAGGTATTCAACTGTCAATAATTTGACTGGTTGTAGGGTGTAGGACAGTTAGACCTGAAAAAAGTTGCCAAGTATATATATATCCCAAGGTTAAAATATCTGGATACTGATTTATTTGGTCTGTATTGATTTGCAGCCTCACTGCATTTGAAAACTACCAGTTAGGAGGACACC
Organism: Pangasius macronema; assembly: GCA_037577455.1. Classification (NCBI taxonomy): domain Eukaryota; kingdom Metazoa; phylum Chordata; class Actinopteri; order Siluriformes; family Pangasiidae; genus Pangasius; species Pangasius macronema. The sequence goes on along the minus strand of CM074958.1, from coordinate 5,966,651 downwards.
GATTAAAATATTATATCCATTTGAGGTAGATCTCTACTGGAAATAAAGCAAGAGTGGTTTTAAATAAATGTTGAAAACAGCACTTCATTCAAACAGCCAAAGCCATGTCATTTGGACTGGTTTAGTTCTTCATCCTAAAACTATGCATTTCCTGCTTTACTTCAAAGCCCTGTCAAGAAGGTTAGTAGTGTTTGTCATTTTTCTGTCATTCTACTAGACCTCAGATGGCTGGAGTCCAGCACAGTTTGGTGCTTTACCAGCTTCTACATACCTACTAATCTTTGCATTAAACTAATGGGCTAAATTAATGAATTAAAGTCTGCTTAGGTGTGTTTAGCACTCCTGGTACATACACTCTCCATACACTGGCTTGGGTTGCTTGGAAGAATCACACTTTTCTTTGTCAACAGCCTTCCCAGCGAAATCAATGCAGTCCACTCTACGATGGCGTTCCCCACGATCACATGTTCGGGAACACAAAGACCATGGACCTATTTGCCACATGGGACATGGAAGATCTGCACAGGGCCTGATGTCTGCAGGTCTGAGGTCTTTGTTGCAGTGGTTAGAGTAAATGCCAGCATTATCCTTGCACTCCACCGTTCTCCGAGACCATCCTGAACCACAGCTTTTGGAACATTCTGACCACTCTCCCACTATCCACTGTGGAACGCCAAAAGGATGGACAGATGTTTTTCCCTCTTTTGGTTTACTGAAAGAGATGCCTTTGGGGATAAAGAACGTATATTTGATCTTTGCTGGGGTTGTCTCTCCAGTGGTGGACAGGAGTTGGATGGTGATGGCTTCCTTGAGTTGGCGAAAGCTCTGGATCCGTTCTAAGATAGTCGCTGAGCCACTGTACTTGAGTACGACCCCATTAGCCGGAATGTCCTGTTCGACAGTGGACACAGAGAAGTTGCCATTCAGTATATACTCACCATTTTCTCTTTTGATAGCTAGGTAGTTCCCGTCATGTTTTTTGCCCTTGAGGCTCCGCTGCTTGATGTCAATATTGGTGGCCCCTATTGGGATTGTTACAATATCACTGTACCCCTGGCTGAAAATAGAAGACTTTAAATTAGTGATTTGCAATAGCTTATTATCACAGCAGTGACTATGGTATAGCATTAAGGTTAGTGGTCTTACTGGACTTTATTATATGAGCCTGATATCTTCCTGCAGCTAAGGCCATTCCCACCACACACACCACACTTGTCAAGCTTCTTATTGGAGCCAATCTGGAGGTCACAGCCAGCTTTAATGCACTGGCCTTGGACACAGATTGATGTGGAATCTGGACTGCATGCTGTTCCATCAATGACCTACAGATAATAAGTACTTATAATTAGAACATTTACCAAGGATTTGACCTTAAAACAGAGAAGTCATTAACTAATTTAAAAATAAGTATGAATTTCATCTTCAAAATGAGGTCAGGGCTCTGTATTTACCTTGGCTTCAAACACTCTGAATTCACTGCTGCCTCTTGCTCTACAAAAGAGTTTGCATCGGTCCCGTGGTGATACACCGGCATATTTTGGTATCCACTGCTTGACATTTCCACGAATGTCAAAGTGATTGGGATTGTTGTACTTCTCACACTGTTCTTCACGGAAGCTCTTTGCTGTAATTAACCATCATTTGATATTAAAACGAGCAACCTGCAGAACAAAACTATGCAAACCAGCACTAGCTCTCTGCATCAGTGTTTCCAAGCTTTCATTACAGAGTGTGTTGCATTTTTCTCTTTTATAAAACACCATTTTTAACCTTATAAAGGGCTTGGTAATTTGCTGTGTTTGGCAGCGTTACCAGCATCAGCACCTTGTCAATGGAAAACTGACATTTGAAGACCTGAATAGGGAAATACTGCTCAGCAGAGTGTCGTGTGTAACATACCAAGCCCGGTTTCACAGGCCTGTGTATTGCAGGAGCGATAATGAACCCTCTGTCCCTCGCAGTATTTCCCTCTGTTCTGAGGAGCTGGCTGATCACACTCTCTGTACGAGAACATTACTCCTCCGCCACAGGAGCGGGAGCAAGGCTTCCACGCTCCCCACTCTCCCCAGCCTCCATCCACCATCTCCTGCAGTCACATACAGCCAGAGAAACTCACAATCATAACTCATTATTAATATCATATTGCGCACTGTTTAATTTCAATTTTGAACTCCAAGCACTGTGCTCTACATAGTTCTTGTCACTTAACAAAGAATATCAAGCAAGTTCTAAGCGATAAAAATAAGCAATATAAATATAGACAAATAATGGCTATACCAAGACTTATATAAGAACTTCATAAAGGGAAATTTAAGAAGAAGAAGAAATATTTGAATGCTAAAGATGCTTCACAGTATTATTATACTGTATTTATTAGTATTAGTAGTAGCATTAGCATTATTATTATTATTTACCTTTGGTTCCATTACCTCCTCAGATGCAGTACAAACACCATCCAGACACTTCCTGTTGGAGGCGCAATCTGTGCCATCTGCCCACGGTAAGCTCCCATTTGTGGTGGTACACACAGGCTGGCCTTCTTCCTGGCACCACAGCTGGCTGCACACCTCACCAGCAGAGGAATTCTGACAGTGAGAGAAATTCTCTCCAAAGATCTGCTGGCACTGGTGGTCCAGGCTATAAATCACGCCAGGCAACTCAGTGGGCAAGGGCAAAATCTTCTCAGGGGCATCCAGTAGGCAGTCTCCTGTTAATAAGCAGTGAGGAAGAGAGCACCGTAAATCTAGAGAGATGCGTATTGTGTAATAGTAGGAACGTCTGGCTCCCGTTGCTGACGTTTAGGAAGACCTGCAGGAATGCACATCTGGACGAGTGAGCTAAGGAGAGAAATCCAAATGAGAGCAAGGGCCACGTGGGAAAAGATCCCACGTGGGAGCCCACCTCAAACGCTACAGTAAAGTAGGAGGGGACTTAAATAATTTATTAAATAAATGACATCAGTACTACAGAGACATCGACTATTTCAAAGGAAGAACTGAATGTAGATACCGAATTTATATACAAAAAACAGATCTCTCCTAACATGGTATGGTTTTGTCTATGCTTCTATTCTGTGTATCTGCATTACAAATACAGCAAAACTTTTTTCTTAGAGATTGAACTTCCTGTTTCCATTATGATCCCTCAGGGAAAAAGTGCTATATGAGGTCCTACAAAGTCCAGACTTAGGCCTCCTATTGCTCTTCTTTTCTATATAGCCAAGATGATGTTGGCTTTCGCGTCTATGCTGATAATAAACTTATAAAATACTTGTCATTTGAGTTAGAGTCAGCAGCACAGCTGTGTAAAATAAAAGCCTGATGAAGATAAAATGTTTGCCTTAAAAGGTACTTACCTCTTTTAAATGATATTGTACACTGGTATTAAGTCTGCCTACAATGAATAACTGTAACAGATAAAATTATATACATACCATGGCCATTGTCAAAGAACTCTGTGATGTAGAATGCACTGCATGGGGACCAGGGGGACGTCTTTTTGAAGCTGGTGTATACTGGAGCCATAACATGGTGCTTGGGCAGATTTCCAAAATACCTCTCACAGTTCTTGGAATCATCATGAGGCATGCTCATCACATGGCCTACATAGAAAACATTAATGTAGAACCGTGCAAAATGTGGTTGCAGACTCATGTGAATGTGAAAACATTAGGTCTGTCGGTACACTTTAGGTATATGCACACCTAATTCGTGAGCTATTGTGAAGGCCGCCTGTAGTCCGTTGTCTTCGATAACAGAACAACTCCTTTTAGGGTCACACATGGTACCCACATCGGCAATGCCAAGTGTGTCACAGCTCTGATGGCCACAGATGTCCTTGTAGGAACAAAATGAACAGATTCATGTTTTAAATCGGCTTCTCTTCATACTGATGGGAAATAGACATTTTTGTGTTTCCATAATAAAGTGAACGAAGGAAATATTACTGGAAGGCAGCAAACTTATCAAGTGACAACGTTTAACAGTGGGGTATCTGAACAGAGTCCTAACAACATGCCTGGAATCTTTTCCACCCCTTTCCCATCATAAGTCTTAGCCACCCATAAAGTGAATCATAGCTGGACAGGACACAGCTTGTTAATCAAATTCATATGTCTACACCTGACAGAGGGCCAGCACAGTAGCAAGCTTGCACCACTGGTTAAAAAGCATTGCATGGATTTAAAAGAGTTAGATCTAGCTTCATTTTTTTACCTCTCTAGTGAATAGCAAAGCAGTGTCGTAATGCTCAGGATGCCTCTGGCTGGATGGGTTGAATTGCTGCTGCCAAGAACAGAAATTACGCAGTGCCAAGCCTCCATTACTGGAGACAGATGGTCCAACCTCCTTGTCTTCCACTATCAGCAACTTCACTACCACCATGTTCAGTGAGTTTTTAATGCTGGGATGCTTGTAAATCTGAGCAGCCACCGACACCAAGGTCAAGACATAGTGCTGTTAGAAGGAAGAAAATAGGCTCTGTATTAATCATGACTGCCAAGCTTGTTTTAAAAATGTGCTTTTGAATCATATGTCATTTCTAGCTACTAGCAGGTTTCTTATTTAGGATTAAATAGGATTAGATATACATTCAGATCAGATTAGGTCATCTACAGTTTTAAATACCAAAGTAATCTTTTAGCTACATCATCCCTCAGCATGGAATTCCCATAAAGCGCTTACAGAAGCTTCTTCAAATCTAAAAAAAAGGATCAATGCAATAAACTGTAGGTTTATTTCTGCAGAGCTCTCACATAGCTGGAAACTGCACAATACAGAGTCGGTTAGTGAATGTGATTTTTTTCTTAAGAAAACGGAGCTAACTGACTGCCAATTCAGTGAGCCTAACCCTGAATCTACATTATGCTTTTTTCATAATCCAGATGGTGCATGCATTTACACTTCTGCATATACTCTGCAAAACTCACTTAGGACTTCAATTTTTTTTTTGCCTTTCTGGGATTATCATAATATTTTCTGGGGGAAAACAGTAGTAGCTTTATAACCTCACAACACAAGCGTATAGGGCAAAAGCCTGATATACATTTCATTATAAACTTCACTTAGTTTATATCAATAATAATTATTATTTTAGTATCAGTCAAAGCAGTAAGAGGTCAATGACGAGTCGATTTGGGCAGAAAGTGATAATTTCTATAGAATGTGCTATTCTGCAAAATGTGCAGTGTTGTATTAGATTTAACATTTAGACAGTTTACAGTGATTAATTAACACTATTATTGAACACATTTTTCATGTATTTACTGTTTCGGAAAATTCCCCCAAAATATCTCTAGCACCATCATGATTATTATTTCCTCTGGTGTCAGGTGTAATCCGGAACAAGGCATGTCATAGCGCAGCAGGCGTGTAACAATTGTAAAACGATGAGTTACGAAATGATGTCTGGAATGATTTATTCATATCTGCTCATGTGTCTGTCCACTCGCCTTTGTGTCTTCTCTGTAGAAGCTCGACACTGAAGCGTCCGCCACCACCAGAGTCTCGATAAATCTCGGCACGGAGACAAAGCGCCTGCGTCTGGAAGAGCCTGAGCTAACCCTGCTGTGTTTACGTGACATCGGGGATCTTTCCCCATCTGATTGAGCAAGCGAATGGCTTGCGTCTCCAAGTGCTTTGGTCAGTTGTTGTCTTGTGATGACATGCGGCTGGTCAGTGGCGCTCGCGCTCGCGTTCGCTCCCGTGCCAAAGCGCTTGGGCTTGATCTGGTACTCATCTCCGTCTGAAATGAACGTTCCCACAATGCCGTGACACAGACTGACCGACACCACGGAATCATCATTAAAGTCCACGGTTCCGGTAAAGAAGCAGCCCTGGAAGTCTGATCCAGCTGTTGCAGATTTACTCATGTTCACATCTGTTAGGTCGGAGACTGACACCTGTCTCTCTGCTCCGGTTCGGGGTTCCGCTGCAGGTAAATCCTTCGCTCTGATATGATACACTTTCATTGAGGGGGATATAAAGCTGGTGTCGGGGTGTAGATTCAGTGTGAGATTGCGCCCGAAAGCCGTGAGAATAAAAGTCGGATGATCTTCGCTTCTCTTCGCTACGCGTTTCCCGGTGCGTCCCGTTAAACGGACAGGCACGATCTCTTCTGCTTCAAAAGCCTCAGAAACACTTCCACTGAATACACAAGCAGCTAAAAGTACAACAGAATACCACGGGCACATTTTATCCGCTTGTCAGAGATTTAGACGCACTTAATTCTGAGCGTGATGCCGCGTTTGGTCCTGCGCTTTACCCGCTGCGACGCGCCGGTAAATATTACTGGGATTTGGGCAGAGCCTTGGTCTGAAAAATGAACAAACTAATTATCCAGCTTATGCTTTCATCGGCGAAGACCTGTGGTATATTCCTGTTTGGTCCACATACCTTGATTCAGATACAGGACACTAGCCTAGAGTTACTAATGCTGTGTGCGCTCTCTCTTACCCCCGCGCTTTAGTGCATGCTGTGTCCACTACAGAGACGCTCTTTATACTGCTGGGCTCTGCTGAGAAAAAAAGAAGCGGTATTAGTGGCTATTTTTAATCTCTGAAAGGGTCTCTCCTCCCACTCACATCTCTGGTCCAGTATAAAAAGTGAGGCCGTTCCTCACGTCCTGCACAGCCCCTGTCTCCAAGAGGAGCGGTTATGAACTTGTTAGTTCTTTAAATCCACAGCTTAAGCCTGTCAATATATTACTCAGGCTGCTATATAAATATTAGGCTTATGTACCTTAAATTCTTGCTATCGTAGAGCTTGCAGTTCTGTCAACTGAGATCAACTGATGGTGTTCATTTTCTACCAATAGCCTATTTATCTGCATGACAGGCCTACGGGATGTAACTAGCTGTTTAGATTACATAGTGGAATCTTTTTGGGTGGATTTTTAACGTTAAAACAGCAAATAAGTCAATGTGTGGGCCACCAGTAGACTATATGTGAAGCTGAAATGAGTCATAGGTTGTGGAGGACAAACGTTCTCACATCTTACTGATGACTAAGTGATGGAGCGCATTTGAGAGCTGGATCATCAGGAGAAGTGTGAAGATGTAATGAACCCCCACATCCACAAGGAGGCGCTATAGAGATTTAGAGTGCAATTACTCCACCACTTGGACCTCAGTGATGCGCTTTGGACGACTTGAGTCTGTTTTATCCATCATTTAAGTAAAAAAAAATAAAATTAGGCTATTACTCGTGCTGGTTAAGGGCTATTCAAACATTAGAGTACCACTGAGGCATCAAAAGTCTTCAGAAAAACAAGCTGTTTGTTCCAGTTGCTAGGAGCAGAGCTGAAGCTCCAGGCTTGTGTTAGCCATTACTCAGTAAAGGATGCTAACTTGGGAACCATGTGTCGTTTTCAACTTCATGACATGAAATTCTTTAACTTAATATTCTCTGTAGCTATAATCTCAGTAACAGAGTCGACTTGTTGAGCTGTGCTGACAGTATTTGAAAAACCTAGCTGAGGGGATTTGCTTTTGTCTTGGCCATGCTGTTAAAAAGGGTCCTGATGCCGAATCGTCCTGTGTGTCTGGGATGTGCTGGTTTTCCTCTCACTTTAACTGGGTAAATGGGTTTCAGTAACATTCTGGGACATGGCGTAAATGTAGAATTATTATAATAATGCAAATGTTTTTTTTTCAACATTAAATGACACATATAACTATTTGACTATAGAAAAAAAACTTAAAACTTTATAATATTTTGTTTTTATTATTATATTTGTCATGCAAAATGATTGTCAACAAGCTGGGACAAGAGAAAACGCCCTGTTTGAAGAGTACACTAAGGTTATTAGTATTTTTAAATATATACCGCATTTACCACATATACCACTTTTTTGTCATTTATTTATTTATTTATTTATTTTTTGGATTTTGTAATAGGACAAGTGTAGTTTATACATTTGTTTTTTTATATTCTGTGCAAGTCTTCGTTAAAGGTTTATGGTGGGACAGAAAAAGGTACTGTACTAAAATGTTTGCTTTTTTGCGCACATATAAGCCTAAAACCTCAAACACAAACATATCTTCCTTTGGACAGCATTTAAAAAAAATCATGTTTACTTACTTACTTATGTTTATTTACATGCACATGCCTTATTTTCGAAGGAAATGGTGACAAAAGGCCAACACCAGAGGGCGAAAAGTTGCTTCTTTGTGAATCTATGAGGTGGCATTCGGCGCACTTTGGCGCATTTATCACACTTGGGGAAACTCTTAAAGTGCAAGCCTTCATTATGCAAAATAAAATAAAATAAATGTGTATTAGAACTATAAACACGGAAATGTTTTCTAAAGATGTCGTTTTATTTCCAGAATTTCATTTTATGCCATGTTCGGTTGCTATACAGCAGCTAGGGCTTTTACAAACATGGTCTCTGGAAAAGTGCGCACTTTCCCATTGATGATGCATTTACACTTCTTAGGATTTTGCCCCCTCAGTTAAGGCCACGCCCAAATGTCGCTCCAACTTCAGAGTTATTCAGGCAAGTACCCAATCAGCACTCAGCTCTCTAACCACTCTCATTTTAGCGCGAGTTGTTTACATATGACGCAAGAGATGAACCCTGACAGAGGACAGGCGGGTCTGCACAGCCGTGCACTGCTTGGGTCACTCTGTCACCAGCGCGCTGACAGTGGATAATTAAGACATGCAATTAAGGGCACTACAGATTGGTATGTTTGGAGGGCATCTCTGCACTAATTAACAATGTTCGTCCAGTTGGTGCTTTATTTTTTAAACTTCCTGCTTATTACCAATTTATACATGTGTGTAGAAATCGATTTTTGCGACCTTGTGCAGCTTGCACGCAGTGCACCCAGTCAGAGCGGGGAGACAAGACCGGACAGCAGCACGGTTTTTAAAATAAACGCTTTTAACCAGGTCTTCCAGCTGAACGTCGCACCCGACTCTAGTTTTCTCGCACCTGACATCGCATATGAGACACATACAGGATCAGTATCCTCTCTGCACCGCTGCTTCTACTCTGGGGATGTGAACTCGGACCCTTCCTCCTCCGCGGCTCTCAGTGTGTGTGGAGGAGTGCGCGGCGCCTTTTCTTATAACGGTATGGAATACGATTTCCAGGTTAGAGGGAATGAGACCGTTGATGGATTTCCCTTAAGTGCTGGAAAGACGCACATTATACGCCGCCGGACTCACCATAATGTCACGTCAAGATGTGGAGTGACATCCGGAATGAACCCAGGCACTGCAGGATCACTGCAAACGCGCGGGCGCGTAAAGACGCACGCGGAAATACGAACCAAGGCTGCTTTGAAAGGCACAAACAGGACCAAAAGGTTCGTTTCTCTGCCCAGGTATGTGGAGGTGTTGATTGTAGCTGACGAGTCCATGGCCAAGTTCCATGGGGACGACCTGAGACATTACCTTTTGACTCTCATGGCTGTTGCTGCCAAGCTGTACCGGCACCCCAGCATCATGAACCTCATCAACATTGTAGTAGTGGACGTGCTGGTGATTTATGAGGCTGAGAAAGGACCCAAGATCTCCAGCAATGCTGCTGTCACACTGCGCAACTTCTGCACCTGGCAGAGAAGGTTGAACAAGGCGAATGACAAACACCCCGAGTACTGGGACACTGCTATTCTGTTCACAAAGCAGGTAAGAGGCTTGTGTCACCTCACATAATCGCAGTGGGCAATTTTTACTTGTTTTTGGATATATAAGTAATGATTATGCTCAGCACTTGGTTAAAATGTTCGCATGCACTCGAGTCGTGGGGCTAAAACCAAAATATATAATTACATTAGAGATGTACACTATATGACCAAAGGTTTGTGGACACTTGACCATCACACCTGTGTTTTTTGAACATCCTCTTCTCGATTTAGTTCCCCCATTGCTCTTATAATAACCTCCACCCTTCTGAGAAGGCTTTCCCCTAGATTTTGAGGCATCGCTGTGGGAATTCAGCCTCAAAAGCCTTAGTGAAGTCAGACACTGATGTCTGGCGAGAAGGTCTGGGGTGCAGTCTGTATTCCAGTTCATCCCAAAGGTGTTCAGTGGGGTTGAGGTCAGCGCTTTCTGAAGGATACTTGAGTTCTTCCAATCCAACCTTGGCAAACCTTGTCTTCATGGAGCTTGCTATGTGCACAGGGGTACTGTCATGCTGGAACAGGTTTGGGCATTTTAGTTCCAGTGAAGGGAAATTTGTAATGCTACAGCATACAAAGACATTCTATGCACAGTGTGTGCTTCCAACTTTTGTGGCAACAGTTTGGAGAAGAACCACCCAGTGGGTGTGATGGTCAGGTGTCCACAAACTTTTAGCCATATAGTGTATAATAGAGGTAGTGTAGTGAACGGTAGTACTGGGAATCTAGGCTCCATACAGTTTCTCTGCCTAATATTCACCTAAATATTGTGTGTTGTACAAGGGGTCCAGCAGGACCAACTCAAACATATATGTTTAAGTATGTTTTCCCAGTACTATAACTGTCATGTTTGCGTTCAACAAACAATTGGGTTTATGGTCACTTCAGTAAATTCTTATATTTGTTGGCATTCTGTAATGGAGTTTATCTGTAATTTCTGAATGCTACTTACAATATGTACATAGGAGCTAGGAAGAGAAAGTTACGAGATTACATTTTTATGCAGAAAATGTAGGCTGCATGTGTAAAATGTATAGACAGTACACATACAGTATAGCATCTATGTTATGGACAATAATCATGGGTTAAAACAAGGTCTAAAACACAAGCAGGGAGTATACCAAATGTTATTCCATAGAGATAAATGTTACACAGGCTAGAGGTTCAAAAAGAAAGCAAAAAAAAAAAAAAATTCAAGCAAAAACATCACACTTCCAAGAGACACAAGAAAACACAATGGACTCCTTAACAAGCAGATTATTTAATAAAAAAAATCGATGGCATTCCCCTATAAGAGCTGTAGTATAGTGCTTGAAATACTTGACCATGACTCAAGTGTCTGCAGGGTCAAGGCCACTTGTTGCTGTCGAATCGTTAATTAATGCATTTAAGCTCAGGTTTCTGTGAAACACCATGGTACTGCAGTATGTTGATTAGTGTGGTGTATGTAATATTTTGCTGATTGTGAAAAACGCTCTGGATATCTTCATTACACAAGTAAGACTAAACATATTTCAACATACTGCCAAGTAAGTGGAGTGTAAACCTTTAACAGTTGTTGGACTATGGGCACAACTATGAACTCTTAAGTATTAATATGAATACAGTAACATTATGAGAAAGAACTTACTATTTCCCAAAGTGTGTTTTCCATTCATTTCAGTCTGACCATGCATGATGCTTTTCGCTATGTAATGAACAAACTCCTCCTTCTTCTTCTTTCGATCAGTAAAATCCTTAGTTACGTTTCAATTTCATTCATTCACCCTAACAGTTCTTTATCCATGGAGCCAACAGCTGGCCATACCATGATCATTCCTCACTCAGTTATGATCTGTGTTTTGACTACAGATTTTCATAGACATTCTTGGCCACCCCTGTTGGTCATTTAGAACTGCATTTCGAGAATATAGTTTGCAGCTGGGTTTTCTGATCAGTACCAAGCAGAAACCCCATGATGCACATCACATCGGTATTTCAGCCACAATGAAGTACTTACTTTCATCTGTACATTCAGTGGAACTACTAAGCCTGCTTAAAATAACACTCACATTGCAGGCTGTCTCGCCTCAAATCTCTACTTATTGGTCATGTTCTTTTTTAAAATTCCACCAGGACTTGTGTGGGGCTACCACCTGTGACACTCTGGGCATGGCTGATGTTGGAACCATGTGCGATCCCAAAAGAAGCTGTTCAGTTATTGAGGATGATGGCCTACCTTCAGCCTTCACCACAGCACATGAATTAGGTAAGCTCAAAGATTTTTTTGAATGTTCCAAGTTTACTCCACAGTAATTACATGGTATGGAAATTTGTCTGCATAATTTGTAACGTCAGTTGCTGGGCCTTGCTGTTGGCCTTAATCTTAACTGAAGTATTTTCTGTCAAGGAGTTTTTATTAATGACAGAACTGATGACAGCTGCTATTAAGCCATGAAGTGTTGTAGAACATTTCTTTAACACTGTCAAAGTAGTACTGTAAAGAGAAACAGATGGGAAAGTAGTATTACTGATAGCTGATACATGTAAAACATTCATTTCTATGCTGCCTCTAAGTGCATATGCACGGCATGCATATTAGTCAAATCAAAGGGAAAAAAAACAACTAGTTAAAAAAAAGACTTCACAACACAGACCTGTAACTATCCCAGTAACTCTTTCAATGTCCAGGCCATGTCCTCAATATGCCACATGACAATGTGAAGGCCTGTGAGGTCTTTGGGAAACTAAAGGACAACCACATGATGTCCCCTACCCTGATCCAGATTGATCGCAACAGTCCCTGGTCCAGCTGCAGTGCAGCCATTGTGTGGTTGAAGGACCTACGGCCGGTACCATTCAGGTGTATTCACCGGACGTATCTTACCCAGGAAAATAGTGTACGATCTTGTGATACACACCACACTCTCTCTCATTAAAACAATTGTGGCCACACAGTGCAATACTGTCATCCAGATATTGCTGCTCAGACAAGAGAGCATCATGAATAGGGTTTTATCTTGAAAGTCTAATGTAGTTACACTGATCAGCCATAACATTGAGTAGGTCCCTTGTGCCACCAAAACAGTTCTGACCCATTGAGGCATGGACTCCACAAGACCTCTGAAGGAGTGCTGTGCTATCTGGCACCAAGACATTAGCAGCAGATCCTTTAAGTTCTGTAAGTTGCGAAGGTGGGACCTCCATGGATCGGACTTGTCTGTCCAACACATCCTAAAGATACTCAATCAGATTGAGATATCAGGAATGTGGATGCCAAGTGAACACCTTGATCTCTTTGTCTTCCTCAGATCATTCCTGAACAGGTTTTTTTTTTTTTGTATTGTGGCAGGACGCATTATCCTGTTGAAAGAGGCCACTGCCATTAGGGAATACAGTTGTCATGAAGCGGTGTACTTGGTCTGCAATAACGTTTAGGTAGGTGGTTCGTGTCAAAGTAACATCCACGTGAATGCCAGGACCCAAGGTTTCGCAGCAGAACATTGCCCAGAGCATCACACCGCCTCCACCAGCTTGCCTTTTTCCACAAAGTGCATCCTGGTGCCATTTCTTCTCCAGATAAGCAACACACATGCACTCGGTTGTCCACATGATGTAAAAGAAAATGTGATTCATAAAAACAGGCCACCTTACATTACTCCATGGTCCATTTCTGATGGTCACATGCCCATTGTAAGCCATTTCAGCGGTGGACAGGGGTCAGCATAGGCACTCTGACCAGTCTGTGGCTATGCAGCAGGCTGTGATGGACTGTGTCTTCTGACACCTTTCTATCATAGGCAGCATTAACTTTTTCAGAAAATTGTGCAACAGTAGCTCTTCTGTTGGATCAGACTTAATGGGCTAGCCTTCACTCCCCACATGCATCAGTGAGCCTTGGGTCCCCATGACCCTGTTTCCAGTTCATCTGTTGTCCTTCCTTGGACCACGTTTGGTAGGTACTAACCACTGTATACCGGGAACACCCCACAAGACCTGCCTTCTTGGAGATGCCCTGACCCAGTCGTCTAGCCATCACAATTTGGCCCCTGTCAAAGTCACTCAGATCATTAATGCTTGCCCATTTTTCCTGCTTCCAACACATCAACTTCGAGAACTGACTGTTCACATGCTGTCTAATATATCCAACCCCTTGACAGCTGTCACTGTAAGGGGATAATCAGTGTTATTCACTTCTCTGTAAGTAGTTTTAATGTTATGGCTGATCATTGTATTTTTCAATTCAAATTCTTAAAAGTTCAATTTAAAATATGACATTGACCTACCAACTTATACAAAAAGATTCAAATGTCAACTGTTTTTGTCTAAGTTTAGTTGTTCAATAGATGAGTGTAGACATGAGAGTGTATTATGTTCATAAGGTAAATGTAAAGAAATGGTTATTTTCACAGGTATTTTTAAAATGCTGTTAGCATCAAACACATGACTAGTATCAAAGAACCTTGCCACAGTAATATTATGTCATAAATTTGAGAAGCTTTTTTTTCCCAATTGGCTCAAGCAAATGTAATACTTGCCCATCACTCATATTAATTTGTGCACACAGTCGCTGTTTCTTGACTTACAGGTTTAGTTAAAAAATGCACTTTTAAATAGAAATGTTCCAAATTACATATTCATAAAGCATACAGCAAAAAAATTCATTATTTTGTTTATTTGAAATATGCAGGCCTCCTTGGAACATGGAACTTGGAACGTGAATCAGCTTGCATGTTTTTTGAGTGTTATTAATTTTACATGTTTTTACACCTGCAAACCTTTAAATATATCAGCACCTCAGTGAGTAAAATTCCTAGCCCACTAAATGAAAGTATTTACTGGTATCTATTTATTAATATGGCAAGTATGCTATATTCAACATAGCCCTGGTCTGTTTTCAAAAGGTGACTGTCTACTGGACAAGCCCCAGAAAGTGCTTGTGCTACCAGATGATCCTCCGGGAACTGCCTACAGCCTCAGCCGCCAATGTGAGCTGGCATTCGGCTCTGGGTCAAAGCCCTGCCCGTACATGCAAGCCTGCTCAAAGCTGTGGTGTACAGGAAAGGCCAGGGGACAGCTGGTGTGCCAGACTCGCCACTTCCCCTGGGCTGATGGTACCAGCTGTGGCAACAACAGGATATGCTACAGGGGTGCTTGCACTAATAGGAACACCACAATTAAACCCACGGTGAGAGCACGAAAAAGTGCTACTATTGCTGCGCTCTGTGCCACTGTAAATGCAATTTCGAGCTACATCTTTTTAAATGAATGCCTAGGTCGTTTATTTTTTGCCAAAGGAGATACCTAAAATTCTTCAGCTCCCAATATACTCCCCTTTAGAAGGCAACATATGGGGATATCAGATCCTAGTAAATGAGAGATTAAATTCCTACAGAACTGCTAATTTTAGATTGCATTCTGTACATGATGGTCCTTAATATTTTCTATCACAGGTAGATGGACAGTGGGCTAAATGGGGAGCATATGGATCTTGCTCTCGAACATGTGGCGGAGGAGTACAGTTGGCAAAAAGGGAGTGCAGCAGCCCTGTACCAGAAAATGGGGGCAAATATTGCCAAGGCCTCCGTGTAAAATATCGCTCCTGCAATCTGGAGCCATGCAAATATTCAGGTAAGCAGGATGGAATTTCTTTAGACTGCCTCCACGGGGACATCTGTTTCATCTCTTGTGACATCCACACGGATACTTGTAAGTTTAGATTTCTTTGTGGCAACGTGACCCTGAATGTGTTTATAAAATGTACTGATGTTGTACTGCACTTGGCAGGCAAAAGTTTTCGTGAGGAGCAGTGCGAGTCTTTCAATAACTTCAGCCTCAACACCAACAGACTTGGACCCTCTGTGACGTGGGTCCCTAAATACTCCGGAGTTTCTCCAAAAGACAGATGCAAGCTTATCTGCAGAGCCAGTGGCACAGGATACTTTTACGTACTTGCTCCAAAGGTGTGGACATCACTATCTCTGCATGCTCTGTCAAAAATTACACAACCTCAAGTATCAGAGGAAGTGAGTGACTCTTGTGATAACTGTAGAAGCTTATCTCTGCCAGATGTGCAGAGTGAGAGGGACCAGAATTGTTGGTGACATCAATGGCAAGTCAGAAGAGGATAGAGTAGCTGTGCACAGAATTATATGCAGCTGTAGTGTTTCAGTCAGAACCAAATCAAAATAATCAACATACAGACTGAACCAGAAAGATCGGTTTTGTATAATGTAACACCTTTTAGCTCTGCTTGAGTGTTCTATATTAGGTGGCCACTGTTAGTGTAAATACATTAGCCATTAGGGTTGTTAAGCAGAGTGCACTGACGGAGTGTTTTTTGTGTGTGAGCAGGTTGTGGATGGAACGCTCTGCTCCCCAGATACTTCAGCAGTCTGTGTTCAAGGGAAGTGCATTAAAGCAGGTTGTGATGGGAAGCTGAGCTCCAACTTAAAGTTTCTGTTCACACCTCACACACCTCCCTTGTTGGTCATGACGGTTTTTAAGAGACCGCACAAGTGGTTTGGACACATTCATGTATTTTAGGTGTTTCCATATTATAAACAGTGTGTGTGAGAGAGTAGATGTAAAATATAACAGCTGTTCTTGTTTTTTAGACACGGATATAACTTTGTGATCACTCTCCCAGTTGGAGCCTCAAACATAGACATTAGGCAACGTGGCTACCGTGGTTTACATTTACTACTGTTGATGAATCGGTAGTTCTTGTAAGTACCAGTCATGTAAGAGTTACCCTTAATACACCATAGATGTGTTGGGCAACATATCATTGTAAATGGCACTACACTACGCTACAGTGGAACATCCACAGCTGTGGAGAAGCTGCAGGCAGTGAGAACTCTCCAGGAGCCCCTGACAGTGGAGGTGCTGTCTGTGGGGAAAATGACACCTCCCCGTGTGCGCTATTCATACTACCTGACCAAGGTCAAGGAGGGGAAGATTCTGAAGAAGGAGGAGAAGAAGCATGTACAGAACAGCATTCTGGTAGACACCAACAAGGTGCAACTAAAAAAGCTAGCCTATCAGAAACCTTCCAGTAAATGGGTTACCAGTAACTGGGAAGAATGTTCAGTAAGCTGTGGCAATGGCTTTCAGAAAAGACTTGTCCAGTGCCTGGACTCAAATGGGAAAGCAACTGCATATTGTGACAGCACCCAAAGGCCTAGTTCTCAGAAGGTTTGTGGTGACCCTTGCCCTATGTGGAGTATCGGTGAGTGGTCTGCTTGCTCAAAAAGCTGTGGGAAAGGTTTCAAAAAAAGGCCTGTACACTGTATCACTCAAACCGGGCTACTCCTACGCAGAGACCACTGCTCAAGCAAGAGGAAGCCCCAAGAACTGGATTTCTGCACTGTTCAAACCTGCTAGAGACTTGTTAAGACTTGCTAGAACTCCTTTAGGCATTGTGGATATGGTCTATAGAACTGTTCTTTTCAGTCTAACAAAACATCTTGAATTACATTTGCTGTCACTTGTGTCTCTCATGGTACCTCACGTGTGTACCATGATTCAACAGGAGACAGTGACTGGTGAGACTGCAGACACACATGATTGGAAAGGCTGAGGTAAAAACGTTATCATTTCTGTGATGATTTGAAGTCACATGTAACCTACCTCGAAACGACACTGACCATAGTACGAGATCATTTGTTTTTTTGATCATAACATTCATCTTTATGTTGCGAAAATTGACATCTTCAAAATAAATAGGGTCATAACTAGGTTTTGAGATTACAGTGAAAGAATCTGATTTTCCTTAGGTGCATGGGCTAAATGTGAAGCATTGCTCTTGCTCTACAAAATATTACAATATTGGTTTCATTTGTTGATTCTGTGTTTGTACTGCAAAATATCATTTCCCTTTATGCTTTCTAGTATAACTACATTCACAATTAAACAGCCACACAAGTAAAGCCACACAGGCAAAAACTGTTTGTGACAAAATATTTGTCGTTTCCTATTTTAAACATTTGTATATGTAGATTTGTAATTGTTGAATACAGTACTTCGCATCAGTGTGATTATTTTTACCCTATCAGTACACTCTAGCTGCAAATATGATGACATGGTTCCCATCATGTTCCTCCATGTTCCTTCAAAGCAACTGAACACACTTGTGTATACTGGTTTCATTCTCTGCTGTATTTGAGGAGATCTTTTCTGCCTAGTTAGACAAGACTTAAATATCTATTGCTGTTTATGATTTTATTTAGGAAGGGTTAGGGAACTTTTTTCTTTCTAAAAACTCACTCTGAGGATTGGTTCTGCATGTTGTATCTTTTGATGTAGTACGAAGCACTTATATTTTGTTACCAGTTTCCTTTGTATACTGTGTATACATTATTGTAACTGTGCATAAATAAATATTTATGCATGATTTTAAATTACATACGTACATTTTTTGAAACAAAGCATATAAACTATAAAAGGTGTGATATTTGTTTCCAAGCAACAGAGTAGTGGGTGAGATAATTTGCCAAGCTGCAGTCATTAAGCTCCATGATGGAGTTGGAAATTACTAGTGCTTCCACTGCACACTGTAATTCTGCTGATACAACTGCTCTGTGTCTCCTAGAAAAACAGCCATAGCCTTCCATATGCCTAATAATCCTTTTCTATTGTCAAGGAGAACGAGATCTACTCCCACATTTCGTATGTCTAACTGCACATGAAGCTAGTTACAATGTTTTATGCATGGGTTTGCAAGTTTATGCCTTTTAAAAGCTGTATTTTCAGTTTAATATCAGAAGGAATCTTTTATAACAAGATAAAGCACTTTTATATCTGGCAAGACAAACTATATGGAGTTAAAAGACTGATGCACAACCTGTGTTGCCAATATTTATCAGTCAAAGCTCATAAACAGATGTTCTATGATGAAGTCTATCTTTGTGTAAGGCATAGTGAGCTGTTATAGGAAAATAATAATGGGGACCACACTACACCGAATCAAGTTTCTCAATGACAATGGTGGACTTTCGACTAATAAATGGTTATTGTCGTATACGACGAATGTTTTATTCCTCTTATACCACAGTAATTTGCCAATGCTAACAATTTTTTATTTATTTAAGAATGACACATCATAAGTTTGATCAGTTTATACTCTATATGGCTGAAAGTATGTGGATACCTGATCATCACACCCATATATGGGTCTTCCCTAAACTGTTGCCACAAAGTTAGAAGCACATAATTGTGTATAGGATGTCTTTCTATGCTGTAGAATTACAATTTGCACATAGCAAGCTCCATGAAGACATGGTTTGCCAAGGCTGGAGTGGAAAAACTCAATTGGCCTGCAAAGAGCCATAACCTCAACCCCACTGAACACCTTTGGGATGAACTAGAACACCAACTGCACCCCAGACCTCCTCACCCAACATCAGCGCCTGACCTCACACAAATCCCTACAGCCACGCTCCAAAATCTAGTGGAAAGCCTTCCCAGAAGAGTGGCGCTTCTTATTTTATTACAGCCAAAGAGAAGAACTAAATCTAGAAGGAGATGCTCAAAAGCACACATGGGTGTGATGGTAAGGTATCCACAAACATTTAGCCATATAATGTAGTTACATTTAATGTTGTGGAACATCAGTGTAACAAGTTAGTTCCTGATATCACATGTTATAGCAGCTATAAATTCATTCCCTCACTTTCTTTATTCAGTTATACATTTTAAAGTTGGATAGCGGAATAATGAACTGGAGAGCTTATTTTTGAAAGCTGGGGAGCAAAAGGGAAATGCATACTCTCAAAACTTATAACCTGCGATGCCTTTCATTTCATACAAAAGCCTGTGAATGGCCAGCCACAGTAAGATTAGAAGAGATGCTTCCCCGTGTTTCACCCTTTGTAAAGAAGATGACTGCTCTCCTTTTCAAACAGCTGTCACATAACCTTTAACCCTGCTAGCTAAATATTTTCCGCAGCTTTGGATCTTTTGTGCCCCTGAACTGGCAAATCCCATCATTTGGCATTGTAAATATCCATGAAAATCTTTATGATCAGCGTTTCAGAGGATAATGTCACTTGAAGGCCATATTAGTGACTTCAAAAGCAGACTGAAATTTGGGAGTGAAAAGCTTTACCAACTGAAAAGTCTGTGAATTCATGTGTTGTGAAAAAATGCAGATCTTTGTCAAAAAACATTTGTTTTTAAACATAGTTTTATGAGTGAGGGTGTGAAGCAAGATTGGTAGTGCATTGTGTACAATGGATATACTTTAGTGATGATTTTGGAAGGCTTAGGTTCCTGAATGAAATGGGGAAAGAAATCTTTTTTCTTTTTTTTTTTTAACAAACATTGTGAGTTTGTGAGTCTTGTGAGTCTGGTTCAGTCTGAGAGAGTAGTGTTATGTAGTCAAAGTGTCAGTTTTCAGCTCTTTCTTATCCAGTAATTCATTGTTTGGACCACCCCAGAATTCAAAAGTCGAGCGTGACAGCAACTTACTATTGTTTTATTTATTGTGATGGCACAGAAGAAAGATGATTCCCTTTATCCCGTGTGGTGGCACCATGTGAGGTGCAGCTTTTTTGAAGGGTCGTTCAATGGCTCAGCCTTAAGTAATAGACAAGCTCTGTTAGAAGGATCTCACATAATAATGAGGGCCTATAAACTCTGCACAAAGCAGGGTCAAGGGTGTGCAGGGGAAGTTCTCAAAATTTGGCATGTTCAGGACAAAAAAAGTAGGTAACAACCTCAAGGCCTTTACATTCAAGTATCGGTCTAAGATGGCCATGTCAGTTTAAACCTCAGCTTCTTCAGTCCAAAGCTTGTGATTTATTTATCTGCTGACAATAGAGAACTGAAAGACTTTCCAGAAATTCCTGAGGGAATCCTTTAGATCTGGGGTATTCAACTGAAATTTGTGAAAGTCTAGGTTCACACAAATTTCCTTACAAAAAGTCGATATAAGCAACTCGCAATACTGAATGGCAGCAACAGTTACTTTTAATGCTTAACCATTAGTTTATGATTATAAATAAGCCAGTTTGAAGTGATTATGTTTTGTTTTTTTTTACTAGCGCCATGGACACTCTAAACAGATGAGACATCTTTGTCAAACTTGGAGCAGAGAAGAAACACATACACACATACAGTGCCTCCAGAAAGTATTAACCCCCCGCCCCCACCGCCATCCCCACCCCCCACCACCACCATCCCCCCATGATTATTTCTCCCTATCTTACAACAGCCAATTTAAGGATAGCAGTATGGATTTTTTTTTCTGCTCCATTTGAAGTGACTCTCTAGAGAAATAAATTTAAATAAAGTGTTTAGATGCCCTCAGAATTGTTTGAAGATAAGCAAAGATAAGCAAACTAAAATCTAAATTCCTCAATGCAAAGTTTCTCCAAATCTTCAGTTGGGTTTAAGCCTGGGCTTCGACTTGGCCATTCCAAAGCACAACACTTCTTTTTTTTTTTTTCAAGCCATTCCTTTGTAGTTTTTTCCCTGTGCTTTGGCTAAGTGTGCGGTTGGAATGTATATTTTCACCCTAAACGCAGATGTCTGGTTGACCAGAACAGGTTCTCCTCAACAATTTGCTTATATTTGGCTCCATCCATGTTGCCTTTGATGGCAACAAACTTTCCAGTTTCTCCTGCTGAAAAGCAACCCTGGAACATGATACTAACACCGCCAGGTTTGATGGGAGGATGGTGTCCCAGCTAGAATTTTTTTGTTCTGAGAATATAACCATGTCATGTAGTAATGTTTTCAGCGGGAAGTTTTATTTTTGTTCCCAGATTGTTCTCCTAAAAGGTAGGATAACATTCTCTAAAAATATTCTAAAAATATTTTAGTGACGACCTTCTATAATTGTTTAGTGATAACATTGTTAGAACATTATGCCCTAACATTCAAAGTTTCCAGAGGGAAGTTTTCTTTTTGTTGCCCAAATGTTCTTCTAAAAGGCAGGATAAAGTTCTCTAAAAACATTCTTAAAATGTTTAGTGATAGCATTGTTAGAACATTATCCAGACTAACATTCTTAATTACATTTTCAGCAGGAATGGCTTGATTTTAGTCTCACCAGACCACAAACAAATTTTTTTTCAAAAGCTCTCAGATTTTCTAACACGGACTTTCTCAGAAGTGGCTTCCTTCTGGCCATTCTCCCATAGAGGCCAGATCTGTGAAGAGCTGATGATATTATTGATGTTTGCACAGGTTCTCCTATTTAGGGCCAGTGAGCTCTTTAACTGCTTCACTGTTGTAGCTGGACTCTTGGACACTTCTCTGACAATTGCTCTTGTTGTCTGAGCACTCAGTTTGGCCTGACCTTGGTAGTGTCTGGGTCGTGATGTATTATTTTTTTTCCACTTTGTTATAATGATTTTCACAGCACTCCTAAGAAGATTCAAAGCTTTTCTGATGTTTTAATCCTCTGATGCCTCTGTTCTATATTTGAAGGCAAAATTTCTTGACTAAAACAAAGTACTGGATATATAATGTAAAACCTTCATTTAATTATGCATAAAAATATTCACTTACTGGGCACTTTAAAAGGAACACCTGTACACATGCTCATTCATGCAATTATCCAATCAGCCAATCATGTGGCAGCAGCGCAATGCATAAAATAATGCCGATACAGGTCAAGAGCTTCAGTTCTGATCTGATCTCACTGGCTTTGACCATGGCAAGTGTCAGGTGGACTGATTTGTGTATATCAGAGTCTTCTGGGATTTTCACACACAGCAATCACTACAGAAAAAACAAAAAACCTCCAGTGAGTGGCAGCTCTGTGGGTGGGATCATCTTGATAAGAGAAGTCAAAGGAGAATGGCCAGACTGGTTTTAACTGACAGGAAGGCTACAGCATCTGAAATAATCACTCTTTATAACTGTGCTGAACAGAAAGGCATGTCAGAATGCACAACACATCAAACCTTGAGGCGGATGAGCTACAACAGCGGAGGACCACATCAGGGTCGAGCCAGGAACAAGAGTTTGTGGCTACAGTGGGCACAGGCTCGAAATAGGACATTAGGAGCCCAAAGAACGACCAGGGAATATTTATTTCTGCAACTGTCCAGTTTGACCTGTGCTCATGATAGATAGTGGTTATTTGAGTTAGTGTAGCTTTTCTGTCCTTCAAATCAGTCTGGCCATTCTCTTCTGACCTCTCTCATTAACAAGGTGCTTCTGACCACAGAAATGCCACTCACTGGATGTTGTTTTTGTTGTTGTTTCTGTTGTTTTTTGTTTTTTTTGTTTTTTTTGCACCATTCTGTGTAAACTCTATGAAATGTTGTTCATGAAAATCCCAGAAACATTTTTGAGATACTCAAACTAGCCTGTCTGGCACCAACAAGGCTGCGGATTTTGCACTATTGTAAATGTGGAGAAGGACAACATGAGTTTAATCATAATTCGCCACAGTTTGACCTGTGTTCACACTAGACTGATTGGTCTTTTCACTCTACTTTACAAAGAAGAGTGCTGAGTTTTTCCTGCAATTTGCTGGATGAAAGTAAAGAAAGCCTCATTGGATTTCACTCTTCATGTGATTTTGGCAGTACTGTCCAGAAAGTCTAATTATGAAGCTGGTAGAATACACACTCACTGAAGGGTCAATGCACAATAATGTTCTTTCATAGTGACACACATACATTCAGTATTCACAAAGGCTTGTGAAAATGTGTATCAAATTAGCAACACAATGGGTAAATAAAACTTGAGTAAATACAATGGCTTGCAAAAGCTGTTGTTAATGTTAATTCAAGTACCAAATATATATATATAATATATCTATTATAATTTATTACTCAGTTAAATGATTCAGTACCTAATCTTATAATCTTAATAATCATTTATCCGTTGATATTTTTGCTTGGCATGTAAAACTATCATTTATTTTCCTTTCTTACTGGAATGACACAGCTGCTCACAATTGATATGCAGGCAAGAAGCCATTAGTATTTTTTTTTCATGGATTTGCAGCTTTGACCAAACCAAATATCAGACACTCATCATAATTCTGCTAGAGAAAGGAATAGAGGCTCCAGAACAGAAATTCCTGCTTATGGTTTTATGTCTGTGAGGTACCACATCACCTCAATAGATTACAATCTGTCAGGTGTCTCCTGAAAATACAGAGTGCCCCGTGGTCACTTTATGAATGTCATCATCACACTGTCGAAAGAATATGAGGTAATGCCTCTTAAGGGCCTTAGGCACTTCCTCTCTCTCTCACTTCCTTCTATCTCCTTCATAACAGTTTAACTAATTCAGTGCAACATTCGCTGCACAGACGTTATTTATTGGTTATACAGCAGGTCCTACGAGGGGGGCCATAAGTGTATTGCTTGACTCCAGGGGAGCACTAAAAACTGAAAGGCTTGAATAGTCCATACAAAAAGGACCTGTGTGGCATCTGTTCAAGATGGTCTTCAGTCTTGTACAAAAACCTCAGTCACGCCAGTGTATTTTGCTACGTCTCACTGAGCTCATTCAACCCCTATTAAGAGCTGAATTGCAGACACAAGCCAGAAATGGTTAGACAGCGCAGTTTTGTTAGAATTTATTGTTCTGATGCTGGCCATAACTCTCAACTAATGTTCTGGTCTTTCCAGCTGTGTGGTTGTTTTAGTGAGCTATGCTGGAAGTGTCAAATTTACAATAAACTATTATGCAAAACTTGATGGACCATGTTATGAGGTACATTATTACAAAAAAATCATTCATGTTTGCAGCTGATGTGCGCAGTGGAGGACTATGCAGTACTTTGTTGAGCTGATTAATTTCAGCTATTGGGCAATAAATCAAGCCATGGTCATGGTGTATTAATCAGGTCCCTTTACACTAAGCACACAGCCCCAGCCATGTACTTGTGAGCTTGTGTTTCCCTATTATACGTTTCACTTTATAGCCTTAAGTGGCTCTTGGCACCACCAGGCAGATCCCAGTTCCCCTTGTGTTTCTAAAGCCCACTGGACTATTGGATGTCTGGAGAATGGATTCTTACTTCCTAAGAATTTAAAAGCCTAAAATCTCTTTTACACAAATGCCAAAGAGCATGATCGGTGATTAGGAAGACAAATATATCAGCTGTCACAACTCATTCAACAAAATGTCTGTGTCTGTGTCATTGAAAAGCACTCATACTGACCAGGCCAAAGCAGTACATAAATACATCAGAAAGATCCCATTAAATCAGTATATTTATCTTCTCTCTCTCCCTCTTTTTTTCGCATTTGGAACATAATCTCCCATGTTTGAAGAGTACTTGAAATATTCTGTTTAGCAGTAGAGAGCTACATATACAAATGTGAAAAATTATCATAGCGTCATGCAGTAATGTAATCTCTACTGCAAAATTAGTAATGGCAGTCTCATTAGATTCAGTTGGTCAGACTTAAATATTCAGTTCATGTTTGTTTTGGCTCAAAAACAAATCATTAACCAGAACTTGCTAGTGATTAAAAAAAAATCAGGAAACAGGCAAACAGTGACATAACCTCACTGCAATTTCTTTCTTTACTTAAAATAAAAAAAAACATGAAAAGGGCTTAAATGCTGAATTAATACATAAGAAGTCTTACAAGACTATTAAAAGAATATTGGCCAATGCTCAGACCTCTACTGCTCACTCTCATAGAGATGCAGAAACCAGTCCAGCTCTAGCATTCTCTTGACTGCATTCCCCTGACATTCTTTCTCAAAAGCAGATGTCGTTTTTGGGAAAGACATCAACAGTTTAGAGCAGCTGCAGCCAAGAGCTAAAAACTAGTTAGTAGAGGGCCATTTGAAATGAAAACATAAATATAATTAATTTATTTCCTTAAAATGTATTTATGTTTATTTTACATTAAACATTTTAATTCTTTTATTCTGAAATTATCCTAACGTTTGTATTTGGCTAGATATGACTAACTATGGTAGAAATAGATTTAAGAAATCTGATGCTAGTTAACTAACATTAGACACCAAACTCGAATAAATCCAATTAACACTGCTGACTAACAATAAATTATGAAATCAATGATCGTTGCGATACAGAATCAGAATAGGAAAGGTTACGAATGTAAACCTGTACACTGGTGTTGGGTCCTGTGCCCACATCCTCAGACCCTTTGACACTAATCACGTGGTGACCCACTATAACAAGTCATCAGTAATAGCTGCCACCCCTCTGGCATTGGTTCTGAGTGATGGGGACCCTGGCGGTGGTGTTTCACCACCTGGATAACCTTTATACCAGTGGTTCTTGAGCAAATGCCTCACCTTCCGATTGACTGGAAGGATGAACTCACCCTGCTGGGAGGGACAATGTTGATTCTGTAGAACCTGGAAAGGTTCTGGCCAGGGAGCAGCGACAAGCATAAAAGTATAGTCGACAATAGCTCGAGTCATAGCTCCATCAGCAAAAAGGTCTACCGATGCTTTTCCGATTTGCTCACAAACTTTGAGACACAGGTGCTGGATGCAGACACCATTCCACTAAGCACATGCATTGCCTCAATATTGCATCTGCTGCAATATTGTGCTTCCCTGGCAGATGAGCCGCTTTCAGTGAGGCTAGGATGTGACGGTGTCTTTGAGCCACAGATGCCAAATCTGCCAAGTGAAGCTCCACTGAGAGATGCAGAGGGGCGTCCTTGCCTGTGTTTTTTTTTCTGGACTCAGAGAGAGCAACCATTCCATGCCATATGTGTGAGTTAGTGGAGACCACTTACCTCATGATTTGGTGTTAGAAGCATTGAGGCACCAGGGCTACCAGTTCAACCTGCTCCTGTTCCCAGAGGGGCGAGTGTTGCCAAGTAATACCTACCTTGATTGTTTGCATAATAAATGGCACAAAACTAACTCATAGCTGACTGAAGCTAATGAAGCTAAAGAAGCTAAAGTGAAACTAACATGAAGCTAACTCGTAAAGCTATCATGGGGCTAAATAAGCACAAAGCTAACGCACTTACTACGGAGCTACCATGAAGCTAGGACAAATATGAATATGAAGATATCTTTGTGCTCTATCCAGTGATGATACAATAGGAAAAGTGACCGAAATGCTGGGTTGTTTTGTGTTAGCTGTCTAGTTCATTTGAAATAAGCGAGCAAAATGATCTGCTCAGCCAAGTGTTTTTTTTTTTTTAAAGTGTACCAGGTTTTGATGCCCCATTCACATTATGCTAATTAAGTGCATGTAATTTTTCTTGAGTAGAAGTGTCTGAGACAGGGGTTTTCAGTAGCATTTAGACCACCGTCTTTTAAGCCCAAAAAATATTGCGCATTTTTCCTGCTCTGCGATAAGTAAATTAGAGGAAAAAGCAGAGCTTCAGGCTCAGGTAATCCTTAAATGTCAAAAAGAGCTGACAATCAGGATGAACGATTGAGTCCAATGGCATTACTGAATTCCTCTGCACTCAGTAAACAGAAAGGCCCCTGAACTGCGGAGAAGAGAGGCCCAGCACTGTGGGAAAGAGGAAAAAGCAGACTTTGATTTTAAATAGTCAGCATGAAAACAGACGAAGGAGCACACTACAGTAGTCTTAGTAAAGGACCTCAGTCTACCTGGGTGTTCAGATGTGTTTATCTGTGACTGAGGGACGGACTGTTAACACAGCTGACATCTCAAAGAACCTGTCAAGTCCATAATCCCCAATGTCTTCAACAATATTTGCTAATGTACTGCCTTTCACTTTAGAGGAGAATATTTTGTATTTGTTGCTATGGAAATACATAATAATACACTCAAAGCCGAACAGTTCAAACACCTCTTCAAACAGTCTCAAAAACAAATATCAATAATTGGGATTCAGGTTTAAAATGTATTAGTGTTTGAAAGATTTGCAATTTTAATTACGTAAGTTAACAACGTAAAGACACAATGGGAGAGTTTTTTTTTTTTAAATCAATAAATTTTGTCACCATATTGGACAAAGGAGATTTTAGGTTAAAGGCTACAGAAAGCAATCTGAAGCAAGTGAAACCAATTCAGGAGAAATGTAGCCAATTTAGACAGCTTTTAATCAGGATAAAACTAGAAATTAACATATTAGTGGTGTCTTTGGTTACAAAAAAAAAAGAAAATGATATTTTCTTGAACTGCACACGTACACATTTTGTTACTGCTCTTCATTTTAATTGAAAACGTGTAATGAAAACGTTTCATTTGCATCATTTGACTGTCAACAAGTGCTGTTAGGCACTGTTAAGGGCCTTTCACACTTTTTATCTTTCAACTGCCAGCACACATTTTATATATGCAATCTGTGTAATCCTTCCAAAAGCTTCCAAAACCTTTTTTAGAAAAGCACCAAGTGATGTTAAATCCCTCAACCAATCAGGTGGCAGAGAAAAAAAGGGAGTGCTGGTACAAAAACAGATTGACTCATTAGTGCGTGAATATGAGGACATTTATGAAATGTTGAATCAAAAATCTTCATTGCCAATATTCCAAAGTTGCAATTTGGCTGTTTACTGGTATATGATGTGACGTGGCCACTTTTCACGTCAAAAGATCGCTCCAGTTATCCCTTTTTGTTTTTCCAAGTGTGAAAGCACCCCTAATGCATAATGCATCAATGATCTCAAAGCCTCACACCCACTGGCACTCATTTGAGCTAACCAATCAAAAGAACAGACCAAATAATGGCTGCGTTCTTGACAACATTACAAACAAAATTGGAGTAAAAACAATATTATGATTTTGTAAAAACCAAAAACTGAACATTTCTGTTGGAGAATTCAGTGCCAATGCAATGAGTCAAACAGCCATTACATAAAATAGCTGTAAAAAATGACTCACATAAGCCATGTGAAGAAATGAGGTTTATTTTCTTTATTTAAGGTTACTTTATTTATTGTTAATAAGGCTTATTTTCTGTACTTCAGAAAATATGGTTGCTGTTTTCATTTAAGACTACAATCCATCATCTCCTAATTGACGTCCCCAGAGAGCGATTCTGCAGGATCCCTGAACCGCGTTCTCTCAGAGCACTGTCTTAAGAATCTGCAGCTCAGAACTCACAATTTCCTTTCAGGTTCAACATAAATCTGTATTATATTTTCTTCTGAGCTTGAAAAGAACTACAAGTTACTTTACAGATCATCAGTTTCATGTACTAATGAAGTGTAAACTTATAAACTATGAAACATTTAGATGTGCTGAAGCTTCAATGTTTCTAGATGGCGTTTGTGCTGTAATTAAAGGTCTGCTTGCTTACTGTTAGAAGCTAAAACTTCAAAGGTACCTGGCCATAAGCGCTCATTTCCTAGTGTATTGTTTGGACAAACTACAATAATTTAGGCATCTGGAGGGTGTGTATTTTGGCAGGTCCCCTCACTAAGACCCTAGCACAGAGGTTATAATGTTGTTTTAACATTAAAGCTGTCTAAACAACCAGGGTACAGCAGGTGGGTAGTCTAGTTCTTTGATTGCAGTAACTTCACAAAGCTTTTAACTTGGCACATGAACAGTTTCATGTGGTAACACTCTTTATTTGAACCTTTTTGTACATTGCTTTCATTAACACAGGGTAAACAGAGATTAACATACAACATTTCATTATCTATGTAATAATATAAGTAATATATATATTTAAAAAAAATCAAATTTCTTGTGAGGAAAAAGTAAGGACACCCACACATTTATTTGTACTTAAAATGGCTAAAATTACCTCAGTATCACATCAGGTGCAAATTATTAGAACATTGTTACAGAGCATTTTGAAGGAGGCTTGCCTTATTTAAACCTCAGA
>CM074958.1:5870629-5880895 GCA_037577455.1 Pangasius macronema | reverse complement strand
GATGGAGTCCTGAGTACGAAGCTGCTCGTGGCAACCGCAGCCCCAAAGCCACTACAGCAATCACAGTCCCAAGCCATCACAGTACATCTCCCCATACGTGATCCCCAAGCCATCTCCATAGCCCACAGGTGGCACCATCCCCAGCAAACCACACGGTTCTGAATCGGAATTAATCTGAATACTTTTAGGTATCACTCCCAAATTTTGTACTGCTGTTTCCAAGAAATACGTGAACCAATAATAGTAAAAGAGTAAAAGAAATCTCTGTCATTGGCTGACAGCCAGTTTGACTCTTTACAAAATGACATGCTCTTCTTGTTCCTGTGCTTCCTGCTCACAGAATTAATGACGACAAATAATTTAAATTGTGTATTTCATGGCCAGAATGTCTGCTTTTATTTAACACACTGACGACGAATCTGCAATATGGATATCTGTAGATATCGCTTGAAATTACATGACACTTGAGTTTGTCCGTTTCTGGCTGGTGCATCAACAGGTTAAAACAAGTCCACCTGAAGTAGTCTTGGAGTACACTTCCCTATATGATACACACCAAAAAGTGACACAAAATGACAGAAATCGCACTCACTGCCCCGGTTAACATGTCGTACATCAGGGCTCCAAGACTCCACCAGTCGACAGCGCGATTGTGTCCATTTCTTGTCAGGATCTCGGGAGCCCTAATACAAGAGAGAAAAATATTCAGTTACGCTTTCCATTATGATTCACTATAGGCTGCGCTAGACAACAACTGTTACCATGCCTACACAATATTAATTGGCACAATATCCAGTATCGTATAGTCTAATCAAATTATATCACCAGACATGTCAATCCTTACGCATATTGTCTAGGAGCTCTGCAATTTAACATAGTATGAGGTATCACTCAAATCTACGCCTAAAGAGCAGTCTTTTTCTCCCCAATAAAACGGGACAGGAGCCATATATTAATCTGGATCTGATCTGTGCAGGTGTTTTGAACTCTCCAACTCTGGGGCAGTCGTGGCCTAATGGTCTGAGAGTCGGACTTGTAACCCGAAGGTGAACCCGAAGGTGGTGGGTTCGTGTATCGGGTCCGGCAGGGATTGTAGGTGGGGGGAGTGAATGACCAGCGCTCTCTGCCACCCTCAATACCACGACTGAGGTGAGACCCTTGAGCAAGGCACCGATCCCCCAACTGCTCAACAGCTAAAATGGCTGCCCACTGCTCCGGGTGTGTGTTCACGGGGGTGCACTTGGATGGGTTAAATGCAGAGCACAAATTCCAAGTATGGGTCACCACACTTGGCCACAAGTCAAGTCACTTCACTTCAATATTAACACACAGTTCCTGCAAGCCCCGCCCCCTTATCTCACATGCTCTCAAATCACGCAGCACACTCGCCTTCTTTCAAGGTAAACGGACAATCAATCAACATAGCTAAGATTAGACAAGTACAGTATATTGTACATCAGTTAACTGTATTTATTATAAATGCCATCGAAAGTGGAGGAAGAAAAAAAAAATAAAAAGAAGGAAGATATTGACCCAAAAAGATTAAACAGGCCTTCACCAGTCACAGCATCAAAAACTTTACTACACAATCCCATAATACTTCACCATCCACCTGAGTGTTCGGGATTGCCACTGTTCCTGACTGCATAGCTGGTAATGTTATGCATTCCTGTACTCTCCTTAAACCTCAAATGGTGGAAATACAGAAACAAGCTGACACTTGTGAAACAAATGACTTACATGTACTCGATAGTGCCACAGAACGTGTGCGTGACTGTCCCGTCGTGAATGGATTCCTTACACAGTCCAAAGTCAGTCAATTTCACATGGCCTTTCCAAGACAAAGATAAACACACACTTAATGAACTGCAACTGAAAAAAGATACACCTCAATCTCAATAAAATGCATCAAAAACCCCAATCGCTTTAAGTGGCAGGAGCATTTTCAGCACTGTAACGTGAAACGTGTCTAAACTCAGAGCCAATGGATCCGCCATGGCAACGTTTCACAGCTAACCATCACAATTCACACGTGAAAACATAACCATAGTAATCTTCTTAGAATGTATATGCATCAGTTTTACCTTGGCTATTGAGCATGATGTTTTCAGGTTTAAGGTCTCTGTAGATGATGCCCTTTTGATGCAGGTGGCCGAGGGCCATAGAAATTTCTGCCAAGTAAAAGCTGCAAGTAAAAAGCCTCCAGGATCATTCTGGTGATTTTATTTCATTTTGGCCAATCAAGAGAGCTCATCTGATCTTTCTATGTCTGAAAGTGAAGATCTTATATAATATAATAACAGTATATCATAACATATTATATTAAATATAGCATTGAAACGTCATTGACTATTTTAAACATTACAACTCTTCTTCCATTTACTATATTGTGGGGAAAGTCCTAAAATCATTGAATTTTTTGCGGAAAAAGGTGACACTCAGTTCCCAAAAGAAACGGGTTTAATCCTTACCAGGCAGTGTCTTCCATGAAAATGCCCTCCCTTTCAAGCTGCATGAAAAGTTCCCCACCTGTAAATGACGACAGACACCGAAATAAGAAATTCAGATCAAACACACAAAAAGGACACGAGGGCAAAATCCCCGACAGCAAATTAGCTTCCGAAGCCAAGCAGAAGTGCTGGAATATAACGGACAGGAATAAATGAAATCATAGTGTGGTAACGGCTGGTATGAAGGTTGATCCAAGTTATTCTTCTTCTCTAGGTAGAGATTTTGTGCATGCGGTCACACTTATTTTTCACCATTTAGTTGTCACTGCCTGATTTCTGTGAGCTTTGCCGATGTCACTAAATGTTCTGCGAGGGTCCCTGGAGGACTAGTGGTTAAGCCACAGCGCTCTCACTGCTGCAGCCCGGGTTTGATTCTCGGCCAGGGAACCGACCCCAGCCACCAGTGGCATGCAACAGTGCGCTCTCAGTGCCGGTCCAAAGCCCGGATACAGTTGGGGAGGGTTCCGTCAGGAAGGGCATCCGGCGTAAAAGCTGTGCCAAATCAAATATGTGGACCAATGATCCGCGCTGGCGACCCCTGACGAGAACAGCCGAAAGTGCCGTGTGCCGTGAATGTGATTTATCAACACACACATCAGCAAATCAGAGATTACTCATTTGGTAAGTAATCAGAGAAAAATCAGCAACATTTCTACAAATCTGGCAAGAGCTTTTTGTCCCGTTTGGACTTTTTTTGAAAACTTTTCTAAAATTTTTGCTAAATGAGCGGAAAAACAAATAAAGTCCAGTGGACTGAGAGATGCGAGTAGGACACACACGAAGGAGTCATGCCGAGGCCGCGGGACGTTACATCAAATAGTATCGATAAACAAATTCAAGACCAACAGAACTCAGGAGTAAACTGTTTCTTAGAATGAACATGGAGCTTGATTTCACTGACCACTTAGGTATTCGAGGATGAGATAAAGCTTGCCGCCGGTCTGAAAGGCATAAATGAGGTCGACGATAAAAGGATGCTTCACTTCTTCCAAGATGTTGCGCTCAGCCTTGGTGTGGGCCGTGTCCTTGGCATTGCGGACAATCATGGCCTGGAAAGTCACAAGGGGAAAAAAAGCTATTGTTTATATATTATACAAAGAAAAATTTTACCAAAAAAAAATAACAGACAAAACTTTATATCAATTGGCAGTAATATGGCCTGATTAGACATTTAAAATCAAACCTTTTTCAAGACTTTCATAGCAAATATTTTTCCTGACCCGGCGCCGGTCACCTTCCGAACCTGGAATACCTGTAACAAAATTAAGGCATGTTTCATTTTTCAAATTTATCACAGGACAAATTTCTTTTTAATAGACAATCCTTACTGAGGCATACCTTTCCATAGCCACCTTTCCCCAATACACGCAGCAGCTCAAAGCATTCAGGACGAATGCTCTCCGTGCCTTGATTTACACTGTCCTCAGAGATCTCGATCTTCTCGCAGTCGTCCATGTTACTGCCATGACGTGTGTGTGAGAGGGGGGATGTGGGGGGGGGTGGGAGGGGTTTGTACACACAGCATTTTTAGTTTTGGTGTCATTTCTCAGTAGGGAGAAACTACCGCTATATGATCTCTTAACTATGTAACCAATGTAATCTCAGCTCTAAAGCTCTGACCGAATGAGACATTAGCAGAAATATTTGCTTCCAACTTTTCATTCAAGTAAATTAATTAATACATAATAAAATGAAATGATACTCACAACTCAAAGCCACTGCGCTGATCCATGATGTCGTTAATCTGCGCCTTCAGGAATAACACAGTAAATTAAGGTCATTGGTCTGCTATAAACAACACGTCGGCATTCCACCGGCGGCTGGTTAGAAACTTAAAAACTGACCTTTTAACCGTTTCATGCGGAACGTCTACACGAACGGACGGTCAATCAAAGGCTCTGTTTTACACGTTAGTAAAATGTAAGATGTTAATCACCTCCAAATCACTTGAGCGCATTACTGTGAATGAATGCAAACCTCTGGAGCGCTCGCAGCTATTGGTCAGTCTCAGTTTCTACTGCCATATAAAATTTTAAAAAATATAAAAATTAATGTAAAAAAAAAAAAAGTTTTTGTGCCAGACTCCAGTGAATGCCTTATTATTTGATTTAAAAAATTATTTAAAAAAAACTAGTAGGTTGGTGTGTGTGCTTTTTTCTTTTTCTTTTTTTTTTTAACCTCTTTGCATCAAGCAACAGTCTTAAATTGCATCCTGTATGTTCAGAAATTTTTTTTTTGTCTTCAGCATTATATATTTTAGACCTCAGTGTTGAAAATGATGGACATTGGTAGATTTCCTTTATTATTATTATTATTATTATTATTATTATCATTATTATTACTACAAGCGTATTGTTTAAGCCTTTTTGATGGACAAACCTTTTATTTTTAATATTTGATATTAGGACAGAATCAAAATTCATCATGTACTTTTAAAAAAAAGAGAGAGAGGGGGAAAAAAGAGAAAAGAAAATCTAAAGAATTTGGATATGTGTATAAATAATTTCTACATGAAGGAGTTAAGATGAAAAACAAGCCCACAGTGAAGTGCATCATGAAGATGACTTCACAGCAACGCTTTAATAAAACTTACTTTATATGCAGAACAATGCAGATGTATTTATATACTATGTCAACTTAGTCCTAAATACAGCTCTACTTCCTTTCTATGTGCACTACACACAGTAGGAGCTAGAGGCTTCTGCACACTGTGTAGTGCCCTATGTAGTGCCCTATGTAGTGCCCTATGTAGTGTGCATGCCCCTGACTGGGGACTCGGCCATGATGAGACGGAGGCTCGCTGGCGCTAGCGGTCCTCACCACGGCACACCTATAATTAGCATGCACTTAACATGTCTCTGACAAGAGTGGCGAGGGACACGAAGCTATTTAGTTGTCAATAATTATGCTAATTTAATCTATAAAACAAAATCCTTTATAGTCGAGGCATCACTAGCTAAGAATTTACGTTACGCATAGCACGCTAGCTTCTCAGCTGTTTTCGCCCAGGCTTTGCGGTTACGCGTTTCTTTTTCCACCCGTATTCCGGGGACAGCCCCGCCTCCTGCGCTGTGATTGGCTAATACAGTTAAAAGTCCCCGGTATTCCCGAGTGGACGCTGAACTACTGGCCAATCGCAGCGCAGGGGGCGGGATTATTTCCCCCTCGCAAAACGGGTATCCAGTTACACTGACACACACAGCTGAGGCCTAACGTCTCTGACTCTCGGCATTTAAGCAAAGCAGGCCTACTTTAGCAAGCAGGCTAACCGCCTAGCTGCCCGGGCTGGAACAAGCGTGCAAAGGAAGAGGAGGGATGCCAGTTACCTCCTCGAGCTCGTCGTCGGAGACATTTTCCTCCGGCTGATCCAGATCAATATCGAAGACACCGGCCATGGTTTATTTCAGCGCGTTTAATCCACTTCCAGCGTGAGAGTAGAGGTTGTGCTTCCCGCCTCATGGACGCGAACGCACCGTCGCCATGACCAGCTAGGGTCTGCGCATGCGCAGTACGGCGCAGTCCGGCGCATAAAGCACGCCTCCACACGGCCGAGTGAGGAACGCGCGCGCCCGATTGGGAGCCAGATCATGTATACTGTACCTTCAGTAAAAATAGACACAGATGCATACTGTGTGAGACAGAATATCATTAGCTCTTCCTAAAAGGTTCAGAGGATTCAGGGCCGTAGCTAAGTAAAGTGTAAGAGAACAAAGAAGATCTTTTATTCTATATTTGTATGTGTGTTTTGTATTTCAAATAACACAGACATACATTCTTTAATTCTGAACATCTGTAATGCACTAAAATCATTTCTGCTTCATTAAACGTCCCTCATACACCAGCAACACTTTTATCAGAGCACTTTATGAAAGTATGTGATGTGCAGCATGCAGTCTGCAAAGAATTATGCTTTTGTCACGTTTGTGTTGTTGGCTATCTCAGAATCATGTTTTCTCACTAAACATCAAAAAATCAGACAAATTACATGCTAGAGTAAACCGTGTTGATCTTCTAAATGTTGGCTAATACAATTAACTCAGTTAAATTGACTTTAATTAACTGAAACCATGGAGAGCTAGGAATTCAGCCTCAGCATTTGTTCTCTGTGCACTGTGCTTTCTCTGAGATACTGCATCTGAAGGCAGTGTGTGATTGCCAGGGCAGAGAAAAGACGTTGTTGAGCACTTTTATTAATCAGCCATGCTTGCAGACCGATCGGCCAATGTCAATCACCTTAAAATCTTCGATATCAGCGTAATTAATTGGCTGGGCTAATCAATGAATTGACCACTAACTGTAATTTTCTGAAAGTTTTCCATATCAGAAAGTCTTCAGGGCAGAGGACTTTTTTTTCCAATTTCTCACACACACACACACACACACACACACACACACAAAAGAGGCTGGAGAGGGAACGACTGTTTATAGCTGCTATAACTTGTTTCATGGACGTTCCACCACATTAAATAAACAGTTAAAAAATGACGTTGTTCGTTAACAAATACAAAATTGTAATCCTGCAAATCAGTGGTGTAAGAGGAATAAACCACTTCAGGGCATGCTGTTATAGGAAATTCATCCCTGTTATGTTACATGTTATGAACATTTGAGGTTCTTTACCTGAACTACGCTACATAAAGAGCTGGTGATAACTGCAGGTACACTTATTTATCTTCTAAGTGAATCTACACAAAAAGACGCTGTGCACCAGATACACTAAGCAGGTATCCTAAAAAGCACACTGACTGAATATAGCACTAGTCGACTGTATACACAGTGATCAGGTATAATCTGTGAAAGTAGAATCCAAAACCAAAAACACAAAATACACTATATGTCCAAAAGTATGTGGACACCTGACCGTCACACCTATATGTGGTTCTTCCCCACACTTGTTCAGGAAGTCTTTGTATGCTGTAGCATTACAGTTTCTCTTCACTGGAACTAAGAGGCCCAAACCTGTTCTACCATGACCACGCTTCAAAACCTAGTGGAAAGCCTTCCCAGAAGAGTGGAGATCATTATAACTGCAAAAGGGGGAATAAATCTGGAAGGAGAAGACATATGGGTGTGATGTCAGGCGTCCACACACTTTTAGCCATATAATGTACGCATTTTACTAACGTCCTGAAGTGGATGGACAGACGGATGGACACAAGTGCAGATTTTCTCATTTTATTAAAACCAAATTTTAGCAAAACAATTTAGAGACATGAGGCAAGCAAACAAGCAGGAACTAACCAAAAGACCAAATCAGTAAACACACAGCAGGTTATAATAAGAACTGGTGAAGCCATGCTTCCCTTCTTCTTCTTCTTCTTCTTCTTCTTTATCGGCGGTTGGAAAACCAGCTTCTGGTGCCTTACCGCCTCCAACTGGATAGGAGCGTGAAGAACTGAAAGGAGGTTAAAAATGTGTATTTCGAACTTAAATCCTGTTATACAAGCCTGTTAATCTTAGATAACTTAATAATGTAGTATATGCTTTCTCTTGTCCTGGACCACTTTGCATTGTATTGTTGATTACACCCACAGTGAGTAGCTTTTCTTTATGTTCACTTCTTTCATTTTATATGCTGTACAGTGAAGGAGCTCATGTTCCACTCTCTGCTTGGCTGCAATACATGCCTTGTCCTGTTTCATGGTTTCCTGTTATAAACAGTCAATGATTTAGACCTGAATGTGATAACTGTATCCTCTTTTTGTTTATTATAGACTATCCTCTCTGTATTCCTCTGGGTTCTCTGTCCCATTTCTCTTGCCAATTCATTTTAATATATGCTTTTATGCTTGTTTTTACGTCAGTTTTACTTCATGGGAGCTGAATATCAGTATTTGGGTGTCTTAAAGCTTGTTTAGCCAAAGTTTCAACAACCCTCCACTCCTACATAACAATGACAGGTGAGCTGCATTAATAATCAGGCGGAGGTCATGTGACGCGGTCGCTGGCTGAGGATCCTGGGAGATGTAGTCTGCAACTTCCGGAGCTGAAAAGTCTTCTTAAAAAATTAACCATTTGGCTAAACGGTTTTCCAGCATTGCTCCGTGGTCATTTCGTTAGCGATACAATGCTGAATTTATTCGACTCTATGTCAACCGGTCACTTAGACAGCAGATAGCGTTAGCTTAGCTAAGCTACATAAGTTGTACCCGTTGCTAGTAGTGACGGGAATTCCGGATCCTTGCAGTGAGTCAGCTCATTTGACTCAGCTTACATGAGCCGACTCTTTCGGCTCGTTGCCATTTTGCTTTAACCAGGAAAAAGTTTGCGATAATTTGACCAGCCAGGGAGGGTTTTTTCCTGAATAAATAATGACGAAAGGGACATGAGTCAGGTATTTCAGTGCTGTATCTAAATCTAAACATGGCGCAAAGCGACACGCCCTGTTTAAACAAACGAACCCACCAAAGCGTTATCTGATTTAATGCTGCCTTCACGTGCTGTCGGAATGACCGTAAATACGAGTTTCCCACTAGGAAACTGCACATGAATGACTCCTCACGTCGTAATTACGACTGGGAAACTCGGAGATCATTTTCTATGGGGTTAGAATTGTTTCATAATTCCAAATAAATAGATTATATCTATTACGATCCACAAAAAAATAAACAAATTCACAAATCAATAAAATGAGATCCACAAATATGTGCTAGGAGTTTCACAAAAAATGAATGAAATTCACAAATAAATAAAATAGGATTTGCAAGTTAAAAAAAAAATCACAAATATGTTTTTATGTCTCAGACATAAAATCTCTTTCTGGAGAATTCCCACAGCAGCACGTGAAGGCAGCATGATTCACTTCCTGAGCAGCATAAAGCGGTTACTGAAGGAGCCATGAATGATGAATGAATTCACTGTAACGAACAGCTCAGATGTTTCCATGGAAGCAGTTTGATTAAATTACACTGCGGGAGTAACGACATCTTTTACTAAACCTACCAAAAAAGGAAAGAAAGAAAGAAAGGAATCCTATATGCGACTTTGCTCTGAGCGTTCACACACAGGAACCGACTCAATGAACCGAGTCATTCGCGACGACACATCAGTAGCTGCTAGCTAATGAGCCGAGTCTGCTGTTTAACGGCATGGCCAGGTCAGGGGAGGCTGCTGTGCTTTGGTAGTTTGTAGGTAAGCAGTGTCTAGTTTGCTCTAGTTAGTAAGTGGGTAGTTATCTAGCTCCTGCCATGTCGGTTGTGACAGTGCAGTTAGGTCAGTGCGGTAACCAGATAGGACCGGAAGTGATTGATGCTGTGTATGAAGACTCCACTGGAGCAAATGCAAAAACATACAAACAGTGCAGCGATGAGAGATTCTTCAGAGAGGATTCACACGGAGGTAAGTCTCAGCAGGAAGGTGCCAAATAAGCAAACTTAACGAAGTTAATCATTTCTGAACACCATATGACCAAAAGTTTGTGGGCACCTGACCATCACACACACGTGTGTGTGTGTTTTCCCCCAAACTTTCCCCTTAAAGCTGGAACTTTCCAGTGTGCTGTAGCTTTACAGCTTCCCCTCACCTGTCCCTGCGTTACCACTCCACACCTGGAAAATGATATAAGACCTATAGTCCTTATTGTCCAGTTTCGCTAAATCCTAAATTAAATGCATTACGTGTAGTTCTTAAACCACAGCTGTACACTGAAGTGAGATATAAAATGTTCACAGCCTAAATTCATGAGAGCATTACTTACAGCTCCAACATGACATCCAGTATATGACCAAAAGTTTGTAGACACCTGACCGTCACACTC
>CM074958.1:5855348-5870614 GCA_037577455.1 Pangasius macronema | reverse complement strand
TGCACCCCAGACTTCATCACCCGACATCAGTGCCTGACCTCACTAATGCTCTTGTGGCTGAATGAACACAAATCATCTCAGCCAAGCCTCAAAAGCTAGTGGAAAGCCTTCCCAGAAGAGTGGAACGCCTTCCCAGAAGAGTGGAGCTTCTTATGACAGTAAAGGGGGGGACTAAATCTGAAATATGAAGTTCAACAAGCGCGCATGAGCGTTATGGTCAGGTGTCCACAAACTTTTGGTCATATAATGAATTTGTATGTTGTGCTTGTCTTGTGTAGTGCTGGTGGCACGTGCAGTTCTTATTGACATGGAGCCCAAAGTAATTACTCAAGCCATAGCAAAGGCTTCAGGCTCAGGAAAATGGAGATATGGGGAAAAATCCCACTTCTGCCAGAAACAAGGCTCTGGAAACAACTGGGCAAATGGGTAAGAACACTAAACGTCCTTGTATATTTGTGTATAGTGCTTTTGTAGGCTTTTATAGTATATTCTTCTGTTTAGGCATTTATTTTACATTCTATTTGTGTCCTAATTAGTGTAATTTATTGTACCATATCTGTTAGTTTTAGCTGTATGCCATTTGATCTCCCTGTGCAGCATAGCAGGTCTTCATTTGAGCTAGAATGCAGTATGATGTCCATGTCTTCACTGTTCTGTAGTTACTGTGTTCACGGCCCTCAGCATAAGGACGCAGTGGAAGATCTGGTGAGGCGGGAGGTAGAGCGCTGCGATCGCCTTGCAGGCATATTTGCCATGATGAGTGTGGCGGGGGGTACGGGTTCTGGCGTGGGCACCTACGTCACCCAGTGTCTGCGAGACACTTACCCACATTCATTTATTCTTAATCACCTGACATGGCCTTATGGAACAGGAGAGGTGAGCTTGGTACCTCACAGTGCACCTTACAAAAAGTAGTGTATGATCGGCTTCAACCAAATATATTGTCGTTGTCATTAATTGTCTTGCCAAATGATCTGGTTTCTCTTCCCTCTTCAGGTTATCGTGCAAAACTACAATTCGGTTCTCACACTGTCTCGTCTCTACACGCTGTCCGACGCACTCGTGGTGCACGAGAATGACACGGTTCACAAAATCTGCAGCCAGCTGATGAACATCAAGCACATCTCTATCTCTGACGTTAACAAGGTGATCGCTCATCAGCTGGGCAGCGTGCTGCAGCCTGCGTACACCGCAGACTCGCCTGCAGTGATGTCGTCTTTGGGGTATCCATAAGATCAAAGTGACTGTATGCGACGAACCCAGAACCGTAGTGTAAGTATATGGTGAATACACAAAGGCGGACACTAAGAAACCTCCAGGTAGAGGTGTGCGCAGAACTTTTTAAAAAAATTTTTTTTTTAAATTACACCCCTGCCCACTCCTGCAGAACCTTTCACCAGTCTCACCCAGACTTATTTTTTGTTTCTACCTGCCTTTTATATTTTCTAATGAACTTAGATGGTCCTCTTTCCCAAGATATAAACAAATTAGTTATTAAACCTAAAGCAGATCTGATCAGGATAAAGCATTTTTCCTGCTAAAGGATGATGAACACTGAATGGATGAACACAGTAAACGTGATGAATACGGCCTTTCTTTGTCCCACAGAAACTTCCCATCTGACTCGCTGCTCCCACCCACATAACAGTAAAAATACAATTACTCCTTTTCCTTTTTTTTGTTTTTGGGTCCTGTGGGATCTCAGTCCTGACGCACACCAGCTCCAGCAGACAGATCAGACAGAATTTCTTATAATAATAATAATAATAAGTTTATTTTATATAGCGCCTTTCTGCAAACTCAAGGTCACTTTACAATATGGAGGAGGAAGAAAAAAAAAATAATAATAATATATGTATGTTGCCTTCATTTGCAATTCATTTGTGCAATATATATATATACACACATGAGTTGAAATGTGTGTGTGTGTGTGTGTGTGTGTGTGTACGTGTATATATATACGTACACACACACACACACACACATAGAGTGAGGTCCGAAAGTCTGAGACCACTTTGAAAAGTTGGGATTTTTTATTTTTATTTTTTTTTCATTTAAAATTGGAAATAAACAGAAGGTTTCAGAATTTTGAAATATTTAAAACAGAAATTAAATGTTCAACATCTAATTTGATTCTGCACTATTTCTACGTCCCTATTTAAATGTAAGCAAATGTGTGATATCGAGCATTTTAACTGCTTTGTACAAAAGATCAGCTTTTCCTCACGTCTAATCTCTTCCACGTGTTCAGACGACGCTCTGATGGACTTGATCTAAAATGAATCATAAGGTTTTGCACAATCCTGTAGAGTCCGTGCCAGCTCGAGTGCACACTGTCGTTAGAGCACAAAGGAGACGGACCAGGTACTGCTCTGACACTCGAGTAAATATTCTACTTCTACAAGTTGATGTCAGTAATATCATCTGTAATGAAATTTGCTGTAATAAATTAGAAAAGAATGAAAACAAAAGCATTTTCACTAGCGCTCTCAGACTTTTGGACCCCATTGTAAATATTATCTATTAAGATATATATATATATATTTTTTTTTAATTATATTGAATTAATATGTAAATTTAAATTGATTTTTAATTTGATATTTTTAATTTTATAATTTTTAATTTGATATTTTTAATTTTATATATAAAAAGATTATATAGGCAGTTTTTTAACTGAATTTGGCTATCATGGAACAATTTCCAGCTTGTGTAGGTTTTGTTGCCATTAATAACTAAATCCCCAGTATGATACACTATGATTCTAAATTACTCTAAAAGTAATTATGAAAAGATTAACTATAAATCACAGCACAAAACACAAAAAGGGTAGTGACATTTTATAATTTATTTATTGCGTTAGAAGCATAATACAGGATTATTTAAAAACCGTATGAACACAGCACACTAAATAAAAAATCCGGCCTTAAACTAGTCCAGTTCAACGTATTTAACGCGTTCATTCTGACTATAGAACCAACTTCAGTCATCTTGTACATTATTTCTGTTTTTATTATATGTTCTTATGTATTTATGCTCTTGTAGATTTTCTGCCATGCTGCTTCTCGGACTTCGTTAATTGCCGAGGTGTAGCGTTTTTTTTTTAGCAACATACATTTTATAATGTTTTTATACTCATTGTTTTATTTATTTTTATTTTTTTTAATATTTAAATATTTGATTACTAGAAGCAAATTTTTTTTTACTAAAAAAATTACTTTTAAATATTATTATAAAAATATTTTATTTTAGTGTGTGCCAAGAAAAACAAAAATAATTTTGTTGTGTTTTACAATTTTTTTATTTCATAACAAAAAGTGAATGAACGCAACGTACACGGACCTAACAGCAAATTAGTGTTTTTTTATGAAAAAAAAAAAAGATATATATAGAAAGAGTTTTGTGAGAAACCGGATATTTTTGTTCGGAGGTTCTGAGTCATTTGTCCAGTGCTTCGTTAAATCCCCTTACACATAATGAAGGACTTGCTTGGAATGTCCTGTTTTTCAAGAAATCCTCTACAAATCCATGATTTTTACATCCTCAATGTCTTCCTAGTATTCGCCTAGCGAAAAATGACCTTGTTACATACACAGACAAAGGCAGCAAGCAACAGATACATGTCGATATGAGAGACTGCAGTTCGTGGAGATTGCATCAGAAGTGCAGTGTACGGTGTCGTGGGTGATTTATTCCTCTTGTTCTTCTGCTTGGTCCAGGTGAATTGCTGAGCTCCCTGGTGTGTCACCCTGAATACAAACTGCTCAACGTGTTGAACATTCCTCACATGTCTCAGACATCTCTGGCTTACAGTGCCTACACCTGGCCTCCCG
The DNA here is from genome assembly GCA_037577455.1 of Pangasius macronema. Lineage (NCBI taxonomy): Eukaryota > Metazoa > Chordata > Actinopteri > Siluriformes > Pangasiidae > Pangasius > Pangasius macronema. The sequence goes on along the minus strand of CM074958.1, from coordinate 5,866,784 downwards.
ACGAGTTCGTGAATTCTGTTTACGAATAACGGTTACGGTCTTACCTCCTTCCACTTATGAAGTCTAAATGTGTCGTACTCGGTCACTGGGAAACACGTCCTAACCATTAACAGATACAATTCTGCTGTTACCTTCAGGCATTGACTGGAAAGTGTGTGTGCCGTCGAATAGGGCAGAGAGCACGAGAAACACACACATGGGTTTTAACAGATCGCTCTCTAATCTTCTAATACTGCGGGGTAAAGACGCTTCCTCTGCAGATATAGGCAAGTATACTGCTTATTCAGTATTTGTCTTGTGGTTATTGTGCACGCTGAACTGTTATTATGCGATTCATTACGGGATTAAAGGAATGAAGAAATGTGTTGTGATTAACAGGGGCTTTTAAGGAGCCTGGGCTCTACGTGCCATGGGTTCCAGCAGATGGCACTTTCCATATGTGGCACTCCCCCGTGCCCTTCAGTGGCTATGAGAAGTTGGCCACTTTAGTCAGCAACAGCCAGTCCCTTCTGAATCCTCTGGATAATATTGTGAAGAAGGCCTGGAACATGTTCGCATCGAGGTACAGAGACTCCAGATGGACCAGGAGTATGCCTTTTGACTTTTCTTTGGCAACTGGTTCTTTATTTATTTATTTATTTATTCATTTTTGTTCTCAACAGGGCCTATATTCATCAATATACCAAATTTGGAATTTCAGAAGAAGATTTTCTCGAAAGCTTCACCATGTTGGAGCAGATTATCTCCAGCATGTGAGTGGAGACTTGGATGGAGTGATAAAATTTACCGTAAAACTTTACATTGAATAAAGACGGACGATTGATAGAGAAGTGAAAGTGTGTGTGTGTGTGTGTGTGTCAGAGAGAGAGAGAATGTGTGTCCTTGCTGTATGTTCTACAAGCTTTTGTATTAAATGATTGATGTACATATTCAACTTCAAGCTCTTCTCGTCCACACTTATTTTATAAAAATTGTACCAGAAGTCAGAAAACAAATTTCAGTCACACGTAACTCCAACACATTTATTCACCAGTTACACCTAGCTGTCTTTCAGTTACTAAGTAGATTCCTTATGACCCGAGGTGACCCGGTGACACAATCTACACAGTCCAAGGACTCAAGAGCATGGTGTGGGTGTTGTGCTCAATAATCTGCTTTTGTCCCTACAAGTAAAAATGCAAATCATCTTTATTTTAAATATATGCAAAGACAATTACTCATTTGTTTAGTGACATCATCGATTCACACTACATTTACACGACGACAAAAAGTGTGTAGCTCAAACTGGAGCTACATGCAAGAAAGACGGTCAGTCTGAGCACCAACTCTGATCTTCATCAAACTAACACACTTCTCTCAAGTGGAAAGGTCTGGTCCCATTTCAGAAACAGGTCAAAGTAGAAATATCTTCAGTCTCTTCAGTCATTTTCTCCCATTTTCTTTGCTTCTTCTTTGGGAAACCTGACTCAGTCCAACCGTCACTGCTTTTTTTTTTTTTAAAAGGGCACATTTCACGAACAGAAGTGGGTATTGCAAAACCGAAGCTGTTTCATTTCCTCCGAGGTGATAAACCCAAAATTTCAGTCAGCCTACAGACTGCTGTCGCCTTACAACTTCAGAGCCAACACCAGTCTGATAAGCTATCTGACATGATGGGACTGTCAGAACACGGTGCTCCTGATAAAAGGAAGCTCAACGGTGAAGCATGCAAAACCGTTTGACTTCCCCACAACCCTGCTGGCAAATTCAAACCTGTTTCACGTCATGCTCTTATTCATTAAAAGACCTCCTCTATTGCAGATCCTTATCACTGTAATGACTTACAGGAAACTATACAGTAGCTACATTGTAGAATGTACAGCAAAAAAAAACACATTTATTCCTAGAATGTCAAACACTTAAGATTAATGAGGAACTTGCATGTTATAAACTGCACTTACCTCAGGACATGGACGATTTCAGGAAAAAATCCTCTCAGCCTAAAGGATTCATGATTCATGAATAAAAGCTAAAACATGATCAAGTGTAACCAAATGATGCATTACTTGATTTTTTAATGTCGAACAGAATTAAACCAAGGTCTATGAAAGACCTACAAGTTTTAGCTTCACAGAAAATGTATTAAGACAGAAGAAAAAAAAAACAGAATTGAGGCAGCTTATAAAAGTTAAATGTCTATATGCATGGTACATGAGGCTAGGCCCAGTTTTTTGAATTGACCAGATTTAAATAACGTCAGTTTCGTCACATTATGGCAGAAAGTCTGATTCCATAAACTATGTTAAAACACAAATTATTTACACAATGTGCAGGCAATTAAGAAACCATACAGATTTTTTTTTTCATATTGCTGTCCCTGTATGAGAAAAAGAAAATGCCATTAGACTGTGTTTTTAAAAACCAGAGAACTGCCCCTGAAAAGCACTCACTGCATCACCAGTCTCACAAAAGTAACCCTGCCCATTCATACCATTAACACAGAAATTAAATAAATTATTCTACGTGATCAGAACTGCATTGAGTTCAATGGAAGCATGACCCTGCAGTGTTGCATAAGGCTTTGCAACGTGTATTACCGTCCACAGTCTCTATTAATCTCCCGTATCTCTGTAGAGGTAAAAACCACAAAGTTCTAACATCTGATTTTAATAGGCAAACGCTACAGACAAGAGTGGGTGTGGGTGTGTGTGTGTGTGTGTGTGTGTGTGTGAGTGGGGAGGGGGGGGTTACAACATAATAGTACACAAAGAAGCCCACGTTAAATTAGTGCCCATTCTGTCTTTTCCAGGTTAAACACTCCTTTAGTTTCCAAAATGGGAGCCTGAGATGATTTACTGTGAGTCTATCACTTGGTTTTCTCTTCTGAGTGCTTCCTCTGCTGCTGCCGCTTGGCATAGCTCTGTGCCATGGAATTTATGATGGACAAAATGAAATAGCAGACCATGACAAGCACCACTTTCTCAAAGACCCAGGAGAGCCAGTTCTCACCCTGCACACAAGAAGCAAACAGACGTTACTAATGAGACTGCTGTACAAGGCATCCACTGAGCTGGTCATTACAAGGCAGTAAATGGACATGAAGCTCGGTTAATCTTACACTTCCTTTTTATCAGGTTGGATACCGGAATATAGAGTAATCATATCACAGGCTTTTTAAGTCTGTTGAAGAAACTGGGTGAAGATCTGAGCATGAAACCGACTGCTAAACTCTAAAGCAGGTTTCTCCACTGAACCCTACTGAAATATCAAAGCTGAATGAACTAGAGTCAAACTACATCGTGGAAACCTGCATCAAAAAAAAAAAATGTCTTCTTGAACCAACAAAAGAGAAGCACGTGTGGTTCTTACCGCAGGTGTGCCATCCCCAGCTGGGTGATGAAGCTTAGCTCGCTGCGCTTCCAGATATTCACTGAAAGGCTTCTGTAGGGAAACTCCAACCCCGGGTATGGCCCTGTGAATACAGCCAAACACACACATTAGGCCAATTGTGACTTACCATTCACAGGATCCTGACGAAGATCCACTAGCCTGCTGTAGAAAGTCCACTAAATACTATCTAAATGTTAGCTGTGCACTCCGGGTGAGGTGGCACAGCACACTGAAGAGAGAGATCTTCGAACACTTGCTTATATTACCGAGGTTCCTGTTAGAACTGGTCTGGAGCTATTCATCAGGAAGTGAGTCGACATTGTGTCATCAGTGACATGTAGGAAGAACCGCCCAGGATTGAAGGAGTGACGGTCAGTGACACGTATCTAATACACTACACAGATTGTACTCGAAAAAGACAAGATATAATCATGACTCCAACTGGATTGAAGTGTTAAAAGTAATGTTTAGATTTTAGGATATATTGACATTCATAATCCTTTGTGGCTCTGACCTGGGTTAGTCTTATCTAATCATCAAGCAACAGTTTAGATTTAAATTTAAATCTGATCCAACCAAGTGGTTGTGATTTTTTTTTTTCTACACTGAAATATCAAATAGGTGCGACACACACAATTGTGAATGACAGAATTACACAGGATGTCTCTGAGTCATGGGAAGTGTGAAAAAAAAAAAAAAAAAAAAAAACCTAACGGACATTCAAATGTTGAGTCTTTGTGGTTAAGTGATACAACCTACTTCTTGCTTTCTTGCTTCTTCTCCTCCATAAATTGCACTTCAGACTCAGAATCAGACTGTTTCACATTAACTCATCAGCCTAACTGCTCTATACGAACGTCGTATGCTCTGCAGGTGATGATTCAGACTACAGCTCAGAATGTAACCAAAACCCTGAGAGAATTGAACTGCATGCAAAAAAACGTTCTACATGGAAGAAAGCCACAAAGCGATTGAGTTCGGTGAACTCCCTTTTATCAAGTACCCATCTTGCTGTCTTGATAAATTGATCAGTGTAAGCCCAATTATTCCAATGACTACCACAAACAAATGAGCTACTCTTTAATCATCATGAGAACCATCCTCCCGGACAGTAGAGATGAACAGAACTGTGTTAGATCAACAAATGATTCATCAGTGCTTTTAACTAACCATTTCCACATTGTAGGGTAGCATCTGACAAATTATGGAGAGCTGAAATCTCACAAAGTTATAGTGAAGATAGAGATAAATCACAAGCAAGGGCACTGAATATCACACACACACACACACACACACACAAAGTTGTGTGTCGTACAATGGAAATGTGTCACTGTATTGCAGTTCAGGCTTTTTAAGCTTATAATGGGGTTTCATTCATGCTCTGACTGACTGCTACTAACCTGAAAGCTACTAACACTAGTCATAAACTAGTCACTCACACCACCGCTCGGGTTTATGGGGCTTTGTTCTTTCTTCAGTTGTTTCTGGGTAATTGGTAGAAATAAACTGCACTGATGATGATGATGAGCCAGACCAGTTTCCAAATCAACACAGAAATGGTTAAAAAAAAAAACATTTTGTAATGACCATTTCAGTCTTTGGATTTGAACCCTACTGAAAACCTGTGATCTGAATTGCAGAAGGACGTCCACATGCACAAACCAAAGGGGGGAAGGAAAAGAAAAAAAAGAGCTTAGTTTTAGGTGCATTGGGGTTCTATGGATCAGTCTTATTTTATTGCTCTTCTTATGGCTTTTAGTCAGGTTCTGGAGAAATATAACATCCAGAAATTATCAAAAAAAAAATTAAAAATTATTATTATTATTTTTTTTTTAAATTTCCAGATAAGAGTTTTTAGAATGAAGGAAAAACATACCTGACTGCCTCAGAATGTATTTTCAATATTTCAGTATTGAAAAAACATTTATTTATTTTTTTTTGTCAATCACTCAGTGTTCTCTACGGCAGCCTGATGACTTATTCCTGGCCTGACGTTACGCTCAAGGACAGAAGTTAAGCTGGGAGAAGGATCTTGGTGTAGAAATTACATACGGAATGTGGAAGGACATTTGAGACAATGCAAAGAAAACAACATGTGATCATGCAAAAGCAATACAACTTCGGGTTCACACATCTCCTGCCTGTTTAGCAGAATGTAAAAATTTAAAACTAGCACATTAACTGTAGCACATGTATGTCCTGAATGTGAAACAGGCTCTTGGGTCGTCTCACTCATACTTACTGCTCATGCTTCAAGTTACAGAGAGACAGGTGAGATATCTTTTATGGATTGTAGAAAATATAGTTTGAGTTTGAACCTCTTTCTCTTGTCCTAGGTATTCTAACTAAACACACTGCTTGCTTGCTCACACACACACACACACACACACACTCTATAATGTTTTAACCTTCTGCACCAGGGGGGGAAAAAAAACTCTTTATAAAACGTCTTTCATTCCAGGATGGTATAAAAATAATCCCTCTGGATTTTTGTCTTTTACATTTATTAATATTAATACTTTTAATAAGATTTCTGGAATATATAGATGTTCATATTTCTGCCAGCATTTACACAAAGCAGACATTGAGCAGACCCCACTACAGCTGATGTGTTACACTAAGTGACCTGACTTTAAACTTCATGTATTTGATAAGTCTTGCAATTGTGTAGAACATTTTTGTGGCTAGGTCACGTCGAAAGTTTGCCGAAAAACAAATAACTATATTTAAAAAAAAATTTAAAAAAGAAGAACTTAAAATGTTCTGCATGGAGGAGCGCACCAAGACGCCTCCACCTTCCTCCATCTTGTTTAGGCATTACAGGAAGAAACCCAATGCTGTTTCTGAAATTGTATACATTACTTTATGCTCTTCTGGAGGACACTGTATTAAACAATACTATTATACAACAATATTATACAATTATAGACTATTATACATGTCACTGGTTTAATTGCTTTGTTTAACACGGTTTATCTTCATTAAAGGATTTAATAAAATCTTCATTAAGTGTTTGTGTGACATCATTTTTGTTATTGTATTTTTAAAGCATGGCACCGAGTTTGGGAACTCCAACATGATTCAAACACACGGATTCCCATGATTTCACCATTTTTTCCAAGAGAAACATGAACGCTTTATTACTCACCCGATCAGAGAGACCATCTGCTCCACTATGTGCTTGCTGAACGTTATGATTACAAAGAGTTTCTATGGAGAGAGACGAGATGTACAGAGCATTTCAGACAGTGAATCAAGAGCATGAGTGATAGGGATTGGGGTCAAACGAACATGAGGAGGAAAGGAAATGCTTCAGGCTCTCTTTGTCTTCAGGAGATGCTGAAACATGCTCCCAGAAGGAGCAGTGAGATCACCGCCTGACACAAGCTTATTGCTGCCTCGATGACTCGCACAGCACCTCGAGGACGTCCATTTTCTCACCCCTTTTCAAGACTCGACGTTTTAACTCGAGTGATTAAGCCGAAATCTGCCATTCTGCTTCGAACAGCCATTCTTGAGTCATAAAATGGAAATTAGGGAGCGTATCAGTCCACCCTCATGGTCAGTTGTGACCTCTGTGGTTATTAAAGTCTAAATGAATGCTGCTCGTCTAAGAACAATGCGCTAAGTACATGTACAGTCATATCTGTGATTAGCCAACCTAACCACAACTCTTTATTAAAAATAATAATAATAATAATCTGACCAACAAACACTGATTGAGTGTACCTGAATGTGCATCTTGATAACTGCTTTTCCGATTAGTGTCGCTCCAAAGAAGGTCCAAAATGGGATCAGAAAATGGCCGCATGTAATACCGGCCAGGTCAAACAGAGGATTTGGGATCTGAGGGTGGAAAAAGAGAAAAGAAAGACATTTAGAGATGATAACAATCAGTTAGACAGGATCAGGTTTGGGCCAATACCAAAAAAAATAAAAAATGGATCGGATACCAGAGAAAAAAGAGAATGTATAAAAAATAAAAATAAAAAATAAAAAAAAGAGAGAGAGAGAGAGAGAGAGAGAGAGAATGTTCCTGTAATAACTAGAAAAAAATGTAATAGGGTTTGGAAACGATTTTTCTTTTGTAACTGTAAATGTTTACATATAAACAGACTTGAACATATATTTTTGGTTAGGATTAATTTTTATTATATTCTTTATATTTGTAATGTAAGTGATTTTTTTTTGTGTGGAAGCTGCAGAATGTGTAAGTTATGTTTTTAGCTGTGTATTTTCCCTCCTGTGTTTTTCTAAGTTGGTTCAGTTCAAAAAATAATTTTTAAGGTTAATACTTTTTAAAGAAAAAAAAAAAAATATATATATATATATATATATATATATATACACATACACAGAATGGGTATTGACATCGGCTGATACTCAGGTTTCCTGTATCAGAATCAGTATTGGAAAAGAAAAAGGCTCATTGTGTCTCCAATAAGTTTACAGAAGAAGCAATTTTTTTGTCTGTATTTATTAGTAGGAGTATTTAAAAAAAAAAAATCTTTAAACTTTCATTTCATTTACTAATCAACCAAAGGTCCTTGAATAAGACACACAGTATTTAAACACAAGCAGTCCTTTCCCTTAACCAGACTTAAATGATTTACAAACTCCATAGTCTGTTGTTAAACCCTAAAGGATCAAAGTATTCTGGATTTTGAATTTTTAAATATAAAATTTAAGCAAAAACAAATTCATAATCAGTATGTTGTACAAAGTGGTGATCACAATTTAACAGCTAAACAATGTTGCTGCATTTCATTCTTTTAAATGCAGCTGTTTCTAAAGCACCAGTGTGACCAAGGAACACACACACACACACACACACACTGAGTGCTAATCTTTTAAATGCAAAAACAGTAGGAAAAATTATATATATAAAATTATACATGTGTTATATATGTATTATATATGTATCTAGTCAGAAGTATTTTGTGAGCTTGCACCTGGAGGTTCTGACGGTTTTTACAGTTTAATCAGTATTACTGCCACAGAGCAAAGAAAACATAAAGAAAAGCTACTAAATAAAAAAAAAAACATACATTTCTGCAAAACATAAACCTATAAGCATGACATAAGCATAAACCTACAGATAATACACTAATAGTTTTAACTGCAAAACAAATAGATGGCAAGCTCCGAGTGTTTAATTACACAGCGAAAGCATTTCGGTCTTTTCTGATTAAATCCGATCGAGAAATAATTTAATTTAATAATAATTTAATAATTTAATTTCAATAAATTAATATCGAAACAAAATGAATCGAAAGAAGTTTATTAGTGAATTAAAATTGTTTTAATTCACTAAACAATTAATGAAACTTTTCTCGAGTCACTTTTACTTATTGCTTGGTTCGATTTTCTCATTTAAAGATATTTAATAAAAGCTCATGCGGTGTGTTCAGGAGCGTTGGACTGGCAGTGTATATAAAGGTGTTCGAATAATATGAAATTAATCAGACGGTGAAACATGTGAATGGGAAAGCAGACTTCTAAAGCTGGCTCATCAGAACCGTAGTCAAATCCGTCTAACTGTAGAAGTCAAACCCTAAAAATTACACTAATTAAAATAGGATTTCTTGTGCATCTCTGCTTATACACCACTACAGGCATTTATTTAAAGCGTTTTGTTCCATGCTAACAAATTATATACATCAAAATAATATTCCTCTAGTGTATTCCTGAAAGAGAGAGAGAGAGAAAAAAGCAAAACCTCAGACTGTGTTGAGGTTTAATATTTGTTATACTAGACTTTCCACAAATAATGATTCATTTGAAGGATTTGGATGATCAGATGAATTGCTGGTTTACAGGGGGACAGTCGCAGAGAGGAGCGAACTGAAACGGATTTGTTAAAATGAACAAAAAACTGAGCACGCTTCAGGATGTGTGGCGTCTCAGAAGAGAAAGAAAGAAAACATGACCAAATACAGGCATCACTAAATCCTCTCTTACTAAATGATTTCTAAATTTCATCATCATCATCATCATAATTATTATTATTATTATTATTATTATTATTATTATTATTACGTGTATCTATTCTAAAGACTAACAGGAAACCAATAGCATTTTTATTGTTATTTTAAATAAATTTTAATTATTAAAAGTAAATTTAAATTTTAAAAATACATTTTTAAAATGTATTAAACAGAAAATATCATGCAAAAAAAAAAAAAAAAAAAAAGATTCATTTCCTCTTTCTAACGGCGCTACGCTTTCTTAGGAAACTGCTGCATCTTTTTCTGTTGCTGTTCCTGCAAATAAAATCCTGCAGTGTTAAATGCTATTTTTTTTTTTATTTTTATTCCTCAGGTGAGGACATTGAGCTTTGTGTCATAATGGAGTTAAGTGTTTTCTTTATAAGCCTTCTTTACAGAGAAATCACACCATCTTATCTCCACTGCACTGTGTAAACCGTCTTTGCTCTGCATTAAGTTTTCTTTTTTGACGTCACTGTAAGCAGCGTCACTGGTGACTATAGCGGCGGCGGGGTGGTGGGGTGGGGGGGGGATTGTGGGGGGGCGCTACGTGATGCATTGTGGGATTTAGAGTAAATCACTGCATTTCACTAATACTGCTCTAATGTGAACGTGTGTACTACAGGCAACTAGCTTTTCTTTCCTTTTTCCTTTTTTTAAATGCTAGTGCAAGATAAAATGATGCAGCAGGCAGCAGTTCGAAATCCGTGCCTTATAATATATTTCTATAACATCTAAAATACATCCAATACTTTGGATGTAGCAAAAAAAAAATTATAATAAGTGTAGTACAAAATGTTCCAGTGAAACAAGACTTTTCTGAGAAATCAGCTGTGCGAGGAAGTACTTTGCTTGTACAGCTGATGAAGGACATTCATCCAGAACATCCTGTTTCTCTGGAAACTGTGTGTACATACACAGTACACACGACACAATCACTAGCCAGTTTAATAGGAACACCTGTATCCCTGCTCATTCATGCAATCAGCCATGTCACAAACTTCAATCGCCTGATCTTTTTTCCAATCTTCAACGGTCTCGTTTTGGTGAGCCTTTGCCCACTGTAACCTCTGTTCTAGGTTGAGAGAAGCGGAACCCAGTGTGGTTTCTGCTGCAGTAGCACATCCGCCTCTGGGTTCAACATGCCGTGCATTCTGAGATGCATTTTTGCTCACCACGGTTGTAAAGAGTGGTTATTTGCGTTTCCTTTCAGCTCAACCCAGACTTATCATTCTCTTTGATCTCTCTCATCAACAAGACGTTTCCGCCTGCAGAGCTGCTGCTCAATGGATGTTATTTGTTTTTGCAGTTTTTCCACATCATTCTGTGAAAATCTATAGACTAGTCGTGGGTGAAAATGCGAGATCAGAAGTGTCTGAATGAAATACTCTAACCAGCCCGTGCAACAGCCATGTCACACAATCAGAGACACTGAGATCACTTGTTTCCCCATTTTGATGTTTGGTAGGAACATTAACTGAAGCGTTAAACTTTACCTGTATCATTTTAATGCGTTGCACTGCTTGGTTAGCTGGATAACTGCATGAATAAGCAGACGTACAGGTGTTCCTAATAAAGTGGTCAGTAAGTGTATACGTATATGCCGTCCCCTCTGAAAAAATTCAACAACTCATTTGCTTTTGATAAACATTACAGACATTTGGGTTTGATAGACAATAGACGTATATAAGACAATACATAAGTATTTTAGCTCTAATTTTCTGATATTTCAATTTAATTTGATCTGTACAGAGCTTTTACGAATAGACACTATCCCTTAACAGCTTTACAGAAATATTTAAATTCAGGATATACATTTTAAATTTATCCCTGATGAGCAAGCCAGAGGAGTCGGTGGCAAGGAAAGGCTCTCTGAGACGACATGAGGAAGAAACCATGAGAGAAACCAGACTCAAAATGGAAGCCATCCTCATCTGGGTGACACCAGACTGACAGAGCAGTTATGAATAATTTCTCTTCTATGACTATATTTATATCTAGATGTGTTAAACAGCTTAGAATATAAGCCACTCAACTGTTAGGTGAGCAAAGGTATAGGAACAGTTAATACTTGGCTGCA
>CM074958.1:5843273-5855219 GCA_037577455.1 Pangasius macronema | reverse complement strand
GTTGTCTTGCCTCATGATGAAGTTTCTCCCAATTAGATTGCATGCATTTCTCTGTAAACTGGCAGACAGAATGTTTCGGCAGACTTCTGAATTCATTCTGCTGCTACCATCATGAGTTACATCATCAAAAAAAAAAATGAGTGAGTCCGTTCCAGAAGCATGCAAGCCCAAGCCATGACACTACCTCCACCGTGCTTCACCCATGAGAGTATGTTGCATGGTTTGGATCATGAGCAGATCCTTCCTTTCTCCACAGTTTTGTGGCTCATCTCTGTATTTCTTTGTGAATTCCAATCTGGCCTTTTGATTCTTACTGCTGATGAGTGGTTTGCGTCTTGTAGTACGCCCTCTACATTCCTGCTCCTGAAATCTTCTTCAAATGGCGGACTGCGATACCTTCACTGTTGCTTTTAGGTTTTTCTTCACTGCGCTCACAACGTTTCTGTCATCAACTGCTGCTGTTTTCCTTGGCCGACTTGTTCAGTGTCTGGCTGTTAGTACACTAGTTGTTTCTTCCTTTTTCAGGACATTCCAAATTGTCGTCTCATTCATCTTTTGATCTCAAACCCAGATATCTTCAGCGTATAGGAAAAACAAAAGAACCGGCCTTGCCGTTCCAATACTTTGAGAGGGGACGGTACAGTACACACGCACACAGTTTATAACAGAAAGAGAAATCACTTACTGAGGCACAGGCCAGGATTCCCAAGAATCCTACTTTCTGAACCATGTTTTGTACAGCAAGTTTTGCTCTTGTTGCAAAGTCCTGCAAAGAACAAAGACCATTTACATGATACATAGCCACATAGTGAATACTGTTACAGTGAATTAAATAACTGAGGGCCATTTCCCTCTTATATATCCTATTTCCTCTTTTATATACTTTTATACACATACATATAAATATTTATTTATTTAGTTATTTATTTTTAGTAACCATTTTGACTAGCAAAGCATACAGATTTTATCATTAGCTTATCGTTAAAAGAATTTCTCTGGAAATGTAAAAAGTACAAACATGCAGATTTTTGGAAGAAAATGATGACAGTATGTTGAGCAATGAAGTCACTTTAGGCAAGACTGCAAAAAAAAAAAAAAAAATGCTTTCAGAGTACAGTGTGTTGAAACAGACGACTGAATGAAACTGTTTATTTTACATTCTCATAGCAGGCCGGTGAAAAGGGGGGGGGAAGATTTTTGCTGAAACAGCATCTGCTGAAAGGTACCACACTAAATCCTGCTTTAAGCATTTAACCAATTAAAATACTGCCGGTGAAAGGAACAGTCCACGTGAGGTCCACTCAGACACTAACGGCACATAATTAAAAGGAAGCTCTCATTATGAGTCACCCGCTGCTCAAAGGGTTTACTGGAAGTCAAGGGAGGGGTTTTCAAAGAAGTGGTCACATGACCAGGAGCAGTAAACCACAACACTGAGGTAGTCACCGAGATCTATCAGAAAGCTGACAGGATCCAATAACCTGGTGTCTAGAGGGGGGATTAGTGTCTGGTGAAGGGAGGGAAAAAAATAAAAAAGGAGGAAAAAAAACACACACCACAGGGTGTTGTGGAATGCCCTACAAAGTACTTAATTCCAAGGTGCAAGGTGGGCAAGGTGCTCCTGAGTTCAGCGTCAATGCGAAGTGCTTCGTTATACGCTGCACCACAAACAAAACACATCCTGTGACTCATATAGGGACTTACGTGATGATGCAAAAAGAAAATTGTTATACAGTTACAGCAGATGAACTGCTTTAAGAAATTCAAAAATATATGTCATTAGCAACAGCATTCACACACAACGCATGCGGCACGTTCGTTACTGTGCCGTGTGTGTGTGTGTGTGTGTGTGTGTGTGTGTGTGTGTGTGTGTGTGTGTGTGTGTGTGTGTCACCCTGAACACATTCCTCACCTGTGCACTCTCTGCTTGTTCCAGCATCTCTTCAAATTCCTCATAGTCCTCATCATCCGGTTCAGCTCCAGAAAGACGAGCCGCTCGTGCCATGAAATATGGAGGAAGCTCTCCTATAGCAGTACCAGCTCCCTGTGCAATACATATTTACACAAAATTCAAGTAGAAATACATTAAACAATTTTTTTGTGCCATGCCTTAAACAATGACCCGTTCTAAATTAGTCTAAAAATGACTAAGAGATGAAGCTGACATGACACTCGCAATCAGTGTTAACTATTTAGTACAGGGGTGACAAAAACGTCTAAAATAAAAATATTTTAAGACATTTTTTTCGGGATACATGCTGCCAGTAAAACAGTCGTGTCACATTTGAAAGTAAACCTTTAAGCATTTGTTTGATGCTACTTTTATTTCATGTCTGCACAAATAAATGAAAGGGAAAGGAGGCAAAATCTATAATAATAACAGTTTACAATTTTAAAGATTCAAAACATTAACATCAATTCCCTTTTTTTCCCCCAGTGTGTGTAATTATTTTAAAAAATTTATAAATAGATAAATAGTAAATAGATATCATCTGTAATAGTCGTGTTATCTCAGAAAAATGTATTATGACAATTTATCACAATAATAATATTATATTATATCATATGGACCTGCTCTATATTTTAGTGAGCTACTGCTTTACTCTGGAGCCTATCAAATAATATTCATAGCTATGCAACAAAAAAAAATAAAATAAATAAAATAAAATCTTGGAGTCATTTTTGACCCAAAATTTGACAAGCAAGTGATCTCAGTTGAGATTTTTTATTTATTTATTTATTTATTTTGGGGTTATTCATGCTTTTATTACTCACAGCATTATTCACAGGTGAAATTGTCCTGTATTCAGCCGCTCGTCTCCTGACCAGCACCAGAGTGCGAGAAAGCGCGTCTCCTGTCCTGGCCTCCCTTCACTAGCCATCAGTCAAATACAGGATTGAGTTTAAGGTTTTATTATTTGTTTTTAAGTCTCAACACGGCAGGGCACCAGGCTACATCACTGACCTCCTCTGACAGCTCTAAGACCTTCCAGCTGCTCTTAACTATTCAGTGGTTCGGAGGTTTCGAGGTGACCAGCGCATTTCTGTTGCAGATTATGGGTCAGCTTACCCGCTTTTCTAAAGGCTCTCCCGCAATGGACATTTATAAATCCAATTTAAGATGTACTTATTCTCCCAATATTTATCGAGTCGTCTGTCGTTTTGTCTTTTAGCGCTTCGTTAATTTATTTCTACATTTTATTTTGTATTTGTGTCATTTCTGTTTGAAATTGTTTCATCTTTTATCCGTGATATGTAAATAAAGGTGTCTTAATTTATAAAGTGTTTAAAAAAAAAAAAAAGAAAGAAAGAAAGAAAGTGTTGTGTCACTTTTCAGTCTTTTCACGTCGTGTGTGTGAAAGCTGTAATGAGTGTAGAGAAAATGTAAAAGATGGAATATCGAATGTGCTTAATTAATGTCCACTCACCCACATGCAGGCCTCTAGCCGGACCTTAGACATAATGGTCCAGAGGGACACGCTGTCCTGCACCCCGTCCTCCTCTGGACACACAATCTGAGTGGGGTATGGTGGCTCAGGGAAGTTCACAGAGCCACACTCGTACGCTGCCAGTGTGACAGAGGCTATGTGTGGGCCCTGCAGAGATAAGGATCATGTCTGTAAGCCTTTTCCTGTTCTTTCCTCCTTTAAAAAAAAAAATCTGCACATCAACCGAGATGAAAGCAACAGACTTCAGACTTTCTTCAGATATGAAGATAGTGGGGATTTTCGGAGGTACGAATCACAAGCGCATTAATCAGGGTACAGCACCAATCATAACAACTGGCTCTTATGATACATGACCACCACTGCAACCTCTCTAAGACAACACTTCCCATACTGTCTTTTATTAAACTCAACAGTCACGCAATGTACTTGGCATGGCCTTGGCACTGGCAGACAGGGGAAGTAAAAGGTAATGCATTGCTCACAAAAGTATCTAACCAGTAGACTAAACATAATCAACCGAGACAGAAGAAAGAGACGGCAGTATTAAGTCTGTGATGTCCGGCAAAGTGTGTGGGAATCTCGGTGGGGGAGCGTTTCATACACAAAGCACCGCGACTCGAACGCATTGCAAACTCCTGACACACAGGTCAGAGTGATCCGACCCCACCGAGAGCAGACCACCCCCCGCTGGGGTCCAGCTACCATTTAAGAAGCTCAAGGCAACATTTTAAAACATGTAGTCGAGTGAAAAAACTTTCCATCATCTCATCTTGGTTTCTCGGTGGACCGTTCTTTACAGAATGTTTATTTAATGGCTAAATATTAGTAACCAAGTCTACTTTAACGGTTACTCTGTTAAGACTTGAGAAGTTCAGACGACAGGCTCAAATGCTCAAACGGTTTGCCATGAGCAGTTAAGTGTCAATGGGGTGGGGTGGGGGACAGCTTTCGTATAACCTTTTTACAGACATTCTACGGAGCTAGAGAAGGGAATCGAAAGTGTTTTGAGGAACCATGACCAACCATTAAGAAAATCCATTCTTCAGAAATGGAAGAAAGACATGAAGAAACTACAGAGTGGAGACAAAATAACTTTAAAAAACAGCAGTGAGATTCACAAGGAATTCCTACACACACACACACACACACACACACACACAAAAGCTCAAATAATTATTAAAAGCAAGGGGAATAAAACTCCACTTAACACTTGGCACAAGTATATTTTTTAATTCATCGTTGCCTGGCGGACAAAAAGAGTCATCAACCAGAAAAAGAAAAAAAAAAAGAATTTCGCAAAACAAAAATTTCCTCACTGTATTTCACGAAACATTTTTTATTTGGTGTGTAAGTTCAAACTTAACTTCCTGGTGATACATCGATTGCATACACTACTAGTTCCAAATCTCACTTCGGCCACTGGATGATGGTAGAATGTTGCATTACTAGGTGGACTGATTAGCGAGCACGGACGGCACGCGATCTTGACAGAATCAGGAACACACAGCCATGAGGAAAACCTTATGATGAGGAAAGTAAAGTTTGGTGCGAGGCAGTCATATAACTCTCCTGCTCTCTGGCAAGCAGCGCGTGCTCTCTCCTTGCGGTTGACACAAGAAGATCCAAGCAAGACTCTTATCTTTTCAGTAATGTCTTTGAGATTTGATTCAAGGACAGAACTCGAGATATCACAGTCTCGTAGTCTCACCGCTGATTTTTGGAGAAGAAAATGATTGTAGACTCATCTGTTTTCCTTAAGACTGTTAATACAGCCTGCAAACTAGCTCGCAAATGTTATTAGATTACATTGAGCTGCTGATTTTGAAGTCAATTCAGGCATGTGACTGGAGCTTTTATTCCTGAATTGTTCTGCATTTCTGATTCATGCACCTCTGACGTTTATAACCAAAATCTCAACTGGTTCACTATCCAAAAACTTTAGCATCCGCTTTTGACAAATTTTAAAAGGCAGATCTGTCAGAAATCAAAGCTTTTACATTCAACTCTGTAGTAGTAGAGGTCAGTGTCTTACACCTATTAGATCTATTAATGCAGGGGCGTCTGTGGTTATGTGAAAAGAAAGGCCATGGGGGCAGGTTTTCATCCCAACCCTTGATTCCACCTGTTTAATTAGTCATTCCTGGTCTGCGTCTTATCAGGTGTGGCTTCTGCTTTGTTGGAATGACGAAGAAACGAAAAAAAATTTCTCGACACCCCCCACGTTAGAGGGCGTGGACGCCATTAGAACAAGCTAAAGGCGTTCAGTGAAACTGGCAGTGGAAAGGAACTCAGCAGTAGTGAGCATTGTTGTAACAGGATAAGCTGCTCAGGCATGCTGTCGCTCCTCAGACATGTGCCTTAGGTGACTGTGAAGCTGAGGAATGCCTGCAGTAAGCACCGCTGTGGCTGCCGAGTCAGCCGAGCCTCAGATCAAGTCACAAGTCGAAGATGATCTCACCATGGGGTCATGACGCAGAAGAGCTGGAAGAGCCTGATCAGGTGATACCAGATCACTCAGGAAAGCTAAAATAACTTGCTTTGCCAGACAAAGAAGCATGAGGACACCTCACTCTGGCTAGTGTTTGTGTGCCAGTAAAATGCAGTCACTCTTTCGCACTCAGCAGAAATATTACAGATGCTTTATCATTCCGTATTTTGAATAGTAGCTGTTTTTTTTTTTAGCCTGCTGCGTCATGTTTACACAGCAGCACGTTAATCCACTACTGTGAGAGGGCAAACATTGCCAGCTCCTCGTAACCAGACCCGGAGCCCAAACCGATTCTGTCAAACGCTGTTAATTCAAAGGAAAGGAAAACACGGTGCTCATGTCTGAAGGGCTAGACTCAAAACCCACACTGGCAGTTTCACGTCCCCGTTTGTCAGAAAGCTCAGCGCGAACACTCGCCACATGCAAGTCATTACCGTGTCGTGATGACTTCATCAGAGCTGACCAGAAAACAACGGCTCTGGCCACCGTCTGATGAGACTGAGTCAGTGCCGACGAGCACGTCACGCCATCATACAGACAAAGCGTGAGAAGCACTTTTCAGAAACAGTGCTTCAACTCTGCACTGAATCATTTAATCTATTTGAAAGTATCGACTCGCAAATGTGTGTGTTCAAAACAAAAAGGGTAAAATAAGAAAGAAAGAAAGTCAGTTTGACGAGAAAGTTTCACTACATGCTGTTAAAAAAAAAAAAAACAGTACTGAACTAACATGGCGCTCCATTTCAGCTCTATTTTTGTAAGAGCTGACAGTTGATATGGGGAACTTCCATATTTGACTGTGACGCATCAGTTGGTTTGCCCTCTGGCCAAAATTCATCAGCAAATCCAAACTCGGTTTTGTCGATATGTCAAGCAAAAAAAGAAAAAATAATAAATAAAAATAAAGATTTTGTTTTAATATATCTTGATCTTGATTACTGTTTCTCTTACCAGGTAAAGAAGGAAAGTGTGAAGGCCTGTGCCAAGGCCTACTGAAGACAGAATCCCCAAGCCTACCCAGTAGGCACACCACAGGAGCTTCTTCTCCAAGTACTGGACATACTGCAGAGTAAAAAAAAAAAAAAATTAAAAGTGAAAAATCTCTTTTAGCAAACAATGGAGCAAAATGTGGAGCACAGAGCTACATGGTAAATGGGTGTGACTTTAAAAAAAGGTTAGGATATTATAGTTTGAGGAAAAGCTAAACAAAGCATTATTAATATATATATATATATATATATATATATATATATATATATATATATATATATATATATATATATACACAATATATTTATATATATATATATATACAATATATATATACATGTATATATAATATATGTATATACATGTATACATGTATATATATATGTATATACAATATACAATATATTGTTGTGTATATATATATATACAACATACAATATATTATGATATTTACAATATTGTTGTTATATTGGGAACTCCCAAATATCATCACTAACCCTGAACACTTGTCTTCTAAGGTACTTTGTTTTGAAAACCACATTTACCTTCTCCAGCAAAGACACTTACATAAATATTACTTCCATTCAAGTTAAAGTTCCATTTAAATAAATAAATAAATAAATAAATAAATAAATAAATAAGGAATCATTTAGCGATTTTAAAATGTGTGGAAGCCTGGGAAAACCCTTCACATGCACTACAACCATTACCTTGGGAAGGAAAAATGTTGAATTTAGGCAAGTTCAACTAATATTCCTCTTTATTAAACTGTTAGATTATTTTAGACAAATATAAGTTCATTAAGCCCTATTTCTATAAATTCTACTCATTTCAAACTTGACTTTGTCTTATTCTAGAAAGAACCAAAATGATCTGCTAATGGAGTAGGACAATTTGAAGCTTCAAATGAGTAAAATGTCTAGAAATATGATTATTTTGTATATAATAATCTCATAATGAAGAAATATTAGGTAATTTATTCAGGATTTTTTTTTCAGTAAGGTCAAATTTTGTCATTTTCTACTACATACTTCTGAAAAAAAAATTCTGAATGGAAATCTGTTTGTCAGAAGTAAAGTTCTAGCATTTTGAAATCTGATTATTCCCAAATGTGAAAATGGGACATATATTTAAAGGCTGCCATCTGAAAGATGCCTCACCTACTGTGCATCTGCATATGGAAAAACAACATTATTGCCAAATTGTAAAGAAGGATAAGTTCTCAGTAGGAGATTACCAGTTACCACAGTTACACAAAGCTCACTGTCGTCTCTTCACTCCACTGTTCACGCTTACATCAGTGCTGAAATAATCGCTGATTCATTCACTCACTTCTCGTCCGCTGACTAAATTATGCCCTTTTAGCAGGTCTTTTAAACCTTTTTGAAAATTGTGTCCGCTGTCATTTGTACAGTGTGTATAAGCGCTCTTCTCTGTTTTGATGACGATGATGTAATGCAGGTCCATTGCGGACATTCTAACAGCTAGTACCTACAAAAGATACCGATTACGTGTATGTTGATTTCGCTATGACACGTAGCTATACAACAGCTTAATCAAATCACAAACGTTTGCAGTGTGAAAGAAACTGAGCTTTGACTTTCTAAAGCTACGAAACTGGCTTCTTAAGCGGCGTGGTCTTTACAAAGTAGCTCTTTACAAACATATAAACATTTCCACATCTTTTTGGTAAAATATATGTATATTGTCAAAGTATATTATTGGCAGGAAAACTTGATTTTGGACATTTTGGCTGTTTTCCAGAACTCAGAATGCAGGTTTATTAAAATAGAAATTAG
Organism: Pangasius macronema; assembly: GCA_037577455.1. Classification (NCBI taxonomy): domain Eukaryota; kingdom Metazoa; phylum Chordata; class Actinopteri; order Siluriformes; family Pangasiidae; genus Pangasius; species Pangasius macronema. The sequence goes on along the minus strand of CM074958.1, from coordinate 5,846,493 downwards.
GTTAACACATACAGTTAAGACTGACAGATGATTAATACGAAGTGCATTGGTTTTGCTGGGAAAAGGTTGAACCTGGAGCTGCCTCCTCATTGAAAATTAATCTGTGATTAAAAATAAAGTAGTATTCAGAAAACCAGGCCCCTGGCCATGCACAGATTTCATTACTGACTGGCTCTTCATCTTCTAGCGTGGAGAAAATCAAAGTTCTTCTTGACGCCATTACAGCCATCTATCAGCAGTTCAAGAAGGACAAAGCTGAACGACGTGAGTATGACAAACAGATGCTCATTTTACATATAATATAATTTTATTACAAATTACAATCCTAAGGTCTCTCTCTGTCTCTTTTTCTCTCTTTCTCTCTTTCTCTCTCTCTCTCTCTCTCTCACTCCATCACTCCAGGTCTACCTTACAATGAAGAACAAATCCATAAATTTGACAAGTGAGCTTTGTGTTCTTCGTTTTCTTACAATTTCTCATTATTAGCATTCACAATACATTCTCCCTAACGTTAATTAAATGCTAATTTTCCGTCTTCGACCACAAAGTACGGTGGTTTCGGGCACGGGACAAGTGTCTGCTCACACGTTACTTGTATCGGCTCTTCATCTCCAAGAGCGAGGAGTGGATGAGGTACGGATTTCAGTGAGACACTAGCTGTTTAGAAATCACAGCTTAAGATGTTTGAGCCCCATTCTATTTTGACGTACTACATACGTAGTCTAAGAGTGAGGATTGGATGAGCTACTGATTTAGCTGAACTGCAGTCAACTCCAGTCAACAACAACAACAACAAAAAAAAAGGAGCTAATTAGTTTTGAAATCAGCAAGTCAGTAAATTATTAAGCATTACAACTAAGCTGCAGCTACAGGAGGGAAACAGAAATAGACGCGAGTGAGAAGTGTGTGTGTGTGTGTGAGAGAGAGAGAGACTTGTGCTGGCCTGTTGCCATGGAAACTCGGGCAGAGAAGCTGTGGAGAAGCCAATCAGCACAAGATGATAACATGGCCTTGTTTTTCTGCACGGCTCTGTTTGTGTGCGTACATATGGAACAGAAAATGACTCGTAATCTCAAGTTATTGATTAAGATTCAGCACCTAAGCCAAAGTCGGAATGAATTTTTAATATCTAATGAATTTCTAATGTCTAAGTCCACTACCAACTATCAGGAACTGCTTTTATTTCATTATTTATATATATATATATATATATATATATATATATATATATATATATATATATTTAAAAATGACAGATGTTAATTTTGTCAATCTCAAAAAATGAATTCCCCATTCTTCATTCGTTCTTTATTCGTACTATGAATAAAAAATGATATTTGTATTTATAGAAGGTAGTGTCGGTCATAACATGTAGAGAACTGTGTGTGTGAGAGAGATGGACTTTTAACATTTGAATCTGCTCCAGAATTTTTGGCACCCCCATAAAGATTATTGGGGGAAGATCTTTGTTCTAACTAGCTTAATCTCACATGGAACATATGAGAGAAATCTAATCTCTATACTGAAGTAAATTAATTAAGAGAAAAAATTCTGCATCATATCACAATTATTGGCACGCCTGCATTTAGTACTGCTTTTGCCACTGTAACAGGACTGATTCTTTTATCATACTTGGTGAGACTGAAAGATAAATCTGACACCGCTCAATACAATCAAAGTTTCAGTGATATCTAGCATTTATGGACAGATTGTTGACATCAAGATGGGGTCTAATGGTATATCTGGGGACTTGGTGATACTAAAATGCTGCTATTTTCTGCAAATCTCCACCTGTGATCCTTGGAGAAATGTTTGCCTGTGTAATCATCCTCCTGACTGTGCGTGGAGGCAAAAAACACTCTTCCAGGCAGCTCCGTTTGCTTTAAACTGCTTAATTTAATGTTCTTAAGAGTTTATAGCCTTACCGATTAAATACTTCGGTACTACATTACTTACTGATTACTTTAAACCGAATACGCAGTGGAGTACAAATATGGGGTGTGAAACAGGAAGTGACGGATGACTACAAAGGAGTTCCTAAAGACTCACATACTGTATAAAAACATATAAATTTATAAATAACAACATGCTTCAATTACTTATTGTAACTGAATTATTAAGAATTTCTAGAGGTACCAATAATTGTGAAGTGGTTTTGTTAAATATATATTATTCTTTGAAGAAATTTAAATAAATTAAACCCTTTTTTTTTTTTTTTACCAGGGTAAGATTATTTTTATAATAAGATTTCCTCCGTAGTCCTATAAATACGAGATTTGATTTATTTTAGAAAAAAACAGTATTTTATTAACTTAAAAAACCATTTATAGCATCCGGATTTGAGGTGTACATTTACAAAGATCTTCAGCATTGAGCCAAAGATGACCAGTTGATTACCGGGAATGTAATGATCTCTGAATCTAAGCGATGATGATGGTGGTGTAGTGGCGTAATGAGTATGTCATTACAGGAAGATGCATCACGTTAGAAAGCAGCTGCTGTCACTGAACAACCAGTTTCTCAATATGGAACAGGAAGTGACCGTCATCATGCAGCGTGTGTACAAGGTAATGGCAACACGAAGCACTCTTTCTGCATCTCAGGTTGGTGAAAAGTTGGTAAAGTCGAGAATAAAAGACGTGGCAGTAGCTCATTTCTTGTGATTATACATGTCTGATGTGAGTGTGTGTGTTTAGATTCAGGAACAGCTCCCACAGAAGATCATGCCCATTGCGTCAAGTGGCATCAAGCCCCAGGCTTACCTCAGCCAGAGCACTCTCGTGGAAATGACAGCGGGGTGAGTGTGTGCATGTGGGCTGCAGACACCAAACTGCAGCAATCCTGCTGGTTTCCATCCATCCTCTTTTGTATTGGTGCCTAAGAACTGCTGAAATGTTAGAAACATATCCATAACTACTTGCAAGCAGTGACTGAAAAAGATTATTTGAAGAAATGATCTCCATCTTTCCTGTGTGAAACCTCCTATCATATCATACTGTATAGTATTTCACTATAATAGCTGTGGAACATAGCCTTTAGCAGCAGGTGTTAGATGGTCATTTAGCAGCCACAATAAAGCTATCCTAGATACTTTGATACTTTGTAGACACCTGACTATCACACCCATACATGATTGTTAAACCTCCCATTCCAGATTTAGTCCCCCTTTGCTGTTATAATAACCTCCACTCTTCTGGGAAGGCTTTCCACTAGATTTTGG
>CM074958.1:5802587-5840453 GCA_037577455.1 Pangasius macronema | reverse complement strand
ATACAGTTAGCATACTGTACACACACTGAGTTTTTTTATAGAGTTTATACAGTTAGCATACTGTACACACACTGAGTTTTTTTATAGAGTTTATACAGTTAGCATACTGTACACACACTGAGTTTTTTTATAGAGTTTATACAGTTAGCATACTGTACACACACTGAGTTTTTTTATAGAGTTTATACAGTTAGCATACTGTACACACACTGAGTTTTTTTATAGAGTTTATACAGTTAGCATACTGTACACACACTGAGTTTTTTTATAGAGTTTATACAGTTAGCATACTGTACACACACTGAGTTTTTTTATAGAGTTTATACAGTTAGCATACTGTACACACACTGAGTTTTTTATAGAGTTTATACAGTTAGCATACTGTACACACACTGAGTTTTTTTATAAGGTTTATACAGTTAGCATACTGTACACACACTGAGTTTTTTTTATAAAGTTTATACAGTTAGCATACTGTACACACACTTTGATTTCCTGCTGCATTAAACCAGACGTATTCACACTTTTCCCCCCTATGAACCCCAGGTGTTTGAAAAAATAAAATAAAGCAACCGTGTAAAATGAATGGCTATTAATAATCGNATCGGAAAAATACAATTTAGTAAAAACAAAACCGCAGTCTTATAACACATCAGAGCACAGGACGGCATAAACGCAGCCAACAGTAAATGACGTACATTTTCGATAAAGTCCTTTCACAAATCCCTGCCACTGTGTCCCTGACCGTTTTTGACTATTTTCGCCAAAAAGAGGGAAAAAAAGGCTGTAATTATGTGAAATATTTCTGTGAAATGCCTAATAAATAGAATTATTATTATTAAATAATAATAATAATAATAATAATAAATAATTGTATATTTATTCGTGTTCAGTCTGTGCGTAACTTTCTGAAATAAAGAGTAATTATAAATAAATAAATAAATAAATAAATAATTTACCGTGACAGAAAAGAGCACCACATTAGCACGGCTTTGTAGCGGAGAGCTTAAAATACTGGCGCAGCTGTCAATCATGCCCGACTGATTGACAGGTCCGCCGTTAAAATGTGAAGCTCCTACGGAAACTGTGTAAAGGTTGCCAGGTGTGAAACAGTCATTTAAAGATTTTTTTGGTATTTTCCATCTCACCCACACTCAACAGATTGAGTACTCCCTTGCACAGCCTGGCGCACCCTTATAAACAAACGGTGTGGAGCTGAAATGTATCATCACTTACATTTCATGTTCTCAAATCTGATTGGGCGGGAGGCATCGATTTCATGTGCTATAAAAGCAAAAAGCTATAAAAGGCAAATTAATATTAATGCACTCATTCGAATGTGGTAATTTTTCTATAACAGTTGATTCCTCCACTGCAGACAAGGCCAGTCCTTATTATTACTCATTTATATGCCTCAAATATCCGTACAGTTCGCTTCAAACAGGAAGGAAGCTATTGGAGAATTGTTGAAAATCTATTTCAGACATTCGACCTTGCTGTGACCTTGACTTTTTTTTTTTTTTTTTTTTTTGGAGGAATTCCAAAATCCAATCAATTCTTCTGCTGGTTACAGTGATACTTCTATATAAATCCTACGAGAACGACAATCTCCGACAGACAAGAACAGGAAGCATCCACTACCTAGCGGCGGAGGAATATAAAGATGTCTAATCGTCGATATGGTGATGTTTATTTAGCATTTACGGCGTCTCCCGTGTCGGTGCATCGTAACAGTCGGGGGTGAAGCTGCTCTCTTACGTTCTCCTCCATGGGGAAGTCTAAGGACAGAGGACATTATGTCTTCTGGTTCCCCACAAAACATTTTCCCCCGTCTTCATTAGGGAAGTGAAATTTCATTTCATTCGCTGCTCCAAAACAGGCCATTTTCAGTTACAGGGATTTCGCTGCATGTGCACTTTGTGTAACGGAGCGAGTGGAATATGTGGTCCATGTGGTCCATCAAGCATTTGGTTCATATTTAGTGACGTTTACATCCTTCACATCAGCTTATATCCATGTGTGAGGGAAGTGTGAGGGAAGTGTGAGGGAAGTCCAGTGATCAACACATGTAGCGTTTAGTCAAAAAAAAAACAAAAAAAAAGTCCTTGAGCTTGAGTAAGGTAGAAAAGTCTGAGACCACTTTGAAAATTTTGGATTTTTTTTTTTCAATTTAAAATTGGAAATAAACAGAAGGTTTAGAAATATTTATTGAAATATTTAATTCAATATTTAATATTCAAGAGTCTGCACTATTTCTACGTCCCTATTTAAATGTAAGCAAACGTGTGATATTGAGCATTTTAACTGCTTTGTGCACACGATCAGATTTTCCTCACGTCTAATCTCTCCTACCGAAGCACGTGTTCAGACGACACGCTGATGGATTTGATCTAAAATGGGTCATAACGTTTTGCACAAACTTGTGGAGTCCGTGCCAGCTCGAGCGCACACTGTCGTTAGAGCAAAGAGGACGTACCAGATACTAAGAAGCTCTGAAATTCATGTAAACATTTCAAAGCCTCGACTTTTCACCCAAGCTGATGTCAGTAATATCATTCCTAATGAAAACCGTTGCATTCAATTTCAAAAGAATGCAAAACAGAAGCGTTTTCGCCAGCGCTCTCAGACTTTTGAGTCATAAATATCATAAATGATGCCAGCTGTATAACTGTTAGTCATTTATTTTCAGTGTGGGGGATGAAGAGAAGTTTAAAAAAAAAATAAAAAATTCCAATAAGACCGTTAAACTTTCAAAATATAATTATGCGTACAGGATTATTACTCATAGACACCTGTAAACATTAATATACGCCTGTGTGTGTGTGTGTGTGGAAGGATTTCTACATAAAGTATTATAAAGATCAGTAAACTGTAATAACTGAACAAAGTGCATTTTGGTGTGACTTAACTTTATTTTAAAAATAAATAAATAAATAAATAAATAAATAAATCAGGTAGTTTTCCTCAGCATCTGCCACAGATCCTCTGGAGCCTTAGTCACACTTGCTTCTGGTTTTGCAGATAATCCCTGACACACTTCGTTATGGTTTTTGTCCGAAGAGTGTTTTAATTAAGTAATATGTTACTTTCTTTACTGACATACAAATATTTTGTTTATTTTTTTTAATTTAATTTAGATTACATTTTTTAATTTTAATAGGGTGTCTAAGACTTTTCCACAGGACTGTGCATATATTTGAGAATAAACCTCAAGTGTGTGTGTGTGTGTGTGTGTGTGTGTGTGTTTTAGCTCATTTACCTGTGCTATTTGACTATTAACAGACTTGTCACACAGCAGTAACACAGCAGTCTTAGTTAATAACAGCGTAGGTGTTAAGACAGTTAGAATCTGATTCAACTGCAAAAGTAAACAATCCAGACTACGAGACATTTCCTTAAATATTTGTAGGATTTGTAGCAGTTATCATCACCGCAGAGCCCTTTTGTGTGTGATTTGTGCCAACTACATGTATCGTGCCTTATAGTTTGTCCTGTGATGTGAGGGTGGTGTCGGTTGGGGCCGGGTTTCAGAGGGACATGTCAAAGTTCACCTAATGTAAGGGGGCTCTGGTAAGTGAAAACCACTGATCTACAGGCAGAGAGTTTAATCATTATCAAAGACATAACTGGGAATTGTGTTTGTGCCAACTGCTGGAATCATCAAAGTATTCAGTTAAATATGTGTACAGTGTTAAGAAGTGGTCCTGAGAACTTGTATTAGAACAATGACATTTTCTTATATTTATTAATTATATTCTTGTTTAAAAAGGAACTTCCGTTGTACTTCCCCAACCCTGCCACTGTGAGAACCGTGAAGGTCATGAAGGTCATATCAATGCTTTAACCCTGAGCAAAGACTGTGAGAAATATAATGAGATCAGGGAGCTTACTTCCACGTCCACTCCTTCAAAGTGACGAGCGTCTCTAAGAAAGAGTAGTGCAGCGTCTGGAGGGGCTTTCTCCACAGCACCAGAGAGAGACGCTCTTCTCGTTCTTGCTGCCTTCTTTCTCTGACTGACACATCTGAACACAACACATCACACGTCATGCAGTGCACTTCAACCAACAGCTAGGATCAAAACTGCAACCACACAGAGCAAGGTTTCCCAACCAGGGCTTTGTGGTGGAACTGGGGGTGGTGGTTGTGAGACTGTGATGGAAATGTCAATGACACGATAAGTCACAACCTCGTACGTTTAAAAAAAGAGAGAGACAGAGAGAGAGAGAGAGAAAGAGAGAGAGATCGAAGTTGATTGAGTCACTCATGGTTCATGTCACGAGATAGCAGTTCTTAGCATATGTGAGAGTTGCACTTAGCGTACGTAAATTACAGTGTTAGCTAGACGAATCGTTCTACGTGGCTAAAAGCGTCTTCATCTTTGGGAACTCCTTAAAATAACTCAAACTGGACAGACACGCTGTCAGGAAAAGAAGCCCGAGAAAGGCGAGAAAGGTTCAGCGAGGAATGTTTAAGATTTGGATTTACACGCGCAGACAGTGACGAGGCAAACCCTTTCTCAAGTGCGTGCGATATAGTATGTTTGAAGCAGTTTTCCAATTCAGGTGTAAAGCTTTTATACATTTCTTAAAGCCATCTGGAAGCAAAAGCTTATAAAACTTTTTCGACATGGAAAAGACTGACTTAACGTTAGCCTGCTTGACATCGCCGGGGGGGACCTGAGGCAAAGAATTTAAGTTGCAGGGGTTCAACTGACAAAAAAAAAAGTTAGGAACCTGTGATATAGAGAAACTATGCCATGTGCACAAGGACACAGGAAGTGTAGGTGCTGCAAGTGCAAGTGCAGTAATATACAGAAAGTGAACATCACACGTCATCTGCTTTATATAGCAGACAAGGTGGCAAACCAGTATTTACATGAACAACACACACACAGACCCAAGGCTGTTTATCGGCTCATAGTGCCGGTATCTACAGTTGACCCTTGGCCGGTAAAACTGGAATTTTCAGCGTGGCAGGGTTGGACGAAGATAGAAGAATCCTCCTCCTCCTCCTCCTCCTGGCAATATACTGACCTTTAAAATTACCGTTGCGGCTGTCTTTGGGTCCGAGTCGCCTCTGGGGAAACTCACAATCTGCTGCATTTTCAGCCATGGCTTCAAACACCTGAGGAGAATAAAAACCCAAAAAAAAAAAAGCTGAAATTTTTTCACTCTCTCATATCTGTTTTGATGTTGACCATTTTTCAAGACACAAGATTCCTAACACACCTAAATCCCTGGTTAAGATCTGTCCCAGGAGGCGTTAGATAAGGTTTCACAAGATCTACCACGCCACAGCTGAGAAGGGCAAAGTGCACTTTCGCCATCACCTGTCAGTGATGTGGGTTTGTGGAAACGCAGGGAACTGATAGCCATGCATGCATGCCATGTTTGTGTACTAGCGTACTGATCAGTGTGCTTGCGTGTGGCGCGCTGGAGCGCACTGCACTTCCACACTGTCCATCACAGCAGTATGCGCCCTACGAGCCTCTCATTAGCATGCTAGCTAACCGGCTTCCTGTGCTAAAGCCTCCAGCTAGCTTCCACATCATGGCTCGCTTAAATACTACAGCTTTAATATTTAATATGACCCACAAAAACACACAGAAAGCCACAGAGATCACGTGTCGCAGTTAAAGCCACTCATGTGACATCATATCGGCAGAGCTAGCTAGCAGGCTAGCGCTCTAGTTTCTTAGTATTTCCTACGCAATTTCTTTACAAGTCTTGAACAACATTTTCTCGGATTTCTCGGATGTGAGCACTGAGTGAATCTGACAGGTTAAAGAAGCCACCCAGAGGTTGATTTTTATCATCACAACAGCGTTAGCAATCATACCTTTAGCTTCCACTAGCTTTGCCCAGGCTCTTGCTTCCTTCTGCCAGTGTGGATGAAAGACAAACACCGGTAGCTCACTTCCGGGAAACGTCCCAGGACTTTTTTTTTTTTTTTTACAAAATAAAAGTCACTGAAGCGCAAAAAAATTTTACATACTAAATAATTCATATCCAACTTATCCTTGTTGGTTTTAATATACATAAATAATTTCAGGGAACCATTCTGCTCCTCATCCACATACTAAATAAGTCCTAGATTCTTCTTCTTTAATTATTTTTTTCCCCTGAATGTTTTACATGCATTGCAAGACAATAAGACCAGATGGAGGATTCAGTGGTTAGATGATTTTTCAACTTTAATGTGAGCAAGTTTACAATCAAAGCCACCAAAAACGTTCACAATCCTGTAAATGTATTAGCTGCTCGTTCCGAGTGCAGGAGGCTGCACGCAACAGAACTTACAGGACGAGCGCAGCATCCAACTCGACACAGCCGTTCTTCTGTACACTCCAAACAAAGCTAGAACATAAGCTAGAACATCACAACACCAGGCATACACAAACCTCAAATACAGGGAAGATGCATGGTGAGTAAACACACACAGAGGTCAGAAGAAGAATCTTTTATATCCCTTGCTCATTTTATGGAAATCACACAAGAGCACTGTAGAGAACACAACAGGAGATCGCCCATTACACATGGAGTGAATGAAAGGAGGCCAACGCTGACACACTCGATGAGTATAGTTTCATGTTAAGGGATTAAAATTGCTTTCTATAATCATATGTCTGTATGCACATAAAATTCCATACAGCTACATACCTGTGTAGAATATCTGATTATTACTTAGTGTTGCTAAATGGATGCATATGCTTCAAATAGGTTTTTTTTTTTTTTTTTTTACTTTTTTTTATCCAGAATATACAATAATGAAGTGCATTATACAGACAGTGTAAGCGTTCACATACAGCACATCAAAATTAGGAGATTCTACATTAGTTTTTTTTTTCCCTCTCATGATAGAGTGCAAATCAGATGCTTCACAACATGTGTTAATAAGGTTAATTGCTGTTCTCAAAATTTCACGTACATACGTCACCAATTCCCCCACTTAAAAAAAAAAAAAGAAAAAAAAAATCAATATAAGGACACAAGATCTGTTATATAAGTAAGCTCGAATATGGAATGTAACATAAAAAGGAATTACTTTCTTTAATAACTCAAATAAAAAGGAAGTCCTTCAATGCATTTTATAGAGAATCATTTAAAATGCACAAGTCTGATTTTGCAACACTTCTGTGAATAAAGCACAATGAGCAGGGGGAGGAACTGAAGGAGAGACGGACGATGAGAAACGCAGGCAGGAGGACGGCTCTACATGCCGTAGCCGAAGCCGGGCTGCGCTGGCTGAGCGTAGCCAGCGGGGGCGCCGTAACCGTAGCCGTAAGGCTGCTGAGGAGGAACGGCGACGCTCGGGCCTGCAGTGAGCATCAGCTGGGGCGTGCCTGTAACACAAGGTTAACACAAGGTTAACACAACTTGAGCAACATTCCAAAAAAATATGTTGTAATTCTGTAATTTTGTGAGTCAGCCCCCTTTTCCTAGTTTACTTAACTGCTTTTAATGAATGTGTTTTTTTTTTTAGGTATTTTTAAATACCTACATGACAGTGGTGCATTCCAACAGGACAAACTGGTAATAAAACCTCAAATTCATCCTTTTCATATACAAAAAAAAAAAAGAAAAAAAAACTGCTCGGCTAAGGAATAACTCCTTTTGACTAAATTACACGCTCGGGGTGAACAAATAAAACTCATCACCTAACCCACCCTGCAAGTGAAAACTCTAATGTGCTGCTCAATCATACATTACGCTTACCTGGATGCCCAATTAACTAGGCTAAAGAAAAAAAGAAAGAAAGAAAAGCGGCAACTAACAATTTATTTCTAAGCCAGAAATATGAAAAGCAAACCAGGTGCATTATTTAAATCTGTGGAAAATAAGCAGCTACTGTAGGCTGTAGGTTTGACCTTCTCCTGAATGATGAAACATTATGATTGCACCCTCAACAAAAAGGCCCAAAGTGTTTGACTTGTGATGCAACAAATCCTGTTATTTCGGTCTTTGCTAGTGTCTCCATTTTCAAAAGCGTTTGAATGTGAGGCGATGGTGGCGTTATACTGGCATTAGAGTTATTAAACAGATTTATTTGTGCTGCACTGCACTGCATTTTGCTCATATATTCTGGTTGTCTAGCATATGTTCAAGCACGTTTGTATTCCTGTAGGTAAAAATAGATCCTACCAACAGCTATACCACGTCTTCGGTTTGCGTGCAGCGCGGCAGGTGGTGGGGGGGAGGGGCGACAAGGAGGAACACGTGAAGCAGTTAGACCAGGTTACGTTTAATCAAAAGTGTAAAATCCAGTCCGTTATCTCACATTATCTACATGCTTGTTGCTTGAAAACCATGACAAGCACTTACACCATTCATTCAAGAAATGAAATCCTACCGAATACTACCATTCAGTGGCGTGAGAGAGTAAAGGAGTCGTACCATAAACAATGGGTTGTGCCTCTGTGGCCTGCTCCTCCTCTTTCCTCAAAGACTCGGACGCATCCAGCTTATCGACCTGAATGGGAGACAGAGACAGAAGAAAGATAACTAAGAAAAAGGCTGCCACCCAGTGGCAAGAAAATGAAACAACTCACTGGCCCTCCTTGTCAACAAAGAACATGACTGATGGATGGGACCATTCATGGCAGATGCTCAAAGCCAAGCTTAAAACCAAGGTGCAAATGCTTTTAAAGCAGAGTGCAACGGCACACACCAAGCTCCTTCCACAACAGTCCAGAACTGCTGGTGAGCATGGATCCTACTGAAGGTTCATCTCATTTCTGAGTATGCCAGCACCAGGACATGAAATGGCATATAGTTTGGGTTTACAATGTGCAACACAAAACATCTGACTTTGGGCTTGGTAAAGTTTGATGGTCCCCCCAATCAGCCACTGAGCAATTCATTTGAATATACTGTGCATATGTAGAAAACAGAACCCCGTCACCTAAACAGAGCTTAAGTGGCTGATGGTGAATCTGATATTAACACACACATTTGGTGTATAAGAACAGGGGCTCCAAAGACAGTCCTGTAATTATCATCAATTGGAGGTTGTATTAGAAGGGAAAAAAAGGAGAAAAAAAAGGAAACTTGACTCTTAAATAAAAAAATGAATGGTCATATCGTTGTCCGTGACAAAAAATAATTAGTTACATAGGAGACCCTTGATGGTTCAAACTACAGCACAGTAATCAAGGGTGGCCGCTTAGGATGAGTGCATGCTTCATGATGGGTTCAGTTCTCTACATACAACTGGTGTCGACACTACGTTCGATGGAAATGTTGTTGAGCAGGCTTGAAAAAGATCAGCAAAAGTCAAATTTTTTCACTGAAGAAGAGGGGGGGAAAAAAACATGCCAGAGGAGTAGCTGTTATTGGTTTTAGTTACACAGTTGTGCATGAAAGAGAGGCAGAGTAGAAGAGTGAAGAAGGAGTGACGGGGTGAGATGGATTCATACAGCCATTCACGGCTTCCAAACGCAGGCACAGCCAACAGCCATGTTCCCTAACGTCTCAGAAGGTGCTACTGACAACGTAAAGACACATGCGTGTGAAATCTCCGCAGCATACGCTACTGAAGGACCACACTTTCTCATTACTGTAGATTTGAGATTGGCAGAAAAAAAGTGTCACATAGTAATTACTGAAAGAATCCTGAAAATGTGGTCACTTCTTCCAGGGTTTCCTCACAGCTAAATCGCAATCTGTATTGCAGTCTGACACGCGGATCAGTGGAGGAATTTTAAGCACAGCCGATTTAAAAAGGGAACGATCTTTTTACTCGGGATATGGAAACCAATACACCACTGACGCACAGCGTATTCGTTTGAGCAGGCTAAATGGCGGCTGCATGAGGAGCCAATAATAGACTGCAGTTCAGTGATGTTAATGATAGCTCTTCATCTACAGGTCAGAAAGTTGCTCGCTACTGCAGCATCTGCTCGACACATGGTCAGTACTCTAGAGGAAACTTGGAGGAAAGTCTAGTCAAGGTGTGTTTTAAAAGCAGCAGAGTGATATGGGAAGGAGAGGAGGAGGAGGGGGGGAGAAAAACTCATGCAGTTTCCCGAAGTTTCAGTCCTTCAAAACTACACAGGTTAAAAGGGAATAAGAGGTAGCCTTCACCTTTTCCTTAATTGCATCAACCTGAAAGGGAATTTAAGAGTAGCAGCTTAAGAAAATAAAGCAGACTCAACAGACCAGCATTGAAAATGCAAGAAGAGAACAAATGCAGAAATCAGCAGTAGTGTCACCAGAAATATATAGGAGGAAAAAAAATAAAAATAAAAAAATAATCACAAAGTATGAAATAAAATAACATGTAATACATCACTACACACAACTCCTCAAATTCCACAGAGAACTTTCGTAGGTGTTCATAGCTGATTTTAAAACAGTTTTTGTATTTAACTGAAAGTAATTTAGCGCCTGTTAGGTTTTGGCACGGCATATTTACGGAGATTTAATAAACGTGACTGATTTTGCTCTTCTTTAGCAAAGGCTTACAATAGTTGTGATCTGTGATGTAATATAGCTCTGAAGACTCCCTGTACTTGCAAAGCGAAACCCCAAACACACACCACGAAGAAACAAACTTTGGTTTTCATGGACAGAGTGAGGAGATGTCATTGTAATGATATAATTAGTAAATGAAACAAATGAAATCTATCATGGTGTGCCTTCTTTCTTTTTTTTTTTTTTTTTCCCTTACCACATTAAAAGTGCATGTCTGACCCCCAGCCTGAGCGCTTTTGGATCATGTGGTCAGTGTACTTCAACACTATGCAGTATACACTGTGGTTATGTGAGACTGCAGAGTGTTGGCTCACCTTGCTGAGGTACTCCCTCATGACCTGGATGAAGTAGGGCATGGAGAAGTCCATGATGTTGTGCCTCCAGGCCGTCTCCAGCACCACGTCGGGCCGCAGGAGGTCATAGCACGTGAAGAGACAGGCAGCAAAGCACTCCTTCTTCTCCTCCAGTAGGAACCACTGCAGCAGCTCCTCAGCCAGCTCGGTGTCCTTCGACTCTGACGCATACTGCATGGCGTCCTGCGGTGCGCACACACACACACACACGATGGGACATCACTCAGTAAAGTTCACACTACACAACTCTCAGAAACGAGCCATTTATTGGAAGTCCTGGTGTGATCTCTTGTGATCTCTTGTGCTTTCTACACTCAATTTCTTTTTCATATTCTTTTCGTAAAGGTAGCGCGGTTTCACAGAACAAGAGCTGAGAAGTCACGTGATTAAATAAAACACTGTGATGAAGAAACTCCTATTTTTAATATCTCCTTGCTGGGTATAAATGGTCACCACAACCTTTTAAAGTATGATATTAAAACTCTAGCCATATAACTGCTGTGCACTGGTCTGATTTTTTCACAAATTACTATTTACCACTTGAGTGTAACATGACGGTTAATGTATTCAACTCAGAGTATTATCATAACATGGCTAAATTATACTGTAAATATTATTTATTGGACTGGTAGCTCATCATACACTGCTCACACTAAATGATTTTTCCATTTGAAAGTGCTGGGGTGTCTGAACCAACACCAACAGCGGGTCAGAGCACACGTCTCTCGATTTCTCACACTCAAAAGGAGCACGTCTTAAAAGAATGATTTGACTGACAGGGTTTCCCATCTCTCCTAAGTCTGTGACTGGAAAATCAGGGCTTAAATATTGTAGTGTAGTGTACACGTTGAACGACTACAACGCGACACGCCTGAGCGTGCTCTCGTAAAATATAAATGATTGTTTAGTAAACCTTGTAGAGCTTATCCTTCTTGCAGAGTTCCACACTTTGCTTCCAGCGGTTGTTGCCTTTGAAAAGGTAGGCAGCAATTCTCCTGAACTCAATGAGCTCGTGCTTCTCCAGGCTCTGGGCCAGAGATATGTTATCAAAGTTGTCATAGGCATCGATGGATGTACGCAGAGCCTGTGTGAAACACAAGATCAACCAGGAACAGATTTAACACTAGCCCCTATATAAAGACAGTAATTACTGATTATGTACAGAAAGCAATAAACCTAAGAGAATGGGCTCTAGACCTCCTACCTGGTAGTCCTCTTCTATTATGAAGAGATTGTTTAGTGCTTCATTGACTGATTTGTTGTTGTGGTTCTGTACAGATCGCAGGTATGGTTTAACCAGAGACAGCTGTTTAACCTGAAAGATGAATTAAAACAAGAACAAATCAGAATAAAATCAGTGCTTTTAATATCAAACGCAACTTCCACGTGATGCTAAGAAACACAAAGTACCTTAGTGAAGAAGTTCACAGCGCGTGTGTGATCAAGCCTTGGGGACAGGACGATGAGCAGATCGTTCAGTAGCAGGGGCTTGAACTCCAGATAGAACTGGATGGCTTTGTAATACAGTTCAACATTAGCCACCTGAAAATACAACAATAAAATTAATACAGGGGAGGGGGAAAAAAAGACCACAAGATATAAGAGATGCTGTTAAAATGCATCGCAGTCATTAAATGCTCCTCTCCACCCACCCCACCCCACCCCACCCACAGAACAAACCAGGAGCAACTGCAGTACCTTAGTGACGATGTCTTTGAACTGGCTCTCCTTCCAGGCATCTGCAGGGTGGTTCATCATGGTGATGATAGCGTTATCGTATTCTTCATACTTGTCATACAGGAAGACCAGCTCAGCCCACAGGTGAGCCTGTTCTGCTGCCCTCAAGACCTAGAGCACAGAACAACATAACGCTATAAAGCGCCATCAAGCATACTGGCACGACATTCCTATACATATTAGTTTAAATAAACAGAAGGACAACTGCATTAATACGTCATCTGTATTTAATGCCTTTGTAACACAAACTAATCATGCTTTTTAGATTTGTAACAGTTCGCTCTTCTTTTAATAGTGCAGAAATGGACACACACATAAAGGGATTGCATTATTCTTATTCAATACTCTAGAGCTATATAGTCTATATATTCAAATAGCTATTTTACCTTGGGAATATTGACTCTGGACCAAAAGAGTTCCAGGTGCTCCCTCATCTTCTGTGGTTTGAACTTGGAATAGAGGATGGCCAGCTCAGTGAACATGCCCATGTGAGCACGCTCAAGCCCCAGAGCCGCCTCCAACATGGTGATCAGCTCCTCAAAATAGCCACGGTCCTGAAAGCACAATTATATCCACCAATTAACATTCCTGCTGCAAGACATATACAGGAACCCTAATGTAATAGTAACATATCGAGTATGAAAAGAGATTAAAACTGGTCACCTGGTAGTAGTTAATGAGCTCCTCAAGTTCATCAGCATGGACAACAATGTGCAAGCCACACATCTGTGCCAGACGGAATTCCTTCCCATCTACGCAGGCAAAACAGACCTGGGAAAAGGTAACATGTTACTCAGTAAACGAAAAACAAAACAATAGATGACAAAAGCCTTCATTAAAATAAACCTACGAAGCTCCTGCTGAGGAAAATAACCAGTTATTACCCACAAACACAGCAATTAGGTGAGAACTGTTTGGGAGTGTGTGTGTGCGTGTGTGCGTGTGCTCTCACCTCTTTCCAGGTTCGTGTGCTGTTGGCCTTGCGTGCTCCGTCCACAGCAGCCTGGTACTCTCCCAGGTGGACCAGAGTGGAAGCCAAGCGGCCAAAGTTGGAGACGTTGTTGTACAGCAGCTTAGCTGCCTCATACATCTTCTCATCATAGCATCGATCACCAACCTAAAGGATAGAGAAAGTCAGAAAGAGGATCTAGTTATCTGTAGCATATTGCAAGCTTGCAGTCTTAAAGGGCAGTGTCCAAGCTACAAAACGGCTCATACTTGCTGGATGTGGGCGTTGTTTGGGCCGTTGATGAACTCCTCCAGTTCAGCCAGGCGGTTGGTTTTAGCCAATGCGAAGATCAGCTCAGTCTCTACATATGACTCACGAGCCTTCTTACGTGCCATCAGCAAGAACTTGACCAAATCCTCCCAGTTCCCTGTGGAAATCACAACTCATGAGTCACCATGATATAAAATGTTTAGTCTATAAAAGGCCAATAAATTTAAACAGACAGATAAAATGATTAGAAATGTTATTTTTTTCCTCATTACAAATTTCCCACAGTAGCAACAATTCTGCTGCACACACNCACACACACACACACACAGCCACAGCCTTGAGGTTAAACTAATGATTTTTCACACGCAAATTCTTTAGCAACAGTGTGATAAACAATGAGATGTTCATATTTCTATAGTGAGAGGAACAGCAGTATATAATGCAGATAAAATCCTGAACCTGAACTAGACTGGAGGCTTACAGCAACGACTTAATATGATCTCTATTTGCTGATTTGTTTGTACACTAGATAATGTGATAATGTATTACTTAATGACTGATTTATAGGGACTTTTTTTTTTTTATGAAACATGTATTTGTGTGTACACTTTGCACACACCACTCAGCCTGTGGATAAGGATATGTTTGATGTTTTTTGCTTGGGTGCACTTACCGCTTTGGGCTGCAGCATGCCCCACTTCCATGTATGCTGATGGGTCATCAGCCTTGATGTAGGAATCGATGGCTTCCTTTACCAGACCTTTCTGCAGCTGAGCTTTAGCCAACTGACTCCACACTGCAGGCTCATTGCAGCGTTCAGCAAATTCATAGGCCCGGTCCAGGTTGCCAATATGCTCAATCAGAACCTGCCGCAGAAAAACAAAGAGAGAGAGAGTCGATCTGAGGCCCAAAAGCAGCTTCAAAGCATTTAAGGAAGAAAAAAAAAAAAAGGATCCTTGTGACTGACCTGCACTGCAGATGTGTTGACATCAAACTTCCTGAAGATGGCAAAAGCCTCTTCAAAGAGCTCGTTGCTGATGGCGATGTTGGCAATGTCAGGGGCATCGTAGTTGTCCAGGCGGTTGATGTACTCCATTACGCGAGTGCGATCAGCTTTGATGGCCGTCAGGATCAGAAGGTTTTGCAGGTTCCTGAGCAGAAAGAGAGTCAATATTTAAACCAACAACAACAGTGACATTGTAGCAGACGGGCAAAACATTTCGTGGCCAACTACACACCTGTGCTCACTGAAAACAGAGTTATCCAAAACAATCTTCTCAAGAAGCTCAATCAGCTCATTAGGCAGATCAGCAGTCATGAAGGCTTTGACTGTAACGGACACCTCTTCTGGGTCCTGGGTCTCCGAGAGTGCAGTCTGCACCACCTGTGAGGGAAGAGAAGGCCGATGATTTAAATCTGGATAAAAGTTTCTTCTTAACAATTCGAGCTGTAATTCGTGAGAAGCCAAGATACACTTCCAGCAGAGACACTTGTGTACCTGGTCTATCAGTGGCCTTCTGTAAGGGTTGCTCTCCAGGAGAACACTGGCCCACAGCTCAGGGTCCTTACGACGCACCAAATACCGAGACAGACTCTTGAAGAGGGAGTTTTCATTGCATACCTGTGAATGGGACAAGACGTGTTTCATCATATCAGTGTATGCAATCAGCTCAAAGACACATTAAGAAATCTTAACATCAGTTCAGGACAACTACACAAGCAGGCTCAGTTCCTTACATTAATAAGCTCTTGGTCACACTGTCCTCTCTCATAAGCCACACAAGCCAGATGGGGGTCCCTCTTTTCACAGTACTTGCCCACCACACGGCTGTCGTAGTACGGGTTCTCCCTGAGGAATCGCTCAGGGTTATTGTTGCTGTCGATGTAGATCTTGGCCAGGGCATTGTGGGTAGCAGGTTCTTCACAACCCTCATGAATACGGGCTTCCAGCCAAGGCAGCAGCAGCTTCAGTCTAGCATGGAAAAAATATGGCACACCATGTCAGAACACCTTTTCACTGTAGAGTAGAATTGACCCTATGAGAGAACTGATAGAGGAATGACATACCGGTTCCGCTTTTCCACCTCAGCCACCAGCTCATCGGTGGAGAACTGTCCTCGGACCACCAGGATCAGGTTCTTAATGACATCCTCTGAGCAGTCCACATCCAACAGCCCACCAATAACCACAGGTAAGCGGCTGGGGTTCACCTGATACGCAAAAATAAATAAATAAATAAATTAATTAAAAAATGCTCACACTTTAAGGTACAGGGTTTTGTCTGAGCTCCTGACACTTTGGTGGCCAGAGGGATTTACCTTCTGCACGTAAATCTCAATGTACTTCTGAAGATTGTTGCGGTACAGATAAAGGACCAGGTCGTGGACAAAGTCAAAGCGGTCGCACACGATGATGAGAGGCAGCTGATCAGTCAGTTTAGCTTCCTGCATGAGATAAAGAATAAAACATCAGGATTAAAAAAAACGAGATCAGGTGCAAAAATTGACATATTCCTGAACAAAACGAGCTGCAAAACCTAATTAGGAGGTTCTTGTTTCACACCTTAAGAAAATTCTTCACACGCTCCGCATCATAGCAGTTGCTCTCTCTGCAGATTCTCTCCACCTCTTTGATCTGTCCAGTTTTACAGGCTGCCTGAATGTACTTGAAATGGACCTCAGGATCCTGACTGAAGTTCACGATGGAGCCAAGGAAATAGAACAGACCTGCAAACCACACATTCAGCCATATTAATAACCTGAAATATTTTAACTGGGGTTTGACTACTATACTAAGACATTTAGAAACAAAAAAGCTTACCTTCGAAGCTCTTGAAAGACTCAAAGAGCTCGGTGAGGGACTGGGTGGTGAGCTGCTCGTGATATTTGGAGGCCACCTGGACGCAGATCTGCAGGTTCTGGCGGATGTTGGCCGAGAGCATGGCTCTCAGGCACTCCAGAGAGTCCTCCACTGACAGTGAGCCAAAAAAGTTCACCAGCCACTGCAGACAAAACATGTTCCACTTGCTTACTTACAAACTGCATGTATCTGAACGCAAATAAAACAAAGCTCTGTCAAGCAAGGATGAAGTAGCCATCAGTGGAATGAGTCAGAACCGACATCCTGAGACTCCTAGGCCTCAATTCGAGTGCGAATAAAGCAGCAGCTTGACTACGCTGTACAAAAACATCTTCAAGCTGCTCATTAATTAAGCTTCCAGACTTGTAACTCCTATCATTGTGTTTTAAATTCAGAAATAGGATGGTGTTCTCTAAGGGCGCTTTCAAATATGTAGAATGCTTCATTTTGGCCGATCAGAGCAACTTGCACTCAGCTGCATGATTAGTACACTCTAGTGATTTGAACCTGAATGTAGGAAGTGAATGAAGATTGGCATATATTTTGAGATGCATCCCTCTGTAAACACAAGCGGCTAAACTGAACCATGAGGCACAAACTGAGCCCAAGGACAGAGCTGTAGGGCTGCAAAAACAATGTTTTCAAGCACAAATGCAAATCAACAAAACCTTCCAAACTAGTTATTCATGTCATTATCTAATCTATTTAGCACCAAACGTGTTCTCTGGTTTGGGTGTTTTTTGAGAGCTCTACCTGCTCTACAAAAGCTGCTTCCCTTAATTATATTCAACTCATAAATAAAAGATTTTTATGAGAATGCGTTCAGTCCTATACAGCCCTGAGCCAACTTTTTTTTTTTGTTTAATGAGTTTAAACCAAACCAAATAGCAAAGAAATACTAAAAGTATCAATTTTACTGTGTTTCATACTCTGTAAACTGATAGGTGTGAAAGCACTCTCAGTGCATGAAGTCTAGTAGTACTGGTTTCTTCATAATCTACCCTCCATATATCACATCACATTTACACTGACAAGTCAGTGTCCATTACAACACAGTTAGCTTGTGCTCAATGTGCCTCAGGTTTATTCTGACCTGGAAAGATCAGTGCCTTCAGATGCAGCGCTCCATACACCTGGGCACTTTAGAGGACCTTCAGATATTCTACTCCACTTGGCTCTTTTCCATATCTTATCATTTTGGTGATTGAAGTATATTATATGAGTGAAGGTTGATCTAAGAGCACATAGCATCTTCAGTGACTACCTCGGGGTTGAGCAGGTGGGTGTGCACCACAGCACGTTTGATGTCATACAGGTCAGTGTAGTGTTCCAGGGCTCTCTGCAGCAACCCGGCCTTCTCACAAAGCTGGGCCACGTGGGCTCGGTCGTAGTGGGTGAACATTTGGTTTCCCAAAATAGCATCAGCCACCTGCAAACACGGCCACAAAAAATTGCACGCAAATATATCGTGATCTACACGGCAAGGAGCTGCTCATGAGATGTCCAGGTCGATGTAAACGAGGAAGAAACAGACGAAGTTGAAAAATGACCTGCGGCGCATGCATCAAGTTCATCTCCAGCAGCCGGGTCTGCAGTGGGCCTTCAGTGGGTCGGTTGTTCTTCAGAGCATCCAGCAGGAAGGAAGTGCACTGCTGGATCAGGTTATACTCCATGAACACATCCACAATCTGAGAAGACAAGACAAAACATACACCAATTAACAAAATTCCTACTCAGGACATAGTTCAGAAAAGGCGGGAAAAAAAATTACTCTGACAGAATCGACAACAGAATATGAAAAATACTGTACGAAAAAAAAAAAAGGACACCTGGGTAATGTCAGCCAGTGGTTCCTCATCCTGCACCAGCATCTGGGAGAACTGCAGGCCCTGCTCTGGACTGATCCGCATCACGTTTCGAAGCAGGAAGATCCAGTCTGGAGTGTAGCCGACCTGCAGGAACAGAAGACTACATTAAGCATACAAGAACCTTTTAATTCTAATTAGAACTGAACTTAGATTAAGAGGAAGTGTGTTGTGTATTGTAAATTATTGATCCATCAACATGGAGTTATGGAATCAGGAAAAGTAAGCACATTAAGAAAAGCAATCAAAATACAATAAGTAACAGGCAAACACTTCATTTGAATTTATATTGTAAAAGAGTATATCATTTGAATTTCATCAGCAATCAACCCACCTTCTTTGCATACAGTACAATTTTCTGGAATTGGCCAGTCTCGGCAAAACACTGAATGACTTTGTTAGGGACGTTTGCTCTCAGATAGACGCTGAGAGCGAGAGTCGGGTCCACAGATTTCACCAAATCACCCAGCTCTTCAGAGCACTCCAGCTGAGACAAAAAAAAGATGTGGATTTAGAAAGACATACGACAGTCAGTCATAACCTGCTTCTCTCAGATAATCTGAATTAGCATTACAGAAGAAGTTTTACTGCAAAGACCAAAAAAAAAAAAAAGCCAGAGGATTCTTATTTAAAGGAAATCTTTAGGCTTCTTACCTTATCTTCCTTGAGCCACTTCTCCAGCAGCTGTTTGCGGCCCTGCTGCAGTACAGGCCTGCACAGCTCCAGGGACTCGAACTTGTTGAGCTGGCCCTGATCCAGCAGGATGCCGAAATACTGGAGCAGAGGAGAGGTCTGGCCTGGCTGGGCGGGAACACTCTGGAAACGCCGAATGGTGTCTGGGGTCCGCAAAATGCCCTGAGAAGCAGCAAAGTAAATGTAAAAACTCCAGACGGTGACGGGAGTAGACGGGCAAACAGTGCAAGGACATAAAGTGATACCTTTGGTGCGTTGGCGGCTACTTTGGCAGCCTCAGAGTAGTTGCCCCCTGCGAACAAGGTGTTGAACTTGCGTGCAAAGAGCTCCTCTGCGCCAGCCAAGTTGTTGCGTACGGCCATGCGCAACGCCAGATCAGGGTTCTGCAGGACGTTGGTGATGTAGGGGATGATGTTCTCCTCCTCCACACACACCGACAGCACCTAAATAAAAACACATGCACGCAGGTGTTACATAATGTGGAGGAGATGCAAACATCCAGTGAGCTGCTACAGGAAGCAGAGGGGAGGATGACCCACATACGCATATGAATGAAGAGAGATTTAGGGCACCTTTACTTTTCTTGTATACTTAAGACCATACTCCAGAGTGAATCAGGGATCATTTGAGCGAGGACAAATTCTCTGAGTGACTGCTTCATTTTTTAAGTCACTGCTACAATTTTCGCAAAATGAGAGAACTTGCTACACAAATTACTTTATTTCCATTGTTAATGATTACTTTATGATTACTTTATGATTGGGTATGACAAATAGTGTTATATTTGCTTCACACAGTTTAACAGTTCACGTAAACTGTCCACTTTCTTCACTCCACATACTTAAAAGGCATTCGGTCTCCTCTACTTTCCCAAAACAAAAAGTAGTCTAACAAAAGGAACTAATTACACAATTTAGTACCCAACCCAAAAATGACTAGTTTTCACACCCAAGTTCACATGAAGCAAACCGCAGACTAAAGTAGACCAAAGATCAGTTTTCACACTCAAAGTGCAAATGTGAAACAGAGTGACAGTCTTGGCTGTGGCTAAAAAAAAAATCTGAGATACTGAGTAAAAGGTTCAGATTCATCAGGAAATCACAAGTTCAAATCCTGACGATACTACAGACATCTGTGGCCGAGAACCAAGGGAGCAAAACTGACCGTGCTCTCTGGGTGGGGTGGATGGCATACGCTCACTCCTCTGCCAATCACAGCGACACTAGCCTATCATGGGCATCTGCAATATCATGTATGTGGAAGAGGGTAGATAGCAGTTTCCTCCCAGTGTGTTATACTGCCCTGTGCTGCATCATTAACCGCCGTTCAAAAAGATGTGGCTCGCTGGCTTCACGTGTCTCAAAGGAAGCATGTGTTGGCCTTCAGCTTCACCAGTTGGTAGCTTCTGTATGATACAGAAGAGCTAACTGGTGGGTGGGAATTGGCAGGTGACCAAATGGAGAAAATAGGGAGGAGAAAAAAAAAAAAAAAGACCTGATCCAATTTCTTACTAGCAAATCATTGCTGATGAAGGCGATTCAGAGAAAGCATTAATTCAAGTATGTCTGATTCAGTGTTTTTTCCTCAAAATGGTAATCTCTTGCTGCAATTTGTAATGTAATTGTTATTGGTGTCTTTTATATTAAATGTTGAAATCTTTCCCACCATTTAGTGTTAACAGAATCAAATACTGTCCATATTACTGTTTAGAAAATTATTTTATGTAACTAGTCACCCCCTCCCCCAAACACCATAACTTATATTTAGTTGTCAACCACAAATGTCAGTTATCAACCAAAATATCAAAAGCTGTGTTTACTAACAAGGAGTCAACAGTCACAGACAGTAACCTGAGCTCAGGATTGATCTAACTTTAACTTCACTATGCCCTATAAATCAAAAATATATGCACCTAAACGATCATTTTGTTCCAAGCATAACAATTCTTTACCTTATACTCACCATCCACTTTAGTAAGAACACCTGTACACTTACGCAGCTATCTAATCAGCTGATCATGTGGCATCAGCACAATGCATAAAGTCCTGCAGATACAGCTCAAGGGCTTCAGTTAATGCTCATGTCAAACATGAGAGCGAAGAAAAAGCGTGGCCTCTGTGACTGACTGTGGCATGGATGCTGGTGCCAGATTGGCTGGTCTGAGTATTTCATAAACTGCTGAACTCCTGGGAATTTCACACATAACAATTTCTAGATTTTACACAGAATTGTGCGAAAAACAAAAAACATTGAGTGAGCGGGGAAAATGGCCAGATTGGTTCGAGCTGCCAGGAAGGACATAGTAACTCATAACTGCTGTAGCCCACCCACCTCAAATGTTCGATGTTTTGTGCATGCTGAGATGCTTTTCTGCTCACCACGATTGTAAAGAGTGCTTTTTTTGAGTTACTATAGACTTCCTGTCAGCTCAGACCAGTCTGATCATTCTCCTCTGATCTCTCTCATCAGCAAGGTGTTTCAGCCTGCAGACCCTCAGCTCACAGGATGTTTTTTGTTTTTCACACCACTCTGTGTAAACCCTAGAGACTGGTGTGTGTGAGAACTTCCAGGAGATCAACCGTTTCTGAAATACTCAAACCTGCCTATCGGGTACCAACAACCATGCCACGGTTAAAGGCACAGAGATCACACTTCTTCTTCATTCTCATTTTTGATGTGAACATTAGCTGAAGCTCTTGACCTGCATCTGCATCACGCTGCGGTCACGTGACTGGCTGAGTGGATAACTGCGTAAATGAGCAGGTTTACGGGTGTTCCTGTTAAAGTGGACAGTGAGTGTATACTGAACGTTTAACAAAAGAGCCCCAAAAACAAATGACCCATCGCCCTATTTTACAGCAGCTATCAGCTGCTTTTACTCACCTGAGACCTTTTAAATGTCACCAGGTTTCACCAAACACCATGATGGTTTACAGCGCCAAAGATGTGTTGGTGTCATATGACCACAACACAACGTTCCGACTATACTAACACCTGCTGAAACAAAGCTGCTGCTTATTTTGTGCAATGCTTCTACACAGCTTTTTATGAAGGTGGCATCTAATAGTGGATTTTGAAAACTAAACAACTCTAAGAATCAATTTTTTATTTATTTATTTATTGAATTTTTTTTTTTTTTGCAAATCTCTGGGGTCTACGTCGTGTCCCTCACCATGATCCTCACTGCTCACGAGGGCAGTATGGTCATGCGACCACTTTCTAGCAACGTTTGAGATTTTTGAAGCTTTATTATGGCTTTGATTGTGCTTAATGTTTAACTGTTTAGGTAACTTTATACCCATTAAACGACTTCAGGTCAATGTCTATGGGTCTTTTTTTTTTTTGCTGAATCTTTGCTTTTTGCCTTGGTGATGAAAGACAAAGGGAGTTTATGTGTGCAACCTCATATTTACATCCCTGGTTTAAAAAAAAAAAAAAAATGCTCAAAGGCAAGAGAATTCATGCAGCCTGAGAGCTATTTTGAAACATTTGCTGCTTTCTCATTTATATTAAATACTCTATTGGGGCTGTTTATATGACAGTTAATTTGTTTTTGCTAGAGAAAACGTAAGTAGCTTTCTCTAGGCTTTAAGCTGAATCAGTTTAACGCTTTCTTTATCCTATCGTTTGTTTTTGACATACAAATGTAACACAAGACTTGTTGGTGATGAAAGCATCACCTAAAGCATTGAATTCAACTTGTTTATAAAAAATCCTTCACAAGATAATCTCTTTAGGAAGCAGTAATATATTCAGACATTTAAATACAGAAAGCACTAAAATTAAATTCACAAATTAAAAATTGGTCCAAAAAAAAAAAAAAAACCCTAATGCCGCAACACATGTAGCAGCGCGCTGCAGGACGGCCGAACATTAAGAGGATTAGGGATCTCATCACCACATCCCACTGTTCACATAATGCTGGAGCCTGTCGAGCACCGGCAGCCACAACTGTAGTTCTTGGTACCGTTGGATTCCAAGGTCGTAGCATGGAGCCCCAGACACAGACATATAATAATAGACACGCAAGGCTTTACACAGTCTCGAGGCTTGATGCTGTTGGGAATAGGCTACCACAAAAAAGTAGACTTAATAAGAAGGCAAAGCTACAATGAAGAGTGGTCATCTTTCTTCTCACTCACTGCATATTTCATGGCTCGGAAGCCTGCGCTAGAAAATTATTCATCACCTGGAAGCATCACGTTACAGTAAACAGGGAGACAAGCACGAGTCTGTCTTCAGCTCGAGTCTACTGTTTACAGAGTGGAAACAATTCGTTCAGGTCCTCAGTGTCAGTCCACGGGGATAGGCTTACAAATCAAAAGCCTAGAGGGATAAATGCATATATTTTATTGACAATCCAGAAAAAAAAAAAGAACCACACAATACCTGTCCCTTCCTGTTGACTCCAATAATGCCAGAAGTAGCCTCGTGAGGAGCGGTGACGAAGATGGTCTCCCCACTGATCCTGTTCATGTAGATGCAAGTGCCAGTTTCAAGGTCATACAGGTGGATGTAGCCATATTTGGTGATGAGAAAGACCACATCCTGCTTGGAGCTGATCTACATGAGCGAAAACAGACCTTAATGGCGTCCATAATCTCTGACATCTTACAACAGGAACACGCACACATCATTCAACTGCTTATTGAAATGTCTTGAAATTTGCTAAATTTGGACAGTGGTTGCGACATCCTAGCGGTTCTTTCAACATCCTGCAACGGCATGCGATAAAATCTGAATGACAAGACAGTTTAGGAAGGACAAAATACCTGCATAGCAACAGGGAAGTCGTTCTGGGCTTCTGGTGGAAAGAACACATCTACGGCTTTCTTCGGGAAAGGCTGATTGCCAGACGGAGGTGTTCCCACTTCAATAATGTGCAGCTGGAAATTGGTAGTAAATATAAGCTTTTCTTTCACCAAGCAACAGATCATTTCATAAAGGTTATGAAAAATTCATTTTGGGAAAAGTCAGTAACGTTCGAGACCTTTCCTCCTGCTTGACCGCGAACGGCGAAGCAGAACAGCGTGGATTCTTCGGCGTTTCCATCCATTTTGAACTGAGCAAAGCCTGCAGCGTGGCCCTCAATAGGCTGCGACACCTTCCTGTCCACGGAGTACAGCTGCATTGCTCCGACCACACGGTTTTGCTGCGAAGGAATAAATATGACAACCATTAGAAACGAATTAATCATTTAAACTTCACAAGGTTTATGCAGAGCCAAGCACTGAGACTAAAGCGCTAATGGATTATCAGGGGGAAAAAAAAAAACAGGATGTCAGTTATGTAACTAAGAATAGTCGATTTTGTTCTGGCATAGCGTAAACTTCAGAAAGTATGTAAAAAGTAAACAGTGTCTGTGACCTCATTATGTCCAGATTTCCTCACCACACCCTCATTTTAAACAAACATGAACTGCTTGAACTGAGGCCTACCTGTGCAGAAATCCCAATAAGAAGCAGCCATTTTTGTTTGGCGTCGGTGCGGTAGTTGATAATTTGGCAGCCTGCTAGGCTGGAATGCCGGTCGAACACTTTAACAGGTTGCGAGTCGCCTTCCATACTCCAGTGGTAGACGGCGTTGTCTGTTACGAGCGCTACGGTGTTGAGGGAGATCCACTTCCAGAATGTCACATCGTCAGTCATGGTGTGCGCCTTCATCTTGCTCTTCATTTCAATGTTGAAAATCTGGAGGGTTTTCGCCGCTGGAATTCAGAAAACGGAGCGGGCTTGAACTGATCTGTCGGCATTTCCGACGACTACACAATTGTATTTAGTGTTAAAACACACGACACAGACAAAACGATGTGTGTTCAGATGTCAAAGACATGAGAAAGTGCACACGGCGTAACTTAGGACAAACAGCTGCAGTGCAAAGAAGACCTCAAGACCCAACACCGCAAAAACATTCACACACACAAACCTTTGCTCTGCATTCTCTAACGTCCTACCGTGACGCTGTGGTATTAGAGCTCTTACTGCTTAAAAAAAAGTGATTACCCACTTACGCCAAATCAGAAAATTTTGTACTATTTGGTCATGACATTATTAGGTCTGAACAAACAAAAATATATATATAAATATATATTAAATGGAACCAGACTGCCTCCAAGACATTATCTCGCATTTGTATTTGCATTTGTGCTTCTATTGATGGTGTTTTAAAAAAAGAAAAGAAAACATTCGTCACAGACCTTGACATCATGAGGAACGAGTGCAATCTGTTGCCTCTACAGGAATTACAGTACCGAGAGTTTCTCAAGCAGAACAAAAGCTATGACTTCACCTTTCTGTTCTCACACTTAGCCTACACAAGCACCACGTTAACAGCTGAGAATATCCCTACTTTAATGAACATATTGCAAGCACAATGGCAAAATCAGTACAAGACTGGATTGACTGATGACAAAATTGAGACCTCATTATCAGTGACTGAGTAATGTGCAGCATTTCAGCACTTTTAATATCTTTTATTCGCAAAAAAAAAGGTCTACGGTTCCCTACGTCTAAAGTGAGATTCTGCGCTTGTTTATATTTCCAGTCCTGAAAAAGATTTCACATTGCTGTTTGTGAAACCTGCAATCCCGCCCCCTCATCAATACATTAGCTACTGAAAAGCTCACACAGTTCACAAGAAAAACCGCACAATTCAGTATATATGAAATTGAACTCACCGTCTGCAAACATAAGAAAGCAGTAAGGAACAAAAGAAGAATAAAAACAAGCAAAAAACAGACAAAGCATTTATGACAGCAAGACATTTCCAATGAGTACTTTATGACTACTGTTAACATCAAATTACTGCAAGAGGCAGGCAAGTGTCAAGGAGCAGACTTTATACAAAATAAAACGGGCATAGCAGTGATTATGAACATAAACGTGGGAAAAGTGTGAACTATATACAGTATATATATGTGTATATATATCTATATATAAATATATATCAACAGTATGCAACCTGGAGACACAAAACATGGTACACGAGAATGTTAAGCTAATAATAACAAATTAGGCAACCAAAAATGATGCGGTCACGTTCTAAAGACAGTTTTAAGATAAACAAGCAGAACACCTATAAATCTGGCTGGGATGTGTCTTACCTTTCAGGGCGATCACTTTGCTGGCTGGGTTCATGATTGCGCTATCTGCAGAGATGGGCCTGCGGATGGGCGAATTGGGGTCGCTCATGTCGATGATGACAACCTGCGCTTGCTCTCCGACCTTTTCCCGCACGCAGATGAACTTGTCCGACTCCATAGTGAGCGTGCTGAAGCCGATGTTCGCTGGGTTAATGCCCAGGTTCTGGAGCTGATGGTGGAGAGGGGGGGGAAAAGAAAAAGGGGGGAAAAGAAAAAAGAAGGAAAAAAAAAAGGCATCAAGACTGAGAGTCGGTGGAGGCAGGAGCAGTGGTATGTACAGGAAATCCTGCTGACATTCTGCAATACTCAGCAGATTTCTGGAAAAAATCTGTTAGCAGAAAATGAGCACTGAAATAGTGACAAACCCGAAGAACTGGGAGTGAGGATTGCTGAAACATGAATTCTGCATTTTGATTTGAAACGAAAAAAAATAAAAATAAATAAGCCATCATAAGCACAACTCCTTCACCACACCTTTGCAGATGTTCACCTCCATTTGTGGATGTGTTTAGAATAAAGAGCTAAAATGGCTTTTTAACCTTCAGACCTGAACACTTACAGCAACACACCCTTACTCCAGCGTTTACAATGACACATCTGCTCGTCGCTTTATATCTCATATCTAATGAAATACAAAGCGACGAATGCTAACGATCAGTGTACAACATGAAAAAAAGGCGACAAAAACAGATCAAGCAACATCAAGCTTATAAGCTTCTTTCCAGTGACAGCGGTGATCAGGGCGCCTGGGCCGCTGGCTGATATTTTCCCAGGCTAGTTCCTGAGTCAATCATTCAGCTAGTCAGCTGAGCCAGCGCTCCTTTAGCACACTAGCTCGGTCTCATGCAAATGTAACCCACTAACATCAGATAATACAGCGAACATACAATCCAAACAGTTGTTTTTCTATGCGCTTTTCTTTCTTTTATAGTCAATCTGAGTATTAGCCGCTGGGATGTAGCTAAGCGTTTTAGAAATCTATAGGAGGTCATTCATTTGGCTCAAGCCTTCAAGCTAGCATAAGGCGTACTCGGTATGCTAGCAAACTCAAACCGACTCATTCGAAGTTTGTTAAAAACCCAGTCGTGGTTTTTATATGTACTTCGTGTTTTATTGTATATGAAATTGTCTGTATCTTACCTGCAGGTGCTCCTGAAAGCGAATAGGCAGGATCTGAGCCATGGTTAGTTTTCTGCTCTCCCGGCCAGATAGCTAAGCTAGCTACTCACTACGACCTCCTCAACGGACACCGCAATCAAATGCCACTAAATTAAAATAAAA
Source organism: Pangasius macronema (assembly GCA_037577455.1). Classification (NCBI taxonomy): domain Eukaryota; kingdom Metazoa; phylum Chordata; class Actinopteri; order Siluriformes; family Pangasiidae; genus Pangasius; species Pangasius macronema. The sequence goes on along the minus strand of CM074958.1, from coordinate 5,812,832 downwards.
AAAATAACGTGCCGAATAGGAAAGATATAAAAACTTGAAGTGATGAAGGTTGTTTCGAGGTGTTATGCGACTGGCGCCGGTCCTGTCCCAGGGATGACTGATTTTTTTTCCTCCACTGCTCGAGACGGAAATCAGCGGACCCTGAGCTGAAGTCCTCAAACCCGCAATGGCGGCGGAAACGCAGGAAAGCCTCAACACGGAAGCGTCAAGACGACGAAGGACAAAAAACACTCAACCATTTTGTCGAACTCGAGAGGCTACGCAATATTTTTCGAAATATGCACGAATATATTTTGGACAAGTAACCTTTTTAAGCACGAGTTTCCGATATCGAGTGTAGTATAAAGTCTTTAATTAAATCTCTAATTTATTTTTTGCCACATCATTCAGCAGATTACGTGTACGTCACTTCCGGTGAACTAGAACCGTTCCACAAGCGCACTACCATACTAACTAGTGTCTGAAAGCAGCGTGACGCAGCTGACCTGCGACAGAGTTTAGCATACTGTTTAGTGAGGAAGTATGCGATTATGGGCGTAGACCCTAATTCATATGAAACCTCAGGTAAAAACATGTTAAATACATAATAATACACTTTCTTTCTCTTAAAACTAGTATCATTTATAGGATTATGGTTTAATTTTTAATCACCACCCTGCAAAAACTTTTCCTTAAACGAGTTTTTATGAACAAAGTTAAATAATTCATAAATTAATCATTATTCATTCATACATCTTCAGTATCCATTTTATCCTGGTCAGGGTCACCGTGGATCCAGATCCTATCCCAGGAACACCGAGGCAGGAGAATTCACCCCGGATGGGACACATACTGTGTGTCCTGTTATTATTTATTGTGTCCTGTAATTGTTTAACAGTTGCAGTGCACCATAACCACACACACACACACACACACACACACACACGCACACGCACGCACACACACACACACACACACACGGGCAGTTTGGTGCAGCCAGTCCACCTGTCTGTATGTTTTTTGGGAGGTGGGAGGAAACCCACATGAACACGAGGAGAACCCAGTCATTTTATTGTTAATGAAATGAATTAATGTACAAACACTACTTACAAATGTACATTTATTTTTTTTTAAATTCGATATTACACATCTTCAATATCACAGTGATCTTTTGGTGGTGGGAACAAAAGAACATTAAAATACTAAAGAAAAGTAAATAAGTTTTCACTTTATGAATGTGAGCATTCTCGTCTCAGGAATGTTTTGTCTGGAGTCGATTGTGTTTTCGTTGTAAATATCGAGCGCGAGCCTCTGTGATTGAGCTTTCATCGTTTCTCTTCTCAAGCTTTTTCGATGCATCTTCACTGGTCTCTGTTAAATGAAATCAAATATATTATCATAAAAACAGATATGAAATCATAGATGCAACATAAAGTATGTCATGGTTAGTGCACTAAAAAAGACTGCTTATCTTGAACTTATATAGAGAAATATGTAAGATTTAGTGTACACTATGTGGCCAAAAGTATGTGGACACCTGACCATTACACCCAACAAAAATTTGGAAGCACACAATTGTATAAATTGTCTTTGTATGCTGTGGCATGACTGTTTCCCTTCACCGGAAGGTTAGGGAAGTTAAGAGGCCCAAACCTGTTCCAGCATGACAATGCCCCTGTGCACAAAGCGAGCTCCATGAAGACATGGTCTGAGTGCAAGTTTCGAGTGGAAGAAGCTGAGTGTCCTGCACAGAGCCCTGGTCTCAACCCTGATGCTCAGGTGTCCACAAAGTTTTGGCCATGTAGTGTATGTTTCTGTATAACTTACCCATTTGTTTTTGTGCTGCTCTTTTCTTTTCCCACCGTGCCATTTCCTCATTAGTTACTTCCTCCCTAGCGACGCTGCTCAGATCATAAACATCGATCTCATGCAGCTTTGGCAGCAGGTCCTTCACCCAGTCATATCGGATTGGGCATACAGTTCTCACATAAACCCGAGATGTGACCAAGACATCATGGAAAATGATCCAGTCTAGTTGTGCCTCCTGCCCAAAAAGCTGAAAAAGATGTAAATGCAATAATTTATTAAGAATTTAAGTCAATCATTTAGCTAGTCAGCTGAGCCAGCACTCTTTTAGCACGCTAGCCCTGTTATATTATATTATATTATATAATTCAAACAGTTGTTTTTCTATGCGCTTTTCTTTATTTCATAGTCAATCTGAGTATTAGCCACTGGCATGTAGCTAAGTGTTTTCATTTATTAATCGATCAGAATAATTAGAGCTTAGGAAGCCAGTTTAGTGAAATTCCTTACGCATGATGAAGGATGAATATGAATTGTAGATCCATGTCCATCCATAGTAGAGAAAGCCTTTCCAACAGATCTCCTTGCCACATTAGTAAAATAACCCTGGCAGAGACACTGCCTCAGAAGTTCACTGTTGCTGCCTTCAAATGTCTCCTTTGGAAAATCCTTTTGCTAAAAATTAAAAAAAAATAAAAACATAAGAAAAACACAATAACTGCTGTGACAAAAATATAAATCATCATGATTCTTACAGTCTTATAGTAGTTACAGTACAGAGTCTGCATGAGAGTGCAGTCATAAGTGAAATGAAGAATGAATCAAAAAGCGATAAACATTTGCTGAGGGATGTGTGGGAAAGGATGGGGCTGAAAACGTACTTATAAAACTCTTATTTTTTTTACTGTCCATATATATACACCAATGGGAAAAAAAGTAAACAAAGTGAAGTCAGAGACAGAGTATGGAGTTCACAGAACCAGTGCTAAATAAATACAAAGCGTCAGGAGAGGGTATTTTCAGATATCTTCTCCTGTAATTAGGCAATACAGATACGTCACTGCATATTATGCAGACTTTCTCGTTATTTTTTTAACTAGACCTAATAAATCGGTACCATGTCAGGTAATACAAGAAATACAACATACAAATTTTTGACAATGATTAGAATTTAAACTAATTTAATATTACCATGTCATACTTTTTACACATTTACAGTTACATTTAATGTTGTGGAATGTCCATGAGACAAGTTAGTTCCTGTTAGTTCCCTCACCAGCCCCTCTAACCCTTTTCTCTCCTTTGCATTTAATAAAGGGAAACAGCAAAGCGTCCTGCCCTGAAGACTTTCCCATGTTGGAAAACTTAAAGTTGCAGCTTTACCTCTGGTTTAGCTCAAAGTCATGACACCATCTCCTCATAGAAAACACCATATCAACAGTTACACACGTTTTTAAAAACCTTTATGCGGAGCCCTCACCATGCAAGTCCCTGTGTAAGTTGTTACGACAGAAATAACAAGTTGCTCGCCGTTGTGTTAACGGAATACCTGTTTTAGACGAAAAAGTATTTCCCTGAGTTGAGTTTCAACACTAAAGGCCGACTTGAGTGCCCGCCAGTGGATCCAGTGATCTTTACTCCATGCAGATGGATTTTCACTGTGGACAGAGGCCTCTGGAGATCAATAATCTAATATACTTTGCTAGCTGCAATTGAAAACTGGATTAGAGAATAATGACCTACCTTGCTTTACATTTCTCAAAGATGCAGAGGAGCATGAGGAAATCATTAGAGCTACCTGCACAAGCTGCTAGCTCTGTGTGCATTATCTCAGCTTCCTTCTGTTTTTCCAGAAGACCTTAATGGACAAAATGTAAAATTATATACACTGTATTAAGAACAGTTGTAATCGCTGTAGTTACATCTCTGGTGCTGAAATGGCTACCAGGTCGGATGAAGATGTTTTCCACTGACAGCATGGCTGCCACAGGGAGCATGACCTCCTCACAGCCAAGAGCAGCAGATCTGAGCAGTGCACGGGTAAGCCCAGGAGGAAGAGGGAACTCGACCATCAGCCTTCCCAGACTGGTCACATCACCCTTCCTTTAGAAATCATAACAGAGTAACATGTAACACATTTAGGCTGCATTCACACTAGGCATGTTTTTTTTTTCCCATAATCTGGAACACCTTGTGACTCATGTAAAATACACACAGTAGCCATGACAATGTTCTAACCAGTCCTGGCTACCATCACCTAAATAACTAACCCAGCTTGCAACCTAGATTAGATTTGTCGTCATCAGCAATGTTGAAATAAAGAGGAATAAACTATTTCTTGATGAGGAGATTGTTTGCCTTCACTGTAGCTTTGGAGGAAGAAAACCAAGAAACTGCTTCTGTGACTTGACTGCACATAGCCACAGTTAAGTAGGATGTCACTTCACATACCGGTGAATGTCCCAAAAAATAGGCAAGTTGTTTTTCAATTTTCGATTACACTGCAACTTTGGAATATTGGCAATGAGATATTTCCAATTTAATAAGTCATAAATCTCCTTGTATTTGATCACAAACAAGACAAAAATTTTTCTTCTGCACTTTGCCCTCCATGTTTGTTTTTACCGCTTTCCCCCAGTTTCCAACGTGTTTGGTCAGGAGGTTTAAAAAAAAAAAAAAAAAAAAAAAAAACTTTTTTGAAAAGTTCAACTTTTTCCAACTTTGGGGGGGGGGGGATGACAGCCCACCATGCAGCCACTGGCAGTTGAGAAACAAGGGACACACACACACACACACACACACACACACACAACTAAAGGCCAAATCTAAAAGCACCCATAATGTTTACAAAACATCTTTTTTTCCTGTTATACAATTTCAGTAATCCAGAGCAGGGACATTATATATTTATTGCCTATGTCTTACACATAATTATGAGATTACTTCAATGTTGTGCACGTAACAATAATTAATAGCCTACACAAAATGACCTAGGTATAACATGTTCTTTCAAGCATACCACCTACAGAGCATCATTAAGAAGCTTAGGAACAAGGCAAACCTGTCAATTGCATCAAACTGGTAAAGCTTCTTCAATGCATCCAAGATAAACCTCTCTTCTGGATGGTCTAAGTAAGGAAACCTACATACATAATGACAGAGTGACTCAGTTAAAGGTCTCTACAGACGATTACAAGCTTCATTAAAATTAAAAGCCCAAAGCAAGCAATACCTGATAACATCGTGGACTCCAAGACACTTGAGTGTGAGGATAACAGAAGTGAGACTAGTTCTCTGTATCTCTGGCACTGTATATTCAGGCATGCACTTTTCCCAAAATTCCTTATTGTAGATTCTGAAGCACTTCCCTGGTGAGGTCCTTCCAGCTCTTCCTGCTCGTTGCTGAGCCTCACTTCTGCACAGTCGCACCACCAGAACATTTAGACACAACAGAAAGTCTGATACACGAAACACAGCAGGAGAACTCAAAGCGCCTGCTCATGGCTTGACACGCAATTCATTCATTACTCACTTTGATATCGGCACCACATCAAGGATGTCCAGGCCAACTCGTGAGTTGTGATTCAACTGTTTGACGAATCCACTATCAACGATATATCTTAAATACAAAAAAAATAATAATAAAAAATTAGAAGTTCATATGGCTTACTGGACAGGTTTGACGTAATTACTTTCTAAGATCTTTCCCAATTTTTCTTCCCATCTTTCCATATCTATTTGCACATACTGCAATATTGTAATGGCTTTGTGGAAGTCTCTGTCTCACCCTGTCTCACCTGACTCCATTGATTGTGAGCGATGTTGCTGCAATGTTGGTTGCCACTACACACTTCCTCACACCTGCAGGTGCAGGCTGAAATATCTGCCTTTGTTGATCTGCAGGCACGAAAACAACCAAGCACATGAAAAATTACTTTCAGTGACTGCCGCCATGATTGCATACAGTCACTACTTTGCTCTGAATATATTTGCCCTAAAAGACAGTATAGGGATCCAATGTTCACGCTTAAAAAAGAAGATTTGATACTGTACTGAATTCTGAATATAAGCCAATACATATCTGATACATTAAGGCCAATGCTACACTTGTCTTTAACAGTGTGTAAACAAGATGGCTGCTGTGGATTTCCTGCATTTGTTTGGCATGTCAATTTATTGTGTGTGCTCAAAAAATATTTACTTGTGCAAGGTGCAATACAAATATAAACTGTGGAGGAAATATGGTTAGTGTTTGAATAATTTTGAATTCTATATCTTCTTGATCTTCTGGTTCCGTAATGTAAGGGAATAATTTTGATTTGAGATTTCAGCTCATGATGACAACCACAGGTTTTAAAGAGAAACTAACGAAGCTTGTCTGGCCACACAGAGAAAAATACACCCCAGAATAGCTGACATGATATTTCACAGGTTAAATGGAAGCCTACTGGACAAGTCTACTGTTTCACGTCTGACATTCCCTCTAGTGGATATGACTTTTAATCCTCCAGATGTACGAAAGGTATGCAAAGTAAGATGTGAACAGTCCTGCTCACGTAACAGCTGTGTAGTCAGGTATAACCTCAGGCAAGAGAGTCGAGTTTCTGTTATGTGAAACGTCACCGATGAGATGGTCGCACAAGTTAAGGCAAATTGTATCCTATGTTAAAGGATGCGTCCTGTCAATCAACATCCTCTGCGTTCTATGCAGAAAGCATGTCAGTGGAATGGACTGGAAAATAGTTCAAATAAAAATCCAACACCGATTGAAAGCTTCATACTAGAGCTGGCCAGTGTTGCTCAGTATCGGATGAGTGAACCCCTGTGTATGTGTGTAAATGGGTTACGTTTTTATCAACCACATTAGAGCTAAACAGAGCCAAACAGGCTGAAGATACCTGTTGGCATGGATCCATACAAGGGCAGAATAAGAAGGCCTTCGACTGTTTTATCATTCACATCATAACGGTAGTCTATGGACTCTGCCTTTTCAAACAGCATGTCGCAGGCTTTCTCGATCTCAGTCTGACCTGGAAGAATAATGGGGTAAACATATCAAATTTAAAACAACTAATTACAAATATACTGCCCATATTAAAAACAAATGCAATACTGAATGAGGACACTTTAAGAATTTAGCACAAATCACTGTCAAACTGTTCTCCAGATAAAATATCAAATAACTAATATCCACGTTTACCTGTCAGAAAAACGAGCATGTCGCCTGATGCTTCATTAGTATGAACATCTAAAGCCACCTTCACCACCTCAAGAAACAAAGATAGGACCATTACATGCTTTATTTGTCTCTTATCAGAAACCTAGCTTTTAAAGCTTTCATGCAAATAATAATAAAAAAAAATCTCACTGCTTTCACATATGCAGAACCTTCTTTCTCCTTTGGTCCAATCAAACTGCAGAACAGTTTTTTCACAGGGTAGGTTCTTCCCGGAATTGCAAATACAGGACAATCTCCCAAAAAGGCACTGAGCTTGTCTGTTTCCAGAGTTGCAGACATCACTACCACCTTCAGAGGAAGTGCGCGGCCACGGGAGCCTCGAGACGGAGTCTTCTTCAGTAATCCAAGCAATATATCCTGTGAGAAACAATGGTGTGAGGACTGTACACACAGCAAGGCATAATCTGGGCGGAGTTTAAAAGTAGGGGAGTTTAAAAGGAAAAAAAAGATTTCAAATAGACACAAAAGACTTTTTTTTAAGTTAATGACACTTTATGAATGAATGATTATACCGTGTTGAGGCTCCGCTCGTGAACTTCATCGAGGATCACAACACTGTATTGAGTTAGACTTGGGTCTGTAAGGATTTCCCTCAGCATACAGCCATCTGTCAGGTACTTGATCAAAGTGTCCTAAGAACAAAAAACACAACCAAATCATACTAGAGAAAAATAAATAAAGCACAAGCACACAAACTCCCAGGTATAGAAAGTACGACATCTCACATTTGTTGCTTACCTTTGTGGTGCAGTCGTCAAAGCGCACCTGATAACCAACCTGGTGCCCTAAAGTGACCCCCATCTCCTGAGAGACTCTCTGAGCGACGGTGATGGCCGCCACTCTCCTCGGCTGTGTGACACCGATTTTCCCATCTCTACACAAACCTAAACACAAATACATTTAAACGGATATATATGTTTAATCAAATATCTCCTTAATACTCATATTAGGCTGCAGAAGCCATTCTTTCACACGCTGTATAATGCAATTGGCTGTACAGGCAAGGTGGTCATTCAGTCATGTGCTCGATAATTCACTGAATACAAACAACAATATAAACAGTATGTGCTGTTTATAATGTTTATTAAATGACAAATTTTCTTCGGCACAACATTTGTGCACAATATATAATAATTTAAAGTACTCTTTTAGAATATACTGTACATATCTTTCAAAAAACAAACTAGTCCCTATATAGTGAAAAAAAAAAAATCGCTTTATAAAATTATATATACACTATATGGCCAAAGGTTTGTGGACACCTGACCATCACACCCATATTTGCTCATTGGAAATCCCATTCCATCTCCTTCTGAGGCTTTAACAGCATTGTAGTTCATCCTAAAAGTGTTCCTTTCCTGCCAATTCAGTCAGTCAGGGCTCTGTGCACTCGAGTTCTTCCACTCCGACCTTGGAAAAACCATGTCTTTATGGCGCTCGCTTTGTGCACGGGTGCACTGTCATGCTGGAGCAGGGTTGAGCCCTTTAGAGTCAGTGAAGGAAAACTGTAAAGCTACAACATACGAAGACATCCTATACAACTGCGGAACCTTTGTGGAAGCAGTTTGGGGAAGAAACACATATGGGTGTGATGGTCAGGTGTACACAAACTTTTGGCCATAAAGTGTGTAAGCAGTCTTAGTCAGATAGAACCTGGTCTATTTATATACTTAAAAAAAAAGATTTAAAATTTTAGCTTTCTTAAACGAATCGTAAGATCTCACTTCATACATAAGGTTTACACAGTAAGTCAGTGGAGTGACCCATTTAAAGCAGAATCTTTTAGAATTGTCGTTGAATCATTTGTTCGCATATAATGTATGAATAAACACAATAGCAGACGTCATATATACAATATTTCTTTGTTCGTACATGGTGTGCCTGCTGCCTGTATTTAAGAAAAGGTCAGATTTGTGCATTACTGTCATCAGCCACAGTAACATCACAAATAAATAAAACAAAAATAAATAAAATAAAATCCATAAAACCCAACAGTAGCGTCAACATTTCTCTATTTCTCCATAAATGACATGCAGGTACAATTGGTCAAGTTTAAAAAACAAAAACAAGCATGCCAGTGGGCCGTGATTCAATTTGATTCTTGATGATGATTCTTCTTTGTTTTTTTGTTTTTTTAAAGAACTACTATAAAGAACTCTAATAAAGTTTATGAAATATTACAGTCACTATTTCACTAAAAGCCATTCAATTAATTAACTATCTGGCTTCCAATGAATGCCACAAATCACATAATGACAATGACAAAGGGTTGCTACTGTGTATAAAAGTTATCTTTTTTTTATGTTAATAAACTAAAACTGTTAGTGAATATGCTGTTGTTGTTGTTGACAGAAGTCACGCCTGCGTCTTGTGCACTTGGAGATGTGTTGCAGCTCACCGGCCTGATACAGGTACTGCGGCAGCTGCGTGGTTTTCCCACTTCCGGTCTCACCAGTCACAACCAGGAACTGGTTTCCCTTCACAGCTTCTGTTAGTTTGTGTCTGTGCTGATAAATGGGAAGGCGTTTGGACTCGGCGTCTCCTGGCCAGCTGGACTCTTCCGGCTTCGACATACTGACGCTAACATAAGGCAGTTATGATGTGTTCATTTGCTACAGCAGTAGAAAATGGCCACCAACATAGAGCGAACGTAAAGTTTCTTCTTCTTTGGTACTGATAATGATTTGACAACAGTTGGGGGGAAAAATATATCCTACAACCAGCTGCACAGAATGAAATAGCAGGCACCGCTTTCCGTAGTGATGTTCTCTTTCCTGCGTCACCACGCGCCAGCGTAATGCAGTAGTGGGAGCGCGACCGCAAAATCGCGGCAATTCGCGCGGTGACGGTGGATCACCAGAGGAGGATCAGAGCGAAACAATTGGAGGAAGGAAAGAAAGACGTGTAATGGGGCATATATGCTGAATAAGCGGACTGTAGGTCATGCTGAATCAGCTACAGTTAGTGAGGGATGATTGTATATTTGGGGAATTAATTACATTTTTTAAGGTATATAGTGTATTAATGCTGCTATTTTACTTCATCACACCACTGAATATTCCTTCGTAAACACCCACTACATGTTTCTAATAACAAAACTGATTCTGACTCAAAATTGCAAAAAAAAAAAAAAAAAAAAAAAAAAAATTAATTTTAAAAATGAATTTTAAAGAAAAATTAAAAAAATAAAAAAAAAAAAAAAAAACACAAGTTTTTTGGGT
>CM074958.1:5779308-5789423 GCA_037577455.1 Pangasius macronema | reverse complement strand
CTCGAACCCACGACCTTCAGGTTCACCTTCGGGTTACAAGTCCGACTCTCGGACCATTAGGCCATGACTGCCCCACAGACAGAAAGGCCAAACACAGACACAAAGCGCATACTGAAGTACACCTTCTGACCAGCTGAATTAGAGAATTCAACTGCACTCTGGTATAAGAGTATAATTTATTACTAAACTCCTCAGTGTACCTTTTTTGTTTCTCTTCCCAGGACAGCCAGACTTGTGTATCTCTGATTGATTGGCTAGAACATAAAAGATGTAAAATGTCCATTCAAAACTGTTAAAACTGTTGCAGGTCTTTTTGATGTAAAAAAATAAATAAATTAAGGAAAGATAAGGATAAAGTCAGATCTTTTTCCAGCTTTGTGCAATATTACAGGCAATAGGTATTTTAATGTAGTATTATTTAAGGGGTGTACACATTTATGCAACCAAGGTATTTTAACTTTTTTCTCTTCCTTCTGACAAGATTTAGCTTGTTTTTTTTCCATTTTTTTATGTCACAAAAACCTGCTATTTTAACAGGGGTGTGTAGAGCTTTTCTAGAACCACTGTAATCATTTTAAATTTATTTCTACCAGTAAATATCAAATCCTAAAGAAGTAAAAAAAAAAAAAAAAAAAGTAAGAAATGTTAACCTACCATAGTATAGTCTTGATGAATTTGTCTGCTCATGTGGCATTTTTCTGAATTCTGCTGATGATGATGAGTTTCAGTCACCTTGTTTGGTAATTTTATAGGCAATGAGTTATAAATATGCTGATAGCAAATAATTAATTACCTTTTTGTGGGGTTTTTGACTTTTGATTGGGATTGTGCTCATCATTTTCTTAAAAACAGAGAAGATTCATAGTTAAAAAAAAAAAAACATTGTGTGATAGTGAATGACAGCAGGTACTAGTTGGGCAAGAACAGGTAAATATGGCCAATATCGAGTGATTAATGTTTCAGACTAATATCAAATACATTTTGAATTCACCAAATCCATTAAAATCAACACCATTTAGAATTGTACTGTTCTATGTTATGTACTGAGTAATTTTTTAATTGCACTGTTTCTGTGAAAATAATCAATTAAATGGGTAGACAAAAATAAATGGGAAAAAAGCCTACCATAGACACATATGTTGTCGTGGTAACCTGGAAAAAAGATCAACAAATTAAAAGGTAATAAACCACATAAACCATATATTTATTAAAATAAATAATTCACTTGATTATCAACAATAATTAATTAGGTATTATTTCTTAATCTTATTTTCTTAATCGTAATGGATTGATTGATTTTAAATTGTTAATTGATTGATCGAATAATTAATTCAATATTTAGTGGCTCGAATGGGTCTTTATAAGGTTTTCCTTAAGGTTTTACCATTCACTGACTGCCAAAATTCATTTCCATGTTCAAATTGAACTGGTTAATGTAACATAACTTGATAGGGAGTGCAAAACAAAGCAGAACAGAAGAGATTTTTGCTAGTAATTTGCTAGCTTGCTATAGCTTGCTCCTTCATACAACAGCCTACCCTGTTCCCAATGCAGAGCTGTGTTTTTATTTAAGCAGACAAGTGTTAAAATGTGATTAGCACACTGCAGGTGGTGACATAATAACACAGATGGTGTCTTGAATGTAATGCCTGCGAAGGTTAATGTCTGCTAACAATGCTTGTGAATAAAAGGAAGTGCAGTAAAAAATGTGATCATTTCCAATACAATATTTGTGATGAAAGATTACCTTGCATATCTCTCTTCACATGGAGTACAGCAGGGTTCTCACGGTCAGTATCATCATACTGATCATGACAGCTTCTTCTGTCAGTGTTTACATAAACCTCGTCCTGCTCCTCACTCATTGTATCTTCATTTCCCGGTGTGTTTTCATAATCCGCCTCATGTGTCTCACTCTCCATTTCTTCATACTCACCATCACACTCATCAACCTTGGCTCTCTCAACATGCTCTCTATGTCCTGCCTCCTTTGGTTCTTATAATATAATATAACAACCAAAGAAGTTGTGAGGTCAAAGGTCATCAACTAGCTTTCAGAAAGAGAACGGATGACAACAAATTCCACTCACCTTTGTGCTCTGAGTTGACGTAATAAGAATCAGATGATCCTTTTAGACAGTTTCCTGCTAATGCAGAGAAAGCATTGCTACAACTGTATTTTCCAGATAAAGTACAGTACAAATGCACAAATGGTATTGTACATGTACAGTAATGTTGTATACCTCACTTGTGTTTCTCTACAATTATGATATTCTAATGAAAAGTACACTGTAAAACATTTACTGTAAAATTTATAGTAATTTACTGGCAACAGAGTTTCTAGTAAAGTGCTTTATATTCACAGTAAATAACTGAAACATATTTACGGGAAAGTACTGTAATATATTTACAGATCATTTTTGCTACTTTTAAACAGTACATTATTATCCTGAATTTCCTTAAACTTAAAGATAAACTTCGGGGATTAATAAAGTTTATCTTATCTTATCTTATCTTATCTTATCTTATCTTATCTTATTACTGTATTTGTGCAGTAATATACTGTCAATTTTGCATGTTAAAAAAAAACTTGTAAATATAATTACAATATAAAATAAAACAATTTGCTCATTTGGCTGATGCTTTAAAAAACAAAAAAAAAAGCAACTTACAACTGAGGCAGGATACAGCTAACAAAACAGCTAACAAATGGCTAACACAACCTTCTAGCCTGTAACTCAAAGCCTTAACCACTGAGCCACCACAACTAGCTCACCTAGCTTTTACTGATACAAGCACCTATACCGCTGAATTAATATATTACCAAAGTTTATCTACCTAATCATTTACAGTACAATCCTGTAAAAATCTCAGAGTATTTTGCTGTAAAATAAATACTGTAGATTTACAGCAATTCTTTATAGAGTACAAAACATAAACCCCAGTGACAAGTATACATATATGGGAACATTACTATATGAAGCTATCAAAAAGAAATGTGAAAATGCTCACCTCTGAATTTATAGATAAGACTAAATACAATCACAAGCAGAATAAATATTCCAACTCCAGCAGCAATATAGTACCATGGGAAATTGAAACCTGCAACCACATAATGACCATAGTTTCAGCATACTGACATAGTAAATCCACTAGACCATTGCTATATCGGCAATATGAGGCAGGGTTTAATTAGGATTCAGAAAGACGTGGAGCCCTTTTTTTAATTGGATGGAGGGGCGGCTGGTAAAAAATGGACTATGTCTTTCAACGATTTATTTTAAAATCAATTTTTATTTTTGGAATCTGTGAGATAATGCATGTGAAATACAATTGTGAGGGTACTGAATGTGAATGAGGTTAATTATTTACTCTGTTATCCTTTTTCCCGCAAATGATTGGACAGTGTGTGCTTCGACTATCTATTTTTATTTGGAGATAAAAAGGCATGACCCCAAAAGGGCATTATGGACTTGAAACACTTAAAAAACTTAAAAGACTTCACAAATACAGCTGCTTAATTGTCTTTAAGCTTGTTTGTGTAATAGTTTGCCCCACATCAGTCTTATTATGCCATCATTGAGACCTTGTGATATAGTGCATTGTTCAACCCTAATAGTTTCATTTTCAAGCTCATTCTCTCGGTCACTCACTTTCAGTAATCCCTTTATGCTGGTCAGGGTCACGGTGGATCCAGAGCTTATCTGGTAACTACTACTGTAAGGCCTTAACTGTGTGTTGATTTATGTGCAATGCTATCTATTTAATTAGCCTATTAGCTTACATTCTATCAGTTGGCTATTTTCCTTTAACAAACTCATTTCAAGTATACTGTATTTATTTTGAAAATACTATTCGCCATCCCCAGTATTACCTTCTTTGTGTTCTTCTGGACTTTGCGAGAGCTTTATTTCAACTCTCTGGCACTCGTGGCTCAGCTGACAGCAGTACATGCCCATGTCAGAGGCCTGGAACTGATGAACAAGGATGGAGAAATTTCCTCTGCCAAACAGGAGGGGGAATACTGTCATTCTGCCATCCCTGGGATCATCAAAGGTGATGTTTCCGTTAGGCCTAATGCTCAGAAGACTGGAAGTTTGGCTCCACCTGGCTTCTTCGGTTTTGTTACTTTTCAAAAGTGTGCATGGGAGCAACACTTCCGAGCCCAGCTGAATGTTGAGAGTAATGCTGTTACATGACTCTGAACAATTTAAACCTGAACAACAACGGGGAGCAACACGATGCACATCAAAAATAATATTCAGAACACGTTTGTCGCATACAACCATTTTCATTATAGCACATAGAGCTCTAAGTTGGGTTTTATGATTATCTTTAATTTATCTCAAGGATTAAAAAGAATTTTTTCACTCACCATTTGGCACAAGGGCACTGAAAAATATTAAAAGATGAACAGAGCATTTCACATGCATTTCCTATTTGTTACCCACACCAGTTTACAATGAAACTTGTAAGAAGCAGAGCAAAGAAATAGTCCTGTAGGTGGCTGTCCTCTGTCATTTCCTGAGAGACACCCACGTTTTAAGCCTGTATGTGGACACTTGCTAAAGTATAATATGAAACCTGTTTATCTAGGGATTTTTTTTAAATTATTAAATACATTTTTGAATTATGTTTGTTACACTGTTTACAAAAACCCAAACAATAAGTGCTCTATTTAGGAACATCAGCATTGCGTCATATTTTTGCAAAATGAAATTTTATTACAAATGCATTTGCTGTGGTTGCTGCTGTTGACAGGTTGTTAGTGGCTGAGTTCACGTTTACTGAGGCAGTATTTCACTTTAGCTGTTATCCAGAACTTCACCACATCCTGTCATACACAAAGGTTGATACAATCTGTATATATAACCAGAACAGCAAACAAACGGATTGCTCCTACAGTACAGTGCCCTCATAGATTAAAAACATTTTTTAATTAATTAATTACATTTTGTTAATTGCTTGTGCTTTAGCACAGAATTCCTTTTCATAAATTTACATTCATGATAAATCAACTACGTATTTATTTGGACAGGAATAGAAAATTATACTTCACTGTAAGAATCATAAGGAAAAACTATTGCTTCTTATAACTGTCAGCTCTGCCACAAAAAATTTGAATCTAATGGAACCAAGGCATTTAGATTACAAAATGACAAAATGAAGATTTCTGTGAAATGCACACTCCACTTTCACTTCAGCTTTGCATCACAGAGTTGCATGAAAACCACACAATCACATGGTCCATTTTGCAATCTGCAGGCCACTGTTTCCTTTAAATGCTATTTAAGATTACATTAAAGTTATTGTCATTTCTACTAGTTTATAATGAGCATAAATTATCATTTGTATATTGATTTGCCCTCCATCAGTATTATAAACTACTGCTTCTATTCTAATATAAAATATGAAAAGGCCTAATCTGAAATTCTCCAACAGCTGTTTCCAAAAAGAGAATGCAGCAATTTTTATGATAACATTGCTTTTCTCTTTCTGGAAGTTTTGTTTCAAGTTCATTTTTACACACAGCTCAGAGTAATGAGGTGACAACATGCAGACAACAGCGCCCCCATGTGACTGTGTTAACACGAGTGTTTTAGTGGCTTCACTGATTCCTTCTTACGTAAAGGTGAAAAAAAATATATTATCCTTTTTCTGTGAATTATTTTTATACTGCAACACTGTTCATTTCACAATTCTGATTGGTCAGAAGGTGTTGAAGGATTTCTATAAGAACAGCACAGACTGTTCTGGCTGCAGGACAAATCTAAGATTTATATCAATGTTTATTATAGCTTTGTTATAATTGTCAAGTGACAAGGCTGTTACAACAACATTTTTCACGATTCCTTTAACCACAAGGACAGCTGTTCAGTTAGATACAGATTTTCTGTTTTCAAAAAGATGTATATACAAATGATTTTTCTTTTAAATGCTGGATATACAGTAAATAACCATTACTGACAATACTGAAATACACTGCTCAAAAAATTAAAGGGACACTTTTTAATCAGAGTATAGCATCAAGTCAGTTAAACTCCTGGGATAGTGATCTGGTCAGTTAAGTAGCAGAGGNAGGTGCACTAGATGGGCAACAATGAGACGACCCCCAAAACAGGAATGGTTTTACAGGTGGAGGCCACTGACATTTTTCCCCTACTCATCTTTTCTGACTGTTTTTCACTAGTTTTGGTTTTGGCTAGGGTCAGTGTCACTATTGGTAGCATGAGGCATTACCTAGACCCTACAGAGGTTGCACAGGCAGTCCAACTCCTCCAGGATGGCTCATCAATATGTGCCATTGCCAGAAGGTTTGCTGTGTCTCCCAGCAGAGTCTCAAGAGCATGAGGAGTGATCAGCACAGGACACATGCTAGCAGTTCCAGTGTGGTGAGGAGTCTGACCAGCTGCTTGAAACATTTCACGATGTTTGGAGTGAGTGCTCTGGGGCAATAGTCACTGAGGCACACTGCGGACTTCTTCAGAACCAGTATGATAGTGGTAGCCTTCAAGCACTGTAGGATGGCTCAGGGAGTTGTTGAAGATATCTGTCAGGACATCTACTGATCCACACAGCTGATCTACACAGTCTCTGAGGACTTGCCCAGGTATGTTGTTGGGGTTGCTGCAGCTTTGTGATGGTTGACTCTGGAGACTGTCTTCCTCATGCACAGCGCAGCGCATCTTTTGTGGTGTTAAACTGACTAGAGAATTTCTTTGCATTGTTGCATTTCACTAGCCTTACGCTTAAGTTAGTTCTTGCCATCCTGTACAGTCAGGTCCATAAGTATTTGGACAGTGACACAATTTTCGTAATTTTGCCTCCGTACACCAGCACAGTGGACTTGAAATGAAGCAGTCAAGATGTGATTGAAATGTAGACTTTTAGCTTTAATTCAAAGGGTTTAAAAAATATTGCATTAACCATTTAGGAATTACAGCCGTTCTTTTGTAGTTGTCAGGTATTTCCCCCTCATGCTGAGCACCAGGTGCCTAAAGCCCTCAGCATGCTTAAGTGAATGGTATACTTCCGGGTTATGTCTTTGTCTATGTTGCCATGTGTTTTTGTTTTGGTTTCTGTCCTGTCTCTGCTCCTTTATTGTCATTGGATGTTTCCAATGAGGTGAGCTCCCCTGCCAAGCTCCAGTTAGAGGCCAAGATGGCAGCCTCACCTACAGTGATCCAGCTTGAGACCAACGAGGTGGTGTCCCCTGCAGAGCTCCAGCCAGAGGATAAAACATGACAGCCTCACCTGCAGAGCTCAAGTTTGAGGCAGAAGGGGCAGCCTCCTATGCCAAGTCCTTCCAAGTTCTGCTCCAGCTTGAGGCCAATGGTTAGTCCTCGCAAGTTCTGCCACAGCTTGAGGCCAACAGGCACGGCCTCCTACACCATACTCCTGCCAGCGGCCGACAGTGTGGCCTCCCATGCCAAGTTCCTGGCAGAGGCAAAAGACCTGGCCTCCCAAGTACTGCTCCTGCCAGTGGCCGACAGCACGGCCTCCCACGTCCTGTTCCTGTCTGAGGCCAACAGCACAGCCTCCCACGACCTGCTCACACCCAAGACTGACAAGGCGGCCACCCAAGCCTTGTTCCTGCATGAGGCCGACAAGATTGGACCCCACACCATGAACATGCCTCAGACCGAGACTGATGTCCTGTTTAAACCTGAGACTGACAAGGTGGCCTCTCAAGTTCTGTTCCTGTCTAAGGTCGATGACGCTGCCTCCCATGACTTGTTTAAGCCTGAGACTGACAAGGCAGCCACCCAAGACCTGCTCATGCCAGAGGCCAATGGCGCAGCCTCCCAAGCCTTGTTCCTGCCACCTGACACCGACAAAACTGAACCAGCTCCACCACCTGACCCCGGCCAGCCTGTCGTTGGCCCATTGTCTGCTTCCTGGCTCCTCTAGTAGAGTCCAACAGGAGAGACGATGCCTGCCTCAGGACCTTGGGTCTTTGGTGGACACTTTGCCCAGAGGGGCGGGACCACCATAGGAGAGCTTTTGTAGGAGCTTCGAGAGGGGTGCTTAAGCAACTGGTAGCGCACCGCTGTGCGCTTCTGGGTTATGTCTTTGTTTATGCTGCCATGTGTGTTTTTATTTTGGTTTCTGTCCTGTCTCCACACTTGTATTGTTATTGAATATTTCCCCTTACATGTCACGATCAATCTCACCTGTTCCAAATTTGCTCTTAATTAGTTTGTATACTTATACCCCCGTGTGTCTTTGTTCTTTACACAGTATTGTTTCAGTGTTTGCTGGCTGCACTTTACCAAGCCATTTTTTTCTGCGTTTCACTTCAGTTTTTTGACCTCTTTCCTGTTTCTTGAGTCTCATGTTTGTTTTGCCTAGTTTGCCCTTTTTGTACATTGCCTGACTCATGTCTGTTTTTTAACTCTGCCTTACATTAGGGGATTTGTCTGCCTGTCTCTCAATAAACTCTTTTAGCTGCACTTCTTTCTGCACTCACATTATATGACAGCAGTCAATGACCTAATCAAATGCTGACTTTCCTCCCTTGAGATGCTTTTCAAGGCCTTTACTGCATCCACCTTCAGTTGCTGTTGTTTGTGGGTCTTTCTCTCTTTGGTTTTGTATTCAGTAAGTGAAAAAAATGCTCAATTGGGTTTAGATCAGAAACTGACTGAAACTGACTTTAAGAACATGGTATTTCTTTGCCTTAAGAAGCTCGTGGGTTGCTTTTGTGGTATGTTCTGGGTCATTATCCATCTATACTGTAATAATGCACTGTACTGTCATCAATAAACACCAGTGACCCAGTTCCATTAGCAGCCATATATGCCCATGCCATAACACTGCCTCCACATGTTTGAGAGATGATGTGGTATGCTTTGGCTCATGAGACCTTCCTCTCCTACTCCATATTCTTCTCTTCCCATCATTCTGGTACAGGTTAATCTTGCATCAGAATGTTTCTTGAGTGTACCAGTGGCTTGCATCTTGAGGTAAATGCCTACATCCTCCAGAGCGGTCTTGACTTGGCTAGATGTTATGAAGGGGTTTTCTTGAACAAGGGAAGAATTCTGCAATCACCTACTTTAGTTTTCTTCCATGACCTTCCAGGCCTTTTGGTGTTCCTGAGCTCACCAGTTCCTGCTTTTTAAGAATGTACAAAATTGTTGACTTGGCCACTCCTAAAGTTTCTGCTATCTCTCTAATTGGTCTGTTTTGTTTTTTCAGCCTAATGATGGCCTCGTTCACTTGCATCGACACCTCATCGGCCCATCAACTCCAGAACTTTTATCTTCTTAATTTGTCATGAAATAATGAGGAAACAGGCCACATCTGGCCATTAAATTTCTTTTCAGACAATTGTCCAATTACTTTTGAGCCTGTGAAAATGGAGGGACTCCATTAAAAAATGACTGTAATACCTAAACAATTAATTCTATTCTATTCTATTCTATTCTATTCTATTCTATTTGTATAGCACTTTTAACAGTGGCCATTGTCACAAAGCAGCTGTACAGTAATATATAAATTCAGGATATAAGTTTTAAACTTAAAAAATTTATAAATTTATCCCTAATGAGCAAGGAAAGACAGTGGCAAGGAAAAACTCCCTGAGATAACATGAGGAAGAAACTTACAGAGGAACCAGACTCAAAAGAGATCCCATTCTGGATGACAACAAAAAGCATAATTATAAATAATTCTCTTCTATAACTGTGTACTACATGGTTAAAAAGTGCAATTATGTAAACAGGAAATTCATTTTATTTTAGTTATCAACTGTTCACTGATGGAGACTTGAGTGCAAAACTGTTCATGGCAATTGCAGTCCTGAAGCTATCATAGCAATTGTAGTCCTAGTAAGACTGTTCATATTAATTACAGTCCAAAGACATCTTCATGGTTTTTAAGTGGTACCATCCTCAGTAATCTCATTGATCTTTAAGCTGATTGACCTTGATCTTTAAGCTGATTGACCTGAGAAATCCAACCAGAAGTAAGGCATCATGATCTGAATCAGCAGGTCCGGAGAGCAGAAGGGGTCAGGATCACTGGTATATTAGGAGTAGCATGTGTAGCTCAACAGAGAGAGATTGTTAGTTCCCAGTTCCCTTTCGATACTACACTTGTACTGCTTTGCT
>CM074958.1:5751165-5761317 GCA_037577455.1 Pangasius macronema | reverse complement strand
CCCTCTGCTGCTTGTGTTTATCTGAAGATGCAGGGACGGAGATCGCTTTTGTGCTGGACGGCTCTGGTAGCATTGAGAGGGAGGATTTTGAAAGGGCCAAAGACTTTATTACTAACGTGATGAAACATGTTTGGACAACATGTTTCAGTGTAAGTAAGGGATCAAACAGTATGAAAAATTCATGGTATGATATCCATAAAACCCAATATCCTAATTATTAAAACACTTGGTGAAGAAATGCTTTTATTATTAAGTAATAGAACAGTTTCAGATAAAATTATCAGTGATGCTGTCTGGAATTATTCCAGTTGGCACTGAAGTTCTAAATAAATACTTTTTGAGGAAACAAAAAGAATTTAAAATTTTGAATTTAGGATTTTGAAAGGGCCAAAGACTTTTTTGGTAATGTGATGAATAATGTTTGGACAACATGTGTCAGTGTAAGTATGACATTTAGGGAAACAATTAGTATTGACAAATAGAATTTAATGATACATAAAAATCTGTGGTTTAAATTTTAACATAAGCCTTTATCAAAATGTCTTTAATTCAATAAATTATTTAAATTCTCTCTTCAGTGCAACTTTGCAGTAGTGCAGTATGGGAGAGACATAAGGACAGAACTCTCTCTAAAAGAAAATAATGACCGACTCAGAGCCTTGGAAAAGGTGAAGAACATAAAACAAGTTCATGCAAACACCAAGACAGCTTCAGCCCTCTACCATGTTCTGTAAGTAGTCAAACCTAAAACAAATTCTCATCATGAGCTTGCACAGAAGTCACAGTCTATCAATGTTTACAGCACATCTTACTACAAAGTCTTTATTGGCTTCTGTGTCCTGTACAACCTGCAGCACAGACGTTTTTGTTCCTCAAAGTGGATCAAAAGAGAAAGCCAAAAAAATTATTATTCTATTGTCTGATGGACAAATGGCAGGAGATGAAAGAACCCTCACAGAGGTATTGAACATGCCACAGATGGAGGGGATTGTTCGCTATGCTATAGGGGTAAGTGTACATTNCAAGAATAGAACAGGAACTGTTAATATGCCATGCTGTAGTATTAAATTCTTACCTAGTAAAATTGTAGATTTAGGATACATTTGCGAAAAATGAAAATGGTTTTCAGGTTGTGGTGATTAAAATAAAATACTATAGTTTTAGATTTTGTAGTTTTACTAAAGATAAATTGGACTGGGTGGAAACTGGGATGTATTTTTTTTGAAATACATTAAAGGTGTCACACTGCAGGTAGGACTCGAGACACAGAGATGNAGAAGAGAGGAAGGAAGTTACCGGATGGTGATGACTGGCTGGAGAAACGGACGGAATGGGGGCAGAGTAGGAAGCGTGAGGGATCGTATGGAGGAATAGTAGTCATAAGCTTTCATGGGTCACTTGTGGTTATCGCTGAGACGAGACCAGACAGAGAAGAGGGAGAAGTGAAAAGCTTAAGTAGGGGAGAGGTGATGAGGAAGGGAATGAGAGACAGGTGTGTGTGATTAGAATTCCGGCAAGGGAGTGCGATGATTGGTGTTTTGGTCTGGCGTGGCCGTGACAAAAGGGTTCATAGATTTTTCAAAGATTGATTGATTTTATTGCTTTCTCACCACAGTATTAATATGATTTGCCAATATATATATATTTTTTGTTTGTTAAAGAATGAAATATCATCCTTCTTAACAGTTTATAGTTACATTAGTGATGTGGAATGATTTATGACACAAGTCTGTTCCTGTCATCACTTACGCAGCTATACTGTTGTTGCCTTACTTTGTCTTGAAATTAATAAGGTAAAAAAAAAAATTGCTTGTCGTGACTGAGAAACTGCAAAGTGTATTATCTTCTCTCCTGAAGAATTTCCCATATTGGAAAACTTAAATGAACAAAAACAAAACTTAGCTTGTCTAAAGCCATTTAAGTATCTTGAATTACTGCTATTGGCCTGTTTATCAGTACAACGAGTTACTGTGCTACATATTACAATGTGCTTTCTAAATTATGGCAGTGAATGGCTGTAATAATCTTTTACATATTGTGCTGAATGAATTTTTGTCTTTGCTAATACAGTGATGTTTTATTCTCAGCTCGGGCCAGAGGTTCTGAATAAAACACAGGCAATACAAGAGATGATAGAAATAGCTGGCAGTGAAGATAGATTTTTCAAGGTTTCTAATTATGCTGAATTGAAAAACATTCTCTCTTCTTTGGAACAAAACATAATTAGGATTGAAGGTAAGTCAGGATATTTGCATATAAGTGCATATCAATTGTGAGCCTTCTGCAGTATAATATTACTTGGGTTTGTTAACGCCTGATTGCTTAATTACATTATTTGGATATTGTTTGCCAGCAAGTATTTCAGGTCACAGTCTAAAAGTATGGGATCAAGCAGTGATTTCTTTAAGTTTCAAAAAATAGGATTATATATTTTACAATATGAGCAATGTACCCAAAACAAATGACAATGTGTGACCTTGTGTTCCATTGGAAATTGAGATATTGCAGCTCAACAAAACCTACACTTAAAGCTTATTTCAAACTTACATTATGGAAACTCTGAGACTTTTACAAGGTAGATTTTTGAACAGTGGCCAAAGCAGATATTACCCTATTATTCTGTAAAATCAAATAGTGTTTCTTATTAAACAAACTCATAATTTTCTATAGTTTAGATTACCATTTACATAATATTTGCGAAATCTCTCTGGTGCTTGTGTTTATCGGAAGATGCGGGGATGGAGATCGGACAGAGATCACTTTTGTGCTCTTATTAGTAACATGATGAAAAATGTTTGGACAACATGTTTCTGTGTAAGTAAGGCATCAAACAGTGTTATATTTGTGAAATCCCTCTGGCACTTGTGTTTATCTAAAGATGCAGGGAAGGAGATCGCTTTTGTGCTGGACGGCTCTGGTAGCATTGAGGCGCAGGATTTTGAAAGGGCCAAAGACTTTATTAGTAATGTGATGAATAATGTTTGGATAACATGTGTCACTGTAAGTACGGCATTTAGGGAAACAATTAGTACTGACAAATAGAATATGCCTTTATCAAAATGTCTTTAATTCAGTAAATTATATAAATTCCCTCTTCAGTGCAACTTTGCAATAGTGCAGTATGGGAGAGACATAAGGACAGAACTCTCTCTGAATGAAAATAATGACCGCCTCAGAGCCTTGGATAAGGTGAAGAACATAAAACAAGTTCATGCAATCACCAAGACAGCTTCAGCCCTCTACCATGTACTGTAAGTACTCAAACCCCAAAAATTTCTTATCATGATTGTGCACAAAAGTGCATCACTGGCTCACAGTCTATCAATGTTTACAGCACATCTTACTACAAAGTCTTTATTAGCTTCTGTGTCCTGTACTACCTGCAGCACANTATGCTATAGGGGTAAGTGTACATTTTTACACTATTTCACAACATTCTCACAGCATTCTGTAGTGTATGGGGTTTTGTGTAAAAAGTATAAAGGTAATGTTAAATGTAAATGTTAAATAAAAATATAAACTATAAATGTTAATGTAAATATAAATGTTAAATACATTTTAAATATAAATGTAAATTTAAAATTTCAATATGTACATTTTAAATGTAAATGTTGAATGCTAAATTCTGGTGGTTGCCAAGAGCTTGTTTTAAAGTAAATAATCAGAATTAAATTAATTTCTACAAACATATGCTATGGCAAAGGGAATATTTAAATGTAGACAGTGTGACTCTATCTACAACGTACAGAACCATTTCAGATTTCAGATAAACTACAAAGATTAATTCAGGACACTCATCTGGAACCACAATATCATTACTACAACTGGTAAATTGTGAAGTTAGGCTTGATTATAAATTAAAGAAATGCAGAAATACAGAAGTAGGTAAATGTAAGGTATCGCCTGTAGCACTAGCTTGTCAGGTAGCCAGTTTAGCTACTGCTGATGTACTGTGAACCTACTCCTCTACATCTGTACAGCTTAGTGGAGACTAATTTCTGGATTTACAGGTTGTAGTGATGATGGCAATAAGTTGTTTGTGTCTCTGGGAGTTTGTTGCTCGTAGGCTTTGCACGAGTGCTACTGTTGTTGCTGGTGGGCATATACTGTTTGTGAGCTATTTAGTGTTTTAAGCTCTGATGAGAGATTAGTGGGCAAAATGTAGCCTACAGCACAAGATTTACTATAGTACATAGTATAGTATAGTGTCTTTAAATGTACTTAAGATGAATTTGAAGATTTTAATCAAGTAAAAAAGTGTGAAACTTGGTTGTTTGAACTTATACTGGGCATTGTATCATTGTGCCAGGCTTCATATTAGCTATTGCATTATTAGGTATTAGCTATTAGCTATGGTGACCAACAGGGGCAAAGCATTGAAAATTCAGAAAACACATGCAAATACAGAAGAGGGATGCATGGGCCTGGCAATACATGCAAATTCGTTTACGTGCTCCAACATTGTAAACACATTCATCAATTAGAGAACACACAGGCTGCATGTAGAAACACAGTGCAAATTGAGAAAACATGCAAAATCAGAAACACTGCATTAAGCTGAAAACACAACAAAAATGCCGTACAACAAAATGGAAAAGTGGGATGCGGGACAGAAACACCCAGGTGGGACATTCAGTGGTAGTATTTGAAAGAATAATATGAAAACACAGTTATAAGATTTTATTTCTTTTTTCAAAGAGTTTATAGGAAATAAACTTGTGAGAACTAAAGTTGTGAGAGGGGTAATGGGGAAAAAAACTCATTCTGTGGGTGGAGTTTGTTTAAAAAGGAATGACTGGCTAAATTTACCAACTGCTGTTTGCTAAGGTCATACAGTAAATATTAAATTGTTATAAAATTTAGCTGCTGTTAGTTGTTTCATGCCATCACTTTTTAAAATAATTCACATTGGATTGCTAGTTATAATATCAGTACAACAAGCTAGCTTAGACATCAAAATGAGCACCATACTGGACAGACTGCAAAGACTTCCCTGCTGAGGGTCTGTTAGAACAGTTTAAACAGTTTAATCACATGCCTGACATATCTAACCGAATATATTGTGTAATTATATATCATGTCTTTCTAAAGTATCTTGAATTACTGCTTTTGGCTTTTTTACTAATAAAATGTGTTTACTATGCATCATATTACAATGTGCGTCGTAAATCATGGCAATAAACAGCTTTAGTAATTTTTCACATATCATGCGCTAAAAGAATTATAGTCTTCGCTAATA
The DNA here is from genome assembly GCA_037577455.1 of Pangasius macronema. Lineage (NCBI taxonomy): Eukaryota > Metazoa > Chordata > Actinopteri > Siluriformes > Pangasiidae > Pangasius > Pangasius macronema. The sequence continues at coordinate 5,756,078 of CM074958.1, read as the reverse complement.
CAATAATGTTCTGTTCTCAGATGGGGCCAGAAGTTCTGCAGAAAACGAATGCAATAAAAGAGATGATTCAGATAGCTGGTGGCGAAGAGAGATTCTACAAGGTTTCCAGTTATGCTGCCTTGAAAGACATTCTCTCTTCTTTGGAAAAAAGCATACTCAGCCCTGCAGGTAAGCCAGAGTATTTGCAAAGTGCATCAGTGCAAATCAATTGCAAGCCTTCTGCAGCATAACATCACTCGCAAATGATATTTTGTTACCTTGGTATTATACGTAAGGTTCCATCTGGCTAAGGAGATGATTTGAGATATGGCAAATGAAAGTGATATTCCAGATATCAAAACTCAGAAAATTTATATTTGCAGCTGAACAAGACCTTCAGATTCAGGAAATCTGGTTTTATAAGGTTCGATCTGGCTGTTTCTTAATAAGCAAATTTAGAATTTCTTTAAATAAAAAATCAATTCTATAACTTAGTAGAGAAAGATCTGACCTTATAAAGTGAATATTACATATAAAAATATTATTATATTTTTATTTTATAAATGCTTGTTTTATTATTTTTTTCTCAATGTATTCTCTAAAATCTTAAATACAACAAAACATTTTTTTTTACTTTTTGTTGTTCCTAAACAGGATATTTTACTTTGAAATTTCATTTAACATTTAACAATATTAAAATACAGTAGAACATACAATACTTGTTTCTGTGCAACCATATAAACATCTTGTACCTTACAACAAATCTTGTATCTTAAACACACAGACTGCTAGCTGATATTGAGTCTCTGGTTACAATGGAAAATTTTATTTATTAAGCACATTGCATGCAGCAAACTAATATATTCCTCTACTGAACAGGAATGGGAATACAGCTATTCTGCCATTCCTAGGATTTTCAAAGGTCTGATGCTCAGCAAGCTTGAATTTTGGTTCCACCTGGCAGGGTGCATGGGAGCAACACTCCTGAGTCCAGCTGGATGTTGAGATTAATGATATTACACACACACACACACACACACACACACACACACACACATATATACATATGTATGTATGTATAAACAGATTAATCCTGAACAGCAATAGTGAGCAACAGGATGCACATCAAAATGATATTCAGTAATCCAATGACACATGTACAATGCAAATTCATTAAATACTTTTTACTTTAAGCTAATGCAACTCTGAATATAAATTGGGATTTATGATGTTCTTGAATAACTATTATGACAAAGATATATAAAGAAAAGAGCAGAACAAGACATGGCTTTGCTATAGAACTCTCAAGGTGTTAGAAACATGCACGTCCAAGAGGGTCGACTGTCATGTCCAATACTATCAGTCACCTCATCAACCATGCCATTTTATTTATCACCAAATAAAACCCAGTTATCATAAGGAAAAATATTGGGAAGGATATTAAGGTCAACTAAACTTAAAAACAGAACACTATTCTCTAAAATAATTTGTGGAGATGGGACTTAAAATGGAAGCTTGGCTCAGTCTCCATTCACTAACGTGGGAAGGGGTGGGGTTAAAAATTGTACTGCAGCCAGCCACTAGACGGCCTCAGAAACACAGAGACGCTTTGGCTTCACTTTTGACTCCCTGTTATGACATCCACCTATATATATAGTCATTGGTTACAACTTACATGTAAGTATCGGAGGACAGGAATAGACCATCCTGGAGGTGAATGTCCTCTCTCATTTACTGATCGACATCCACTTCTTAAGCCTATATGCGGACATGAATATTATAAATTAGCTTATGAAGAAGTTATTTTGAATTATTAGTAATCAGTTATTTTGTTGTTGCCAAAGAATCGGCTACCTGATCAGACATTCTTTGTATTTGACTTTCTGTTGATGTAGTACCACATGAGATGATTTTACTGCTTGATATTTTTAAAGATATATTTGCATTCAAATAAAGAAAATTTTGATTCTGCACAGGCTGTTTTTACTAATGTCTAATATCTTTTCTGACTGTCCAGTCAACTATGTTACTGTTGTCAACAAAGTTAAACATGATTTGTTGCATTTTATTTAAATTAGCCTGAAAACCTTTTCAATTTGCAGAAATGCAGCATCTCTTTAAAGGTTGCACATGATTTACAAATTCTACATAATATGACTTCATTCAATGCCACACACGTTCATAATGCCACACACTACTGTACGTAATACCCCTTACTCTTACACACTTTAAAATGTACATTGTTTTAAATATGACGACAGTTTTTACAAGCATTGCTTAACAGACATGGGAACATTCCTGTATACCTTTCACTTAACATGCAAAGTCTAATGTTAATCTTTGATCCCATTGTCAAATAGAGACAGAAGCAGGTGCAGGTTGATGTTTTAATAAAAATCAGGTGAACAAGACACAACAAAATCCAAGAATCAGAATCAAAACAGGTAAAAAAAAAAAAAAAATTCAGCAAACAGGCAAGTAACAACAAAATAAGGTCAGAAACAGAAATAAATGTGATATAAATTGCTTGGATCACTACAGACTAGTTACAGGTGCCATGTCTGAAACTTTGAGTGAAAATAGAGATATAACACGAACAATGCTGTAGTACTTTAAATCTATAACATCCATAAATACTGGAGGCATTTACAATTGTTATCTTTTACCCCTACATTCTAATGAAGTATTGACATGTGGATTACAGATACTAAGAGAATTAATAAAACAGAGACACTTTATTGACATCATTGTAGTACATTAATTGATCCAAATGGTCAAATACTGTGATAACTAGTTTTCTAAGGCACTGGGTAAATCCTGTAGTATGAAACCTACAAAGTGGAAAATAGATGAACCTTGTTACAGGTGTAATATAGAAGGGGGAACCACATTTCTCAGGGCTCCCCCTGTGTTCTCAGTGTAATAGAATGTTAAAGATATAACCTGTTACACAAAGGTCTGTCCACCATGTGCTTTCATTGTGAGACGCTTGTTGAGAACAATTTAAAAAAATATACAGTATGTCTGCATCTATAAATCTGTAACAGCTGTAATACACAATAATAATAACAACAATAATAACAATTTGTCCATGGGCACTGGATAAATCCTTCTTCAGTGTCATTCCATGTACTTCAACACCAGTTATGATATGCCGGAGGTAAACTATTTGTGCCAGTGACTGTTCTATAAATGAAGCATGTTACACGTAATGATGACTCTAAAATACATCACTGGCATCACTGTAGTGCTTTAAGAATACTCACACTGTATACGAATGGGAAACTTTTTCTTCAGGCCTACAGGTAAATCTGTTCCCCCATGTGTTCTCACTGGAAACGATTGCTCTGTGGGTGCAGTGTGATGATTAGTTGAGTTGATAAAACAAGGATGCAGTACTAGCATTGCTGTAGTATTATAATCATACACTAGCTGGAATATACTGGGGAAACCACTTTCCAGCTATGTCAGTGAAATCCGTTTCCCCTGTGTTTGTAGAAGCATATGGATGAAACTTGTTCAGAGGAAAAGAGGGATAGATTACCATCATCACTGTTGTATATCAAAGCCATTTCAGCCGTAATATACTGATATACTGTAATATTTAGGGGAACCTCCTTTCCACCAGTACCAGGTAACCCAGTTTTCTCTGTGGTCTAGCATGAAAAAATGACATATGGACAAAACTTGCTGAATGAAACTGGAAAGCAGACGCATTAGTACCATAACAGTAGGATATAAATCAACATCCTACATGTGGACTTGTTCTCAGAGTAAAGCCTATTGTGTAACCAAGATGAGGAACCTAAAATCACAGATTACTTATTGTGCCATGGAATATAGTTTATTTATGTCTGCAGTAAAACACACACACTCAATAATAATAATAATAATAATAATAATAATAATAATAAAGAAACTACTTGGAATTGCAAAAACAATTCTTTTGTTGTTGCTATACACTGTGAAGACATTTAGGTTTGATATCAAAAGGAGCTGGAATGCATGCTCAAGTGGGTTGAGGTCTGGTGATTGACTTGTTCCAGCCGCTGCCTGCTGCCAATGTGTGGAAGCTGAGCACAGCTCTGCTGCGCTTTGAGTCCCTTCCTTCAGTGTGAGAAGGCTCTCTCCGATCTCCTTGCCCTTGGGAGAATGGTCAAACACTCATTGGAAGAGTTGCAAGAAGCACTCATAGGAGGTCATGTGCTCACCTATTTGGGACCAGACAGCTGAGGCCCAGGTCAGCGGTGTATAAGGAGTAAATTTACTTTTTATTAATTTTTTTAATTTATTTATTTTTTTACAAATCATCTATTTTAAAATTTACAGTTTATTAAGTCTACTCTAATTTATCATCTCTGCCCACATTTTTAACCAGACCCAATTAAACCAAAACATTTAGATAAAGAAATGCCAGAGATCTCGGTGCTCAGTCCAATTTTACTCCATTTGGAAAGCTGTAAACTACAAAGTGTTTCCTTTAGATGCTATTTATTTTTTATATTTCATATTGTTGTTACTTCTGCAAAAATATATATGGATATTACATTACAATTATTGTCGGCCCAGTGATGATCTTGTTTTTTTGTTACTATTTTGTTTAAAGATATATTTTTTTCCATTTAGTAAAAAGCTACATAAGAAGCTACATAAGATATCTACATGTTTCCCAGGAGACAAAACAATAACAATTTATACTGATGATCCTTTTCAAAAGTTTACATCCCCCTGGTTCATAATGTATCGCGTTGCCTTCTTGAGCATCAGTGAATGTTTGCACCTTTTGTAATAGTTCCATACGAGTCCCTCAGTTGTCTGAAAGTGTGAAAAGATGGATCTCAACATCATACAGTCTTGTTGGAAAGGGTTCAAATACACAAAAATGCTGGAAAACCAAAGAATCTGTGGGACCTGAAGGATTTTTCTGAAGAACA
>CM074958.1:5723988-5734036 GCA_037577455.1 Pangasius macronema | reverse complement strand
TCTCTCATAGTTGAAGTGTACCTATGATGAAAATTACAGGCCTCTCTCATCTTTTTAAGTGGGAGAACTTGCACAGTAGGTGGCTGACTAAATACTTTTTTGCCCCACTGTACAAGTTATCATACGCAAACATGTATAAACATTTGACACTCAAGATGTCCTCTCTGGAGCGATACATCCTAAATATATTCAATTTAGCTGGAGAAGAAGACTTTATCCAACATTAGATTACATGGAACCCCAAAAGAGGAACAATGTGATTTCTTTACACACAGTCTCTTATTTTTTAAATGGAAACCACAGTGAGTTTAAAAGGACAAAGCGAAGATGGGAGAGAATCAAATTAATGAAGAAATATTTGGCAGGGTGCCAGACAAGCAACCAGTGTAGAAGAATGGTGGTGAGATTTGGCCTAGGTAGATTAGATTAGCCTCCGCCCTGTGTGCACGGAGTTTGCATGTTCTCCCTGTGCTTCAGGGGTTTCCTCTGGGTACTCTGGTTTTCTCCCCCAGTCCAATGACGTGCATTGTAGGCTGATTGTCATCTGTAAATTGTGTATGTGTGTGACTACTGAACATTAGTTTAGGCCATATAATCTATAAACACTGAATAAATAAATCAGGTTTTTCTCTAACCTGTAGAGGTTTCATGGTTTCAATCAAATTTAATTTTGAGTTAAATTTTTGTCTTGTTTTTTTTTAAATCCACATAGCGAAATTCACCCCCCTATTTTTCATTTCAAACAAATGAATCCTTAGTACTGGAGCTTTGATATTATAATTATTTTTGTTTTCCATCCTACAGTATACCACTGTTCCTGTAGAAGAATACACTGCTAATAAAAAGTTAATTTTAAATATAAAGTCACCAAAATAAATTATTTGTAAGATGCATTTGCTTATTTGCATTGATTATTTAAGGGACGCATAGTGAGAAGCGAGATGATGATAAATGTGTATGTAATTCTTATTTTACTTCTAGGACAATTCCTGTTATCATTATTAAACCAGATATAAAGATTGATCATCCACATGAGAAAGAGCAATTAACCAATATTAGCCTTGATAAGCAGAACAATGATGAATCAAGTAAATTTAAGACAAAACTCCAAATTTGCTTCAAAACACCAAAAGGAGAAATTAAGTGTAAGTAGCCATACCCAAACCTAAATGTATCAGCTTAGTTTTCTGTCTTTTTTATTTTATTGATTTCCATTTTTAATCATTTTTATCTCCCACACTTCTTCCCTTTAGCCGATGAGCTACCGATTGAGTACCATATTGATTTGGACTCGGGTAAAGAACAAAAGCGACTGGTTTATGTCGAGCCTCATGAAGGGAGAAGGCACTTTACTCTGACAAAATCCCAAACCTGCATCGATCAGATAGATCTGAAATATGTGGTAAGTTAATGTGAATCTCTTGAGCCTTGATTCCCATGTGGAAATTAATCTTATTATTATTATTATTATTATTATTATTATTATTATTTCTGTTTGCAGGGCTGCTCTGACTGTTTCTCACCTATCAAGATTAGGGTGAATTTTGCATTAACCCCATCCACTGGATTACCTGTCCGGGTTCTTGATGCATATACTCCAAAAGAGGCCATGCAAGAGGTAAATATGAAAAACTGTGAATTAAATATGAAACCGGGGTGGTGAAAATTTTGAAGTATACAAAATTTCTGGGGGAACTGAAAATTCCTCATCACCTGCACAAACAAAGAGCTTTTGAAACTGTAGGTGGTAATTTATATTTACCTTTCAATATTCAGTCAGTGAGTGTTGCTCATGGGTTTTTAAACTTTTCCTGGGGGTTAAAATGGGACCTCCAAAATTCTCATTTCCCCACCCTACCCTGTGTTTAGAAGGAATTATAGACCTTCTGTGTCTGCATTACTGTGAAGATGTACACAATCCACAGAGTGTTGGGTAACTTTTAAGATTGTAATTGATCTTAAATCAATTTCATTTTTGTCTTCACTATTACTCTAAGATAGTAAAAACGGTAGAGTATAATGTGTCTATAGTATAGTAATGTGTCAATTGTATATGGTATATATTGGATAGATCAGTGTTTTCCAACCTTTTTTCCTTGCCCCCCCCTTCCCCCCCGATATATATATGTGTGTGTGTGTGTGTATATATATATATATATATATGAATGACAATCTGAGCCCCCCAATCCTCATATGTGTATATATATACTATGCTACTCACACAGGTACACGCATACAGTATATAGTTAATATAAATAAATAGTTAATAAATAATTTCAAGTTTTCATGACATTTTTGACATGAATACACAGAACATTGTCTTCTCTCTATTTTCAGGTTATTATATGTACAGAATACTGAAAATTAGGAAGGAAATGTGAATCATTAACGTTAGAAAGTTGTAATAGCATGTACAGATGTAGGCTGCTCTCAAATACACTGCTTATTTTTACAAGACTAATCACAAACACAGAACATGTTCTTCTCTCTATTTTCAGGTCATTGTATGAACATACAGACTACTGAATATTATGAAATTAATGTTAAACATTGACGTCAGAACACTGTTATGTAATTGCATAGACAGATGTGTAAAAGAGAATCGTTAATATTTTATATAAGAGATCATTGTTTTATGACTGCCTTACTGTAAGCACATTTTTGAAAACATAAAAATATTTTTATGTAAAAATGGAACATTTTATGCATCTTTATTTGACCTCAAATCATATCAGCTCCCGCGACCCTCCTGTGAACTCTGGAGGGGGGGGGCGTGGACCCCAGGTTGGGTACCACTGGGATAGATAGACAGATAGATAGATTTTGGGCATTTGTAGCTCATTGGCACCACCAAGTTGTGAATGTTGGGCCCTTGAGCATGTCCATTAACCCTCAACTGCTCAGCTGTGTCCTATCCTATCCTATCCTATCCTATCCTTGCTTTGGAAAACAAGCATCAGGTTAGGGTAAATTTACAGTTCAGTCCAATTTCTTGTTTCCAAAAGTAATTTTAAAAAAAATCACAATATCTAATGTCTTATTTTTTATGCCTCAGATTACGTTTCAAAGGGACTGCCGCAGTGAGAATTGTAAGCCTAATATTTCACTGGCTGATTCAAAACTCAGGTGAGGCTGGAATTATGTCAGTGTATGCAATCCTAGTCCTGGAGACCCTTTATTTTGCATATTTACTTTTTTAATAATGCCTATTTTTTTCCCCCCATCATTATAGCAATAAAGTTTTAACAATTGGCACCAGTCAAACCTTGGATATAAAGTTTAATCTTACGAACACTGGGGACAATTCCTATATGACCACTCTGACTCTGATATATCCTGAAATGCTATCTTTCAAGGTAAATCGCAATGATCCTTATCCTTGTGGGTCTGTATACTTTGGCTTGAAAACCACAGTGATAGCGTTTAATTTCAGTCATGCTTTAATTTTTGTGTTTTTACAGAAATCTGAGGGTGGAACATGTGAGGATAAAAATGACAACCAACAAATAGTGTGTAAACTTTTGCATCCCATATTCAGAAGCAAGGAACAGGTATTACTCAAGCATGTTGTGGCAATGCAATCAAAATCTGTAAATCATTATACAAGATTTTACTTTATAATATAACAGCTACTCTTCTTTTTTCACTTTGCTGCTATAGACCCATGTTACAATCGCCTGGCAGCCTATCAACATAAACACAAAAAACAGAACAGCTAAAATTACTGCTCAGTTAACAGGGTTGGCACCGACACTTGTATTTTAATTGAGAAAGATTTCAAATCTGTGTGGTATGTTGTACTGAAATATTTTATTAATCTATATTTATTTTCAGTGGAAATAATGGCAGTGAGACCCTTGGTTTTAAGATGTATGATTTCACAGTGAAAAAAAACCTTAAAGTTGTGCTTAATGGGTAAGGACAGATCAAAACCTTACAAATATTTTTATATTTTTATGTATTTATTGATATTGTTTACAGGCAGTTTTTTTTTTTTTCATTTTAACAGTGAAGCCAAGCCAAACAGATTGAATATTACAGAGGGGGAAGAAAGCAAACAACAATTGCTGCATTTCACTTTTAAGGTAGATGTTCTGCATCATAAATGGTTGCAGCTCTGAGCATTCATTTCTGCTGTAGGATGATGGACCATATTCTGGTCACTTTGAACATTCAGAACTCACTTATATTTTTATTTGTCTTATATTTGCAGCTGTCGGGTGAAAACACATATGAGGCCGAAATAAATGTGATAATAACAATTGAAAAGCAGACACATAAAACAGACATGATCATCAGCAACGTTGAACCGACGGTACATACAGTCATGAGAGGTTTAATTTGATGCAATTTGTACTAGCATGAGGATATGTTTTTGTTTGAGTCGACAAAGTACTTGTCTAATCACTCTGGATAAAAGCATCTGTTAAATGCAGTTAGTGTACATGGAGATGGAGGACATTGTACATTCTAACATTGCTGTTTTCTTTTGCGTAGAACTGTTCATGGCCCTCTGGTGGAAATGTTAAGGTAAGGGACTTCATATCGAATAAAATATAAAAGTCACCATATCTTTGCTATATACTATATATTTTGGTGGAATATTTAATTTAATCATGTACAGTATGATCATGTAATTTTGTCTCTCTAGAGCACCTACCAGATTGTGTGTACTCTGACACAGTTGCAGGATATTAACATTATGGCTCAAACACAGATCCATGACATTCAGGTACAGTGGAAAAACTGCTAGACTCTTCATAATCATTTATAGAAGTGGTAAATGTTACTGATTGTATCTTTGAACAAATTCACCGTATGAGTCGTATAGGTTGTGAGAGTCCAGCATGAAGGGTGTAGGAAATAAGTCCTTCTCTTGATGAACTCTCTAGAATAAACTCGGTAGAACAAACCTCATATATTATAAGCAGCATCAATGGCTTCATTACCAATATTCTTAAGGCAATATGAGCAGCTTCATTACCAATCAAGTGATCTAGATGCAAAATACTGCAAATGTTTGTATTTTAGGGAAAACAGAGTGTAGTGCAGATTGTAAGATAATATGTTAATTTAAAAAGTTCTTTTTGTGCAGAAGTTGTGACCAAATGTGAACTTGTTCCTTATTCTTTCAATTAAACAGGAGAAAACTGAAATGATCACTGCCAAGGCAGACATTACATTCGACGAGAACAACTATAATGGAGAAAACATGATAAAGACACATAAAGTGGGTGAAAGTTAACCTGAAATACATCCATAAATACCTAAATTCATTTTCTCGTCTAGCAATAAGTGTTTAACCGGCTTGTGTTTTTTGCCTCAATGGCAGGTAGTGGTTCCACTTATTAAGCTGACAGTTGTGAAGTCAACTGCGCTTATCGTCGGCAGCTCCATTGGAGGCTTTCTCCTTTTAATCTTCATTATCATTATTCTCTTCAAGGTAAACTTTTGTTCTTCTTGCTACATCCTTGAATGGTTCCTTGTTTATCCCTGAACTTAAATTAATCCTTTAAATGTTAACATTTTTTTTTTTTTTTCACATGCAGTGTGGATTTTTCCGCCGACGCCATAAGCTGGACCGCTCACAGAGTACAAACTGAGTAATGCACAACATTGACCTTGTTATTACTTATCATTGTCCTTTTCAGACACAGATGTTTTATTATTATTCATATTGTTTTATTATTATTATTATTATTATTATTATTATTATTATTATTATTAATACAATTGCAAACACTTTGTTATTAGGGATATCTTATTAACTATCGAGTCACGGGATAGCTCCAAAATGTTACTTCTATGTTGTTGTTTTTTTTTGTTGTTTTTTAACTTAAAATTCATTTAATTCCTTTTGTTTTCCTAAAAAGGAAATTTTATCAATTTCTACCACCAAAATGTATGCCAAAATAATATTTGGCAACTCAGGGCCTGTTCTCTTGCCTTATGTAAGTTAATTCTGTCTCCACTTACATGTATAGAAATGAATAACAGAGCCCATATGTACACAGGTTTGGCACATGAATGAGAAGTATTTCTATACTCGGTAAAACCTCACTGCTCTCTGCTTTTATTTTCATCCCTTCTTTAACTCTGACTTTTAATTAATATGAGATTAAATAAACCCATTTTTCTCCATTGTTTTTCAATTAATGTTCATTAAAGTAACTGAGATAATTAACACTTCTGTAAATTTCCAGACAGACAACCTGGTGGTATCATTACCAACCTGAAAACCTGAATGTGCATAAAGCCAGTACTGCAACAAGCAAAGCACTTGGTATTGTACATCTGTATGTATGAAACATCTGTTTCCAATAACTTTCTAACAATTGTAAAAAGCTGAGTTTCAACCCCACAGCCACCCACCATTCAAAGTGCATGCTATTAACTAAGTATGAGTATAGGACAGAAGACCATAACTAAAACTTTAACTAACAATTTTTGAATATTGTTAAGGAATATAACTTCAAGTATGTAGAGAAACATATTAATACAGTGTCCATCTGATCCAGAGTTTATACATAATGCACTTAAAGTGTGCAGATTTGTTGTACTGTATCTGGGAAATATCTCCATCAATGCCTGGGACACTCAAGAGATAAACAGCTTACAGTACACCTCTCAACAATTGCAAAATATTAACGAGAAACCAATCAAACCAAATCTATTACAATTATAAGATCAGATTAAACTCTTAAAGGATGTCTTTATCATTGAAACATTAACCTTCCATCTAAAACTCCAAAATCACAGATCTAACATACTGAGCAAATGGACTGAATATGTCAGTCCTAATCACTCTAAGGTATTTGTTTTATAGATTATTGAATTATTATGTTGCCAAGAGCAAACTGGAAAAAAAATCAGCCTGGAAACTTGATTTAAAGTACCGCTGCACATTTGTCAAAATGACATGCCTAAATGAAAGTGCATCAACTACTGTCAGACCATAGGGCTACATTAGGCCCAGCGTGTAATGCCAAATAAATAAAATATAGCCATAAACATCAGGGTTGTATGAATATGTACAATTTTATTCTATAACATTCTGTAACACAACATTACTGCAGTTTCCCCTTTCACATAAACAACTCTAATCAGCTCATTTTGCAAACGTCAATAATTTCTCTATTAATTAATAGACGTGGTTGATTGCTGAGCAATTTTTCTGCTGCTAAATGTTTCTTATGCAAGGCTCAAAATTAGATCTGGTGTCGCCATTTCAGAAAACTAGAAGTACCAGCACTAGCCATAACTTGGTTGTTAACCATTAAACGACTGTAACTCCAGGATTAGTTAAAAATAAGAGGGCAGTACTCCATACACTTAATGTTTTACACTAAAGTGCAGGGTTTAGTGTACATGTATACGTTTAAATGGGTCTAAATATAGGATTTAAAAAAAAATAATTTAACATAAGAGCACCCACAGAGCTGGTGCCGTGTGTGTGTGTGTGTGTGTGTGTGTGTGTGTGTGTGTGTGTGTGTGTGTGTGTGTGTGTGCGTGTGTGTGTATGCCCTTCCTGTCAGATAGCATGAGTGTGTTAGCCCACGCAGAGGAAAATTTCCTGATGACCATTGTGCCTCTGACTATTGCTGTGAAATATCTTCCTCAAAAACCGTAAATATTTCTACAGTCAGACGATTACGATACGGGGCTGTTTTTGGTGATGTTAGGGTAGCCTGTCAATTATTAACTGTCAATCATATGTCCTTGCCAATAAACAATTCACTGGGAGAGAAGTGCTGCAGGCTGTCTGTAAGCATACACTTGAGCTGAGCTGAAGGAAAATCAGCTGGACCTAATAAGAACCCAAGAAACAGTGAGCAAGATCTCTAACACACTAGGAGAAGGTGCCTACAGAAAAAATGGAGTACAGCATTGCAATGCAGTAATCCAATGCATACTGCAGCATTTAGAGGATGTGTATAGAATTACTTAACCCATCATGGATGTGTCTAATGACTGTGTCCTTGCAGTACTCCATTTTGGTGCTACATAGAAGCAATTATACCAAAGGCACAGTGAAAAAGGGTCAATAAAGTAACTACCTATCTCAGAACATGTATGTTTGACCAAAACAACTGAACGGACAGCTCAAGGTAAGGGCTTATGGTAAATCTCTGTCCATAAAACATGAACTGCACACAAGGTAATAATGGCAGCCTGTTGTGGACACCCATCCGAAGATCCATTTCACATGAGGGGTACAATTTAATAGAAACGTTTGGTGTCTTAATAAGCTGCTTTGCATGTCTCACTATGTCTGTATAGCAGTCCAGAAACTGCAAACAACATCACTGTTGCTGGTAAAGGTGCAATAAAGTGTGTGTGTGTGTGTATTCTTGCATGCTGGACCAACTCCAAATGGGAGGGACTTATGCTGTATTCTTGCATGATGGACCAACTCCAAATGGGAGGGACTTATGCTGTGTTTGACTAATATTTGTAAGTCTGAATGTCCAACTTAGGAAAAACAAAGAAAACGTCGCCTCAACTCAGAACTCCTACTCAGAAAGTCAGGATGGTGTCCTTAACCCTGAGTTCAGCGTATGGTGTCATGTCAACATGGCTGCTCACACCATCAACAGTAAATAAACTTTCACAGTAAATATAAAATAAATATTCACTATGTTAAATTTGTTTAGAGTAGTATTGACTTTAGATTAATCAGCAGAGACACATTAGGCTAAATCTATAACACTGACCATACAGTTTGCTGTAATTGTTCAGAAAGGAAATAGATCATAAACTCATGATCGTGGTCATGCTAATGTTAACTGGCTAGCTTGCCGCTAACAAAACACATGCTTTCATGGACGTGTCTGAGTTCAGACTTTCCACTTCTGAGTTAAGTTGAATGCAGCATTAACTCCAAATGGGATTGCATTATGTTAAATGCTTTGTTACTTGTTTAATAAAATTGTATGCAAATAGGCTCTACTCTAGCATGTCCTGTAGGCTTGGCAGTGTTTACCCCTCTCCTGAGCATCGGGACCGGAATGGTTTTACTTTCATGACGGATGTCAGAAATGAAGAACATGGAGTAAAGAGTGTGTGTGATCACTATGAAATGCATATTTACTAGACTTTTAAACAGTTAACATGAAGTATTAAGATAACTGCATTAGACTATAATGTGGATTAAACCTAGATCTAGCCCATGTAACTACACATATTTTGGATTATTTAAAAAAACAATCAAATATATAGTGCAATCTGTGAGTTTGCTCAAACAACTGAATGCCTGCAAGATCAAAAATAAACACTGAATACTGCTTAACAGAAAACCCACTGGACTTCTTAACAATAACAATAATTCTTATCAATAGTGAAGCCCATTTAGAGTTATGATTCTCCCATTTACAGTTATGCCCTCCCATTTGGAGTTATGCCCTCCCATTTACAGTTATGCCCTCCCATTTAGAGTTATGCCCTCCCATTTGGAGTTATGCCCTCCCATTTAGAGTTATGACCCTCCCATTTACAGTTATGCCCTCCCATTTACAGTTATGCCCTCCCATTTGGAGTTATACCCCTCCCATTTGGAGTTATGACCCTCCCATTTACAGTTATGCCCTCCCATTTACAGTTATGCCCTCCCATTTGGAGTTATGCCCTCCCATTTAGAGTTATGCCCTCCCATTTAGAGTTATGACCCTCCCATTTAGAGTTATGCCCTACCATTTACAGTTATGCCCTCCCATTTAGAGTTATGACCCTCCCATTTAGAGTTATGCCCTCCCATTTACAGTTATGATCCTCCCATTTAGAGTTATGCCCTACCATTTACAGTTATGCCCTCCCATTTAGAGTTATGACCCTCCCATTTAGAGTTATGCCCTCCCATTTACAGTTATGATCCTCCCATTTAGAGTTATGCCCTACCATTTACAGTTATGCCCTCCCATTTAGAGTTATGACCCTCCCATTTAGAGTTATGCCCTCCCATTTACAGTTATGATCCTCCCATTTAGAGTTATGCCCTACCATTTACAGTTATGCCCTCCCATTTAGAGTTATGACCCTCCCATTTAGAGTT
>CM074958.1:5704630-5715469 GCA_037577455.1 Pangasius macronema | reverse complement strand
AGAGTTTTGGACTGATGGTATTCCTAGTTTGTGACCTAGTGAGCCAATATCAGAATGTATTTTTGATAGACTTCAAAAGCACTATTGTAAGTCGCTCTGGATAAGGGCGTCTGCCAAATGGCATAAATGTAAATGTAAATGTAAATGATTTCCCTTCACTGGAACTAAGAGGTTCCAGAACGACAATGCCCCTGTGCACAAAGCGAGATCCACGAAGACACGGTTTGAGAAGGTTGATGTGGAAGAACTCGAGTGTCCTGCACAGAGCCCTGACCTCAACCCCACTGAGCACCTTTGGAACGCCGACGGAACGCCCCAGACCCCCTCACCTCCTTAACATCAGCACCTGACCTCACTAATGCTCTTGTGGCTGCATGAACACAAATCCCCACAGCCACGCTTCAAAATCTAGTGGAAAGCCTTCCCAGAAGAGTGGAGCTTAATAGAGCAGCTAAGGGAGACTAAATATGGAATGGGATGTTCAAAAAAGCGCACAAGTGTGAAGCTCAGGAGTCTTCAAACATTCAGCCGTATCGTGTATGACTTTGGTTTAGAAAATAGATATAAAAGAGCGCTCCTCATTCCAAACTTTGGTGTATATACTGGATATTCATTTTACCAGAAATGGAAATCATTTATAATTTAAAAAAAAAAAAACCTTCCTCACAGCTCTGTTGTCATACCTGTGATTGTACATCCTTTATGATTGTTTGTTTGCTGTCCTCTTTGTCACTTGCAGGCAGACGCTAAATTAAGGGAGGAGGAAAAACGTGCACTACGCTATTTAGAGACACGACGTGAATGTAACTCTGTTCAAGCAGTGAGTATTTAGCCTGTGTCCTCTGCTGTATCTTTTCACCTTTATCTGACGTGGTATGTGAACCATAACCGGTGAAATGTAGAATTACTGACTGAGAAATGTGCTTTCTTTTAGCTTATGGAATGTTGTGTAAATGCACTGGTGACATCGTTCAAAGAAACAATCTTGGCAGAATGTCCAGGCATGATCAAACGCAACGAGACTGACAGTGAGTATCAGAACAGCTGATTAACTTTTTTACTTCCTTCTGAGGGTTAGTCTTCCTGCTGCCGTGATGTTTAAAATGCCGTGTTCAATCACAGAGCTTCACCTGATGTTCTCACTGATGGATAAAGTGCCCAATGGAATTGAGCCCATGCTGAAGGATCTGGAGGAGCACATCATCAGTGCTGGTCTGGCCGACATGGTTGCTGCTGCTGAGACTATCACGACAGTGAGTGGAGAACAAATATTGGGAGTTTCACCTTTTTGTGTAGTTTTATGTTCTTCCTCTGATGAACAATTCTTCAGATCACTAACGTTGTTTATGTTGTGCATGTTAGGTCACATGATTCTGTAGGTTTTCTTTCTCAGTGTTATTTTGTTTAACTACTGAAAGAAATGCTGAACTATTGAGTAATGCTTTTTAAAATTTCATCAACAGTATGAAAACAGGAAGAAAATATACACACAGTGCTAAGTCAAAACACTTTTATTTCCCTTCGTTTGTGTTAAGCTTGTACTCTAAATACATGGGTTGTGCTGGTGCAGTGTTTTGTTGTTGTTGTTGTTGTTGTTGTCTTTAAATAAGCCTTTATTTTATGACCTGTGACCTCTAGTATACTGTCAGCTTTCAGAATGCACCAACAGTCTGCTGTGGTTGTATAGGTTTAGAAATAAAACTGCACAAATATTTCCTTCACAGGACAAACCGGACTGATTAGGTTCTGTTCGGTACAATGTACACTATATGGCCAAAAGTTTGTGGACACCTGACCATCACCGTCGTATGTGCTTGTTGAATATCCCATTCCATAGTAAGTCTCTCTTTGCTGTTATAAGAAGCTCCACTCTTCTGGGAAGGCTTTCCACTAGATTTTGGAGAGTGGCTGAGGGGATTTGTGTTCAATCAGCCATAAGAGCATTAGTGAGGTCAGGCGAAGAGGCCTGGGGTGCAGTTCAATGGGGTTTGAGGTCAGGGCTCTCAAGTCTGAGGGACACTCAAGTTCTTAGCAAACCATGTCTTCATGGAGCTCGCTTTGTGCATAGGGGCATTCTCATGCTACAGCATGTTTGGGCCCCTTAGTTCCAGTGAAGGGAAATTGTAATGCTACAGCATTTGAAGGCATCCTGTACAATCGAGTGCTTCCAACTTTTGGGGAAGAACAACGTATGGGTGTGATGGTCAGGTGTCCACAAACTTTTGGCTGTATAATGTACATTCACTCGGCGCTGACTATTATTATTACTATCATTATGGTCTGAAATGAATTCTGAATGGTATCATAAATAAATTGTTTAAAAAACGTGAAAATAAATGCTGATCGAATATTTCTGTGTTCAGGACTCTGAAAAGTATGTGGAGCAGCTTCTCACTCTGTTCAACCGCTTTAGTAAACTTGTGAAGGAGGCATTCCAGGACGATCCTCGATTCCTCACAGCCAGAGATAAAGTAAGTGCACTGCAGCATGTGTGTTAATGCACTGGCTCTCTGAAACATTTACTAGAGTTTAATGAGAATAATTCAGAATAAATAGTCAGTGGTAATCCTTCGACAGACAACGATATCGCTCAGCTTGGGAGAGACAAATAGTACAGAAATATTTTTACTTTACAGAATATACAACTAGGTAGTACTAAAATGATTTCAAATTCAACTTGCATAACTCACAGAATTGAATAGTTTCACCTTATCATCAGCAAAAAGTTGTTTTCGAAAAGGAAACTAGCGTGATCAATGTGAACCAGATTACCGTGAGAAATGTGCTGTAAACAGTTTTGCCCTTGGGGTTGGGATGTAATTGGCTATCCCGGTGGCGTAGTGATGTAATCAGTTCGCAGACTGTTTTGTATTAATCCCTATAACGGTGACCGTTTATTAAACGATGACTAAAAAAAAAACTACTGGAAGCTGATTACATAACATCCTTTTCATTCATTTTTTTTCTAGGCATACAAGGCAGTAGTGAATGATGCCACGATATTTAAGTTGGAGCTACCTATGAAGCAGAAGGGGTGAGTGAGCCAAAGCAGCTGTGCGTTTTCTGTTCTGGTCCCTTCTTGTGTCTATTTTTAACTGTCTGTACAGCTAACTCGCCTCTTCCACGAGTTAAGAGGTTTGTTTAGTAATTCAGTTCGGCACTTGTACTTGTATACAGAGTGGGCCTCAAAACACAGCCCGAGTCCAAGTGTCCAGAGCTGCTGGCCAACTACTGCGACATGCTGCTGAGGAAGACGCCACTCAGCAAGAAGCTCACATCTGAGGAGATCGAGCTGAAGTTAAAAGAAGTGGTAAGGGCCTCTAAAAGCATGTTGAGCTCCTACACAGTAAATCTCTTTCCTGAAAAGCCAGACTTAATCCTGTCTTTTCTTTTGTAGTTGCTGGTGCTAAAATATGTCCAGAATAAGGACGTGTTTATGAGGTACCATAAAGCCCACCTGACCAGGAGACTGATCCTGGACATCTCAGCTGACAGCGAGATTGAGGAGAACATGGTGGAATGGCTCAGGGTAAGGACAGGGACAGCAAAATGTTGCTATCTTTATTTAACTTGATCATAAGGGGTCAGGTATGCACTACTCCGATTATCAGTACAGTTCCCATCATTAGTTTTTATTTAAAAATGTTTCTTCTTTTCTTCTGTAGGAAGTTGGTATGCCGGCTGATTATGTCAACAAGCTAGCTCGAATGTTCCAGGACATCAAAGTCTCAGAGGATCTAAACCAGGTCTTCAAGGAGATGCATAAACACAACAAGCTTGCTTTACCAGGTGACTTTAAAGCACAGGCTTTTAATATGCGATCATGTCTAAACCCAAACAAGGCTGGTTCTCATGCCATTATGTGCTCTGTGGTGCAGCTGACTCCGTAAATATAAAGATCCTGAATGCTGGAGCATGGTCGCGCAGCTCAGAGAAGGTCTTTGTTTCACTTCCCACTGAGCTGGAGGACCTCATTCCTGAAGTTGAAGACTTTTACAAGAAGAATCACAGTGGCAGAAAGCTGCACTGGCACCACCTTATGTCCAATGGCATTGTGAGTTCAGTTATATATTTTTTTCTCTCTAGGAGTTTTACTTGAAGCAGTGCCTGCCAATAAGTATCTCATCTTTATTTTTTGTTTGTGCCACAGATCACATTTAAGAATGAAGTGGGTCAGTATGACCTGGAGGTCACAACCTTCCAGCTGGCTGTTCTTTTTGCCTGGAACCAAAGACCCAGAGAGAAGATCAGCTTTGAGAACCTGAAGCTTGCCACTGAGCTGCCTGATGCAGAGCTGAGACGCACACTCTGGGTGAGGGGTGAACATGCAAAGTGCAGTGTAGGCCTGTGCAATTTTCTAGGCTGGGTTGTGTGGTGGTCCATCAGTTTTACTGAAGACAATTTTTAGAGCCTTAAGTCAAATCAGTTATATTGTTCTACAAGACTTTTGTGTGCTTCCACATTTTTTTTAGTAAGGCCCACATATGGGTGTGATGGTCAGGTGTCCACACACTTTTGGCCATATAATGTATGTGTAAATTATACAATGCATATGATTTAGACACCTTTACTTTCACTCATTTTGTTACATTATAGCATTACTCTAAAATTGATTAATTTCATGTTTTCCTCATCACTCTGCATAAAATTCTCCAGAATAAATAGTTTTCTTACAGTGTTCTAAATTCACTGTAACCTGTACATTCAGTCTGATGGGACATCGTATGTCTGGATGGCAGAGCAGAGTTACACCCCAAAGGAATTGTCTCTAGACCTCAGAGACAGGATTGGGGAAGGGAACCAAAAACGTTTTGCATCTGTATCTCCAAAGGTCTTGAAGAACGCTGACTGCGTCAATAGAAGAAGGCAATTCCTAGACCTAGAGTCCATCCAAACTGAACAAATGGCGAAAAGAGCTTTTGTAGGGAGGTGACCAAGAGCCTTAATTTCTCTCTGGTGGAGCTCCAGAAGTCCTGTGTGGAGGAAAACATAAGAACTGGCCAGAGGGGCAATCATCTATGCAGCACTCCACCAATCAGGTCTTTATAGTCGAGTGGCCAGACAGAAATGACTCATCAGTAGAAGGCATGTGACTGCTCATCTGGAGTTTATCAAAAGGCACCTTATGAACACTCGGGTCATGAAAACCAAGATTCTATGGTCTGCTGAAATCAAGATCGAACATCTAAGATCTAAGCATTACATTTGAAGGAAACCAGGTTCACATGACCAGTTCCATCTCTATGCTGAAGCATGCTGTATGTGAGGAGGCTCTACAGCAGCAGGGACTGGGAAACTTGGGGAAAATGAGGGACGTCATCTGCTGAAAAGAACTCAGGACTTCCAGTTCCAACATGGCAGTGACTCAAAACGCACAACCACAGGAACGGCTTTCATGAACGCTCGTGAGAGGCCCAGCGGCCAAACTTTATTGAAACCTGATTGAAAATCTAATTTCTGGAGGGACCTAAAAATAGCGGCGCAGCGACCTTCCCTTCCAGCCTGAGAGACCCTGAAATGTTCTTCAGAGAATTGCTGCTTAGGTGTCTTAACAAAATACTGAATTAAAAGTCTGAATGCTTGTGTAAATGTCATACCTCAGTTTTTAAATGGTTCGTGATTACTTATTATGGAGTGTTTTTGTGGATAATTGGAAAAAAGTAATTCATGTTATGGTAAGGCTGTAAGGTAACAAAATGAGGAGAAAGTAAGAGTTTGAATAATTTCTGAATGCACAGTGTTTAGTTGAGGTAGTGCAAACATTTGTCATGTTCTTAAGTCATGTCTATGCAGTTGGTGGCTTTAAGCACCATGTTGACCTTTGTGCTTTCTTTACCTCTGTCCCTTCAGTCTCTTGTTGCCTTCCCAAAACTCAAACGGCAGGTGCTTTCATATGAACCTCAAGTGAGCTCTCCCAAAGACTTCACAGATAGTACATTGTTCTTCGTTAACCAGGAATTCTCCTTGATGTGTGTATCTCCTTTTTGATTATTTAAATTCATTCATTTTTTAAATTTTTTTTACATTGATTAATCAGGGTAAATGGGTTAAGTCAGGTCCTGGTGCTACAGTGTTCACTGTTTTGCTCATCAGAAAAAACTCCAAGGTGCAGAAGAGGGGGAAGATTAACCTGATTGGCCGTCTGCAGTTGACTACAGAGCGAATGAGAGAGGAGGAGAATGAAGGCATTGTTCAACTAAGAATATTAAGAACGCAGGTATGTAATCATTTGGAGGGGAAAATGTTTCAGAACTGTCATAACTGCTGGAAGTTCATGATGTTGTGGCAGGGTCATGATGATCAACTGGTAGAGCACAGTCCAGATGTGTACCTAGCTAAGTATTTTAACAGATGGAAACAAACTGCTGCAGAGCCGATTAACATGCATAAAAAATGGCCATAGTTCAGTGACACCAGTTTTATTAATATGAACCAATGGAGCTTCTGTAACAGACACTCTGTTGTAGCTTATCCACTCACATGTAAATTATGTAGCAGCTCACTGGGTGCCTACAGCTGTAGAGACATAAAATATAGACAAAATAGAACAAGTTGTCCAGTTTTGTAGGCATAAACTAATGTCTAATGGGTTATGCATTAAAAGTACTTAGTTACTTGTTTGTAAGAAAGGAATGTTAAGTAACTCGACCTTTAGAGATTTCAGATGAATGCAGTGGTGTGCTGGGTTTTTTTTTTTTCTTCACCAAGGGAGGTTTGTTTTGTTACAGTTTTTCTCGTTTCTCACTTTTGATGTCGTAGGAGGCCATTATTCAAATTATGAAGATGCGAAAGAAGATCACTAATGCCCAGCTGCAGACCGAGCTGGTGGAGATCCTGAAAAACATGTTCCTTCCCCAGAAGAAGATGATCAAGGAGCAGATTGAGTGGCTGATTGAGCACAAGTACATCAAGCGTGATGAGTCAGACATTAACACCTTCATCTACATGGCATAGCACTGAGGTTTACGCTGGAAATGCTTATCGTTCCAATCAAGATGAAGACAGTGAACATGCAGCGGCTCAGCGGTGGGAGAGGAGTGCTGACACAATGGAGCCACTAAGCTGGCTGCTGATCTTCTCGTGGAGTGATGGGCTTGTTTTACACGACAGTCACACACCAGAATAGCTTGTTTTCAAGAAAAATCCCTGCCTTACCTTACAGTAAAGAAACCTGAGATGAGGATGGGAGATTTCAAAGGAAAAACAAACAAAAAAAATGAACTATATTTTTGCCAACAGGTAGTCAGTATGCATGGTGGGTGGTTTGCCTTTTTTTGTGAGTGTCGACATCAACAGCATGCTGTCGGTGGGAATGTCTGTCATCTGAGGACTTACTTGTGTGTGCCGTGTTTGTGTGCGTGCGTGTGTGTGTGTGTGTGTGTGTTCGTATGTCCATGTCCATGTCTGGTCCAGGCTGTGTCCACTCTTCTCCTCTCCAGCTCAGCTCGCAGCCTGGTCCAAAAGCTCACACTGCAGCCACATGGGAGCTCCGTCACCAGGATGGTGGAGTGGAGCGTTAGCACTTTACGCATTCTGCCACACATTCAGCATGGCCGTGTTCCCGTCATCTGTTCTGTGTTCCTTTGGTTTCTTTCTTTTGAGATAAACTTGGATAGTTGATGATGGTGATTTATGCTGTAAGGCAGCCATCTTGATATCACCGAGCAATTCACTTTACTTTCCCCTTTATTCATTATTATTGACTTCTCTCTGGCCTACATAATGTCAGATACAGTTACAGTGTGATACAACATACACTCTGCAGTTCCGCTGTGCAGCGCGGGGTTTAGTAGGCGTCTGTTCCGTTAGCAGAGTTGTTTTGTTTCGACTTGCCCCAGGGATAGCGTTACTCCTCTTCCGTTGACCTTCAAGCCACTTAAGGACACATGGGCTTCTTAGTGGGTTAATGGGGGCAGCTGTGTTGTTTTAAGTGTGTTGTCGGAACGGTTTGATTTCATATGAGGCGGCTCTCGGAGTGCTTTACGCCCTTGCACATTGTCAACGTGGAAAGATTGATGATATCATTCTACAGAAATTATATAGGGAATATTTTCTAGTGTATTACTCTTGTACTCACTCATTTAGGACCAGTTCCCTCTGACACACATCATTACTCTCTTTCTAAATGATGTCATTTTTTATAGCACAGCCTCCTCACACTTTAACAGATTTGAGCAATGAAAGAGTGATACTGTTTTCCGTTATCAGGTTTGTGTGATGAGTGATATTGCTATAATTGACACAATCATTTAAAAAACTTTCTTGTTACCTACACGACCTATTTAACATGTTTCATACCAGTCGTTAGTTGGGTTGTATACACGGACCTACACTAGCACGTGCTTTAAAGTATCATTTTGAAACTGAGGTCATTTGGCCTGTGATAATGGAGAAAAAAAAATCATTAAACATTACATAAAGCATTTTGTGAATTAAAAACTGAGTGCATATGTGACATAATATTTTTCAGTATTAATTCCCACATTTTTTTTTTTTTTTTTAAATAGACGTTCTTCTGAAAATCAGCCATGTCTTTGTTTTTGTTTTTTTTTTGTTTGCTTTTTTTTTTAAGTCTGCTTTCAATCTGGATAGCTTATATACAGGGTCGGTTTATACACATTTATTTCATTTACTAATGATTATAAAGTCCTGAGCCGCATGAATCAAAATGGTATCATTACAATGTGAAAACGCGTGCTCACTCACAGAGCCGAAGGAAAAGCCGACACACACAGAGACGATTCCTTCATCTGTAAACACAACAGACTGATACATCATTCATTCATTTACCTTCAGTAAGCACTTTATCCAGGTCAGGGTCACGGTGGATCTGGAACCCAGGAGCATTGGGTGCAAGGTGGGAACATGTACCCCTGATGGGATGCCAGTCCATCACAGGGCATCACACACACACACACACACACACACACACTCATTCACAGCTAGGATAGCCAATTCTCTGTTTTTGGGGAGGTGGGAGAAACCTGGAGGAAACCCACACAACACAAGGGGAGAACAAGCGAACATCAAAACTCTGTTAAAGAGGCCAGTGAAGAATTCATTATCCTGTTTATTTATTTGTAATTTCATAATGTGAGTGAGAGAGCATAAATAGGTATGTCGATGTACATTAATTGATCAATGATCTTTTTCAGTTTCCGAAATTGCACACAGCATTTACAGCATCTCCTTAGTTTTTGACGTGAGTGTAATAATTTTGTTTGGGTTTTTACGTTATGAAATTGTTGAATTTGGCATACATGGTTTGAATGTAAGTAGAGTGACACTAAGACGATATTTAAATTTCTCTGAACTACCTAATGAGCAAATGGTTTGTTAAATCAAGTGTATTGAACTATTTTTGCAAGCATATTTGTGACATTAAAATTTGATGGAAATGCATCTAAATGTAAAAAAAAAAAATAACTAAGCAAATAATTACCCAAAGTACATTTTTACAACACAACAGCAAGAAGAAAGTAATTCCAGGAACATTGTTAATATTCTTCGACTTGTTTTAATAACTTCATGACAATTGTTTGAGTAAAATCGGTAGTGGAAGTAGCGCGTGGGGAGTGTTGCAGTCGTACGTTAATGCAAGGACGTCGTGCTTTAATGTGGAACACTGAGAGTCGTGTCAGATTTGAAGCAGCAGAAGGCTGAAGTCATGTTGTGTGATTGGCGGTGTGAGGTTCCAGGATTGGATGCTCCGCTGTTATCCTTGTGTGTTAAAGGTCCTATAAGCTACAAAACAATGCACCTTGAAGTAGCTTCAGTTGATCTTGCACCTAAATCCTCAAATGTGTCTTGATAAAACCTGGCACTGGGGGTCACCCCGTTTCTATCGTAAGAGGTCTCGGAGGCTGTTTGTGTTTTCGTGTGTCCTGTTCACTTTTCACACTCCTCCCACTTCATCCACATGTGAAAAGGCTGCAGTGAATCATATAATCAGTATTCATTTTCGTTTGTGTGTCCTACGATTCGTTGAATGAACAACTTTCAGTGTTAATTTCTGAGTGAGTGAGTAATTTTCTGCACTTGACCGTTTTGTGTTTAGGAAAAACGATGGCAAGAAATTAAGTATGCTTAGTTTGAAACAGCATCAACATGACGAAAACAAATATTAATTTACTTATTAAACATGCATTACTGCCTAGGATCATCTCCATCTCTAAGTTGTGCAGACCTGACAGCTGTAAACATGAAGACTTGGGTTTTTAATTGCTCGCTGAATTCACGTGAATGTGTGCCACTATGTGCAGTGAGTGAGTGGAGCCGTGGGGCGCTCGAGTGGATGTTCATCGTGCAGTCAGGGTGAACCGGTTTGGTGTACACCATATGTTTATTTCTCTTCAAATAAGTTCTTTTTTATGTTGTATAATTTATTTCCTTGCAAAATAAAGATGTCTTTTAAAGGAGGCTGATATGGCTTTGACTCCGTATGACAGTATAATACACTACATCTTTTAACCACAAAAGAACAACTGTTTTTTTTTTTTAGCTTCAGTTCACACTGAACATAAGCATGCGTAGCACACAAGCATCACGCACCGGACAAGGCACATCATTTCTGCTGTTTAGCTCACCACATGTGTTTAAATCACATCTATAAAGAGAGATGAAAAGTTGAGAGAGTATGATAGCTGTACAGCCCAGTATCGCTGGTTTCACTACATCACGACTGATGTCAGATCACAGACCAGTGAGCGATATGACAAAAATATCATATGATACGTGAATATATACAGTGTCTATAGAAAACCATCATACCCTGTGAAAACCTTTACCTTTTGTCACATTACACTCTGGAAAATAAAATAAATTAAGTCTAACTTTTTT
>CM074958.1:5668686-5704530 GCA_037577455.1 Pangasius macronema | reverse complement strand
CCCAATCAAGGTGTGCAAAGCTAGTACAGACATATCCAAAAAGACTGATGGCTGTAATTAAAGCAAAAGGTGGTTCTTTTTGCAGCTAGAGACCCCTTTAATTGTAAAATTAATTCCATGGACCCTCTCCGAACAGATTATTTTAATGAACATCCAACAGTCCAACCATGTACAGTGGATATAAAAAGTCTTCACACCCCTGTTAAAACCCTGGCAGGTTTATGAAAAGTAGAAGAATGACATTAAGATAACTCATGTCAGATCTTTTCCCACTTTTAATGGGAAGTTGCAAAGTATACAAATAAAGTGAAAAACAATCAGAAACTTTTATATGGGGAAAAAATTAAAATAAAAGAAACATTAATACTCATGTCCACTTACTACCCTGAGACTAGCACTAAATATACTGAAAAATTAAATCATATTAAATATGTGATATTTAGTTCAAAATAAGTATTTTTAACCTTTATTGTGGTGTTTATGTCTAAAAATTTATTCTTTATGAAGATAAATAATTTACTATATTATAATGATTAAAACACAGAAAAGAAAGTAAGAGCCTTCCAGCAGAAAACCAGAAGTTATTTCCCCAAAGTGCTGATTTCACTTATTACAGAATATTTTACTTATGCTTCATCAAAAAACAACTTTTCTTTCCCATTTTTTAAAAAATTGAGAATCTCCATGTGTTAATTGTATTAATTGTGCATCTGTACGTCACTCCCTTTCAGTAAACACTTACCCTGGTCATGGTGAATCTGAAGCCTTTCCCGGGAACACGGAGCATGAGGCAGGGATACACTCTGGATCAGACGCCAGTCCAGAGGAGAACCCTCATGAACACACACACACACACACACACACACACACACACACACACACACACACACACACACACACACACACATTCAAACACTCATTTTCCACCATTTGTTAATTACCGTCCATTGTAAACAATCTAGGATAATAATGCATTCAGAGTATTTTGAAAAAGTGCATGATCTCCACCCAACTTGCTTCATTTGTCCTACACTTGTTAAAGAATAAAATAAAATGAATCATTAGCCTTCCGCCTCTTCTTTAAGGAACAGTAAATAGTGTAGGAGGAAAGTGACTCCATTTTTGTTTAATGGACTGAAAATCAGTGAATGACTGCATGACTGGATGAAGTGCCTTGCAGTCAGATGCAAATGATCTGCATGTTTACCTGCTTGCTTATTATCACTGATGAAGAATTTCCATCTGATAAAATAGGCACTCTGCATTGTATGGATTTGTTCAGGATTTGAGGTATTGCAAGCTCTGGCCCAGAACAGTTTGTCCTCTAATTTTTAGGGTTTTGAAATAGTTCAGAATACTATTTTACTTTGCTTATCTAACTGCTATCAACATGGCATCCAAACTATTCATTTAGTTTTAAACTTGAGTGTAAAAAAAAAGAGACACAGTTCAGGGATACGTAGTTTTACCTATGGTAGAGCTTGCGGGAAAAAAAAAAAAAAAATTCAGCAAGAATTTTGCTAATTGTGTTTGAGGCGATAAATACATATTTACAGTTTGCTCCACATATAGCACTGCTAGAGGAGTTTTATAATAATCATCTGAGGACTAAAAATGCTTGGTAGCAACTGTAAATAACTGTAGTTTATTCTGTACAATCTCTATATGCCATTCTGTTTGTAATACACACGTTGTAAAAATGCTTACATTATCAACCAAAGAACTATAAACAATTAAATACAAAATAAATGTAAAAAATATTATGCTATTGTGCATATTTATGATTATAGTTCACTTAGTCTAATGCCATCAGTAGTGTCAGTTGGCTCTGAGTGTCCTTGATAAAAGAAACCTAGCTCAGGTGTTGATAAGTGATTTACTGTGTTTATTGTGCCTTGAAAGTTGTAGTGCATTTTGGACATGAAAGCTGATTACTTGGACAGAGAGGTGTGCGTTAAAAAAAAGTGGACTTGTTAATAAATAATGCCTGTGACTGAAAAAAAAAAACAATTCCCATGTACGCCTTCCAAGTGTGAGCCAATGATAGTTGACTAATTTGCATCCACGATCCATAATGCACTGCGGTGCATTTTTTAATACTTATTTCAGGTTTTATATCAGATTTTTTATTTTTCCTTTGTTTGTAGAATGTTATATAGGTTTCATACTTATATCTCTGATATATACTGCACGTTTTTTATTGATTTTTTTTAAGTACCTACCCTCATCGCAAAATCTATTAGGATATTGTGCTATATATTGTTGTGTTGCTCTCTGCGTTAAATGCCCGGATGAACCTCGGTGGTCCGGGGTGCAGGCTTCAAACCTGTAGCTGCTTAGCGGCAGAGTGGCTCAATTCCACCTTTCGGGCGAATATAGACACAAAATACTTTTAATTAAAACTTCTTAAATCGTCAGAGATCACGGATTTAATCTGTGTAAGGTCAAATCTTCCTGTTTTTACCACCAAACTGGTTTTGAATGAGATACTCATGAGGGAATATTAGCAGATATCGTATTTAGTTTGTAGGATTCAGGTTTAGAAGTATCCAAAAACGTTCAAGTATATTCCCGTAATTTCCATTTCACCCGGAAGAGCATCTTTCTCACAACCAATCACAATGTCTTGTTTGTTCTACGTCACCGGAAGCGGACGCGTGTGCCCTTGGTAGAAATGTGCGTGCTCCCAGCACCTGGGGCTGCACAGAGAACAGGTCAGAAAAGCTAATACAAGCTATCAGATATTCACCTTTGTCTGCTTTTCCACAGGTATGTTGTTACAAAGCGTAACTGTCGTGAATAAACATCCACCACACCAAACAATTTAGCAGCGCTAATCTTTTGCTTATTAGCATGCTAGCTACCTAGCTGCTCACACATCAGCAGCAAATGTTTACACTCAGTAGCTGTCTTCTCCAGATCACAGTGTGACTGACTGATGGTTTAGTTTCACATCTGAGTTTTTNATATTAAAATAGCTGCTTAAAAAGAAGAAGAGCAGCACTTCATTTACTGATGATGATGATGATGATGATCTAAAGCTTACACACAGAAAGAAAGTAGAAGCAGATGTCAGGAATGTGACAATTATATGGATAGCATAAATCACAGATATATACAGGATCTCACATTCTGACTAAATGTCATGTTTGTAGTCACAGAGTGTTTCCTTGTCCCTGCTGCCTCTGGCTTGCTCATTAGGGATCTCAATCTGTATCCAGATTTCTGTAAAGCTGCCAAATGTGACAAAGTCTGATGTAAAAAAACAAAACAAAACCATAAATCAAATCTGAATAAAACTGTATCAAATGTGAAACATAGACCTATATCACTGCATCTACTAATTACTATATGCACAAATAGTTTAACATATAAAACCTATTAAAAGATATAAAACACATTTAAGGTATGCGAAATGGTTGTTGCTCATCAGTGAGTGTGCCGTGTTCTTAAACCTGTTGTGTGTATCCGCTCGAAGCAAGATGCCGTTACACAAATACCCACCGCGCCTGTGGGACGTCCTGAAGTTAAACAAAGGGATCTACGCCCGTCTGCCGCAGCACTACCTGAAATCCCTGCAGGACACGTCACCCCCAGCTCCGGTGCACTGGAAACCTCTGGGAGTGAAATACAGAGCAAACCCGAAAACAGGCCACAGAGAGCGGGTTCAGGATGTAGCCATTCCCATTCATTACCCACCGGAGGCGCAGGACGGCCTGTGGGGTGGAGAGGGCTGGATATGTGGCTACAGATACGCCAATAACGATAAGGCGAGTTTCTGGATAAAACTGTGTTATGATTATGATGTTATGATGATGGTAAAGTCCAGGACTGTCAGACTCTGGTCTTGCGTGGATATATCAGTAAGGGTTGCATGGTTTAGTACTGCAGGATTGTGGCATGAACTGGAAATAAAAGCTGAGATGACTTTAACTTGTAAATTGCAAATAGGGCTTTGTTTGGGGAGCTTCACCAATCTGTGATTGGTCGTCTGCCATGTCAGTGAAATTGCCTCTTTTTCTGTTCAAATCTGGCGGTTCTTAGTCACGTGTATCCACAGACTCGGTACCGAAAGTCGAGGTCTGGCTTGCCAGAGTTCAGCTCCATTCTTAACTATTTATTTGCTGCGTCTGAAACATGTGCCTCGATCTTAAAGGCTTTATGTATCATTTGTTTGCAGCTCTCTGCAAGAGTGAAGAAGACATGGAAGCCTCAGCTCTTCAAGAGGCAGCTGTACAGTGAAATCCTTGACCAAAAGTTCAACGTCACGGTCACAGCTCGCACACTGGATCTCATCGATGCTGCTTATGGCTTTGACTTCTACATTCTAAAGGTAACAGCTGATTACTTTCTCATGACTTTAGTGTCAGAAGATCCTACCTGGGCTAAGAGTCATTTTGAGATCAGAGCGGGATCAGAGTTCACAAACCTCTAAAGTACTGTAATCTCCATGTACAGCTCAACAAGGCGTACACTCCAAATCCACTCCGTTTTTAAAGATTCTCGGTTATAAAGTGGATTTTCTGAGCGCTGACCAAACTGATAAAACCTTATTGTTCTGTAAGAGTAAGTAGAGTTTGGTTTAAGGTTCTGTTTCTCGAGGTTCGATCTCTCAAGCTCTATAAATTAATCCTAAATGAAAACTTGAACCCAAACTAAAGAAAAAGATGTGTTTAAAATCTGAAGTTGTTAATAAACTAAGATGTTTCACCTTAAACATTTAACACATTAAACAATATAGACTTATAGTGAAAGACATGAGCGCACACACACACACACACACACACACACACACACCTTACAATCTCATAGATAATTTTCAGTTCCATCTAAATTTGTGTTTAAAAATGTTAGTTTATTAATCATATCACACGTAACTAGTGTCTGTAATATTTAATGCTGATGGTGATATCTGGTGATAGCGACAATACCAGCTTTCCTGTGCCAAAAACTTTATAACGTGCCCGAACATTTACACGTCTTAAGATCAGAGAATAGTGGAGAGCAATCCTGGTTTTGATTTGTACACTTCCCTCTCATTGAGCACATGTAAAAAAAAAAAACGTACAGCTAAAAGCTTCCTTCTCCTCCAGCTCTCCATACTGAGGGTTTGAGGCTAATCTCCTCTGTCAGTGTGTAAATAGAAGTTGGATATTGATTGGCCATGGCGGCTGGATCTTCATCCTGGACGATGATTGGCTGGCTGGGAAAAAAATTTCCAGGAAATTTCTTTTCAGATATGACAATACAAAATGTAAAGCTAACACCACAGATCATTAAAGCATCCCCTTGTGATGAAGTTTGTGTTTGAAGTATTTTCAACCAAAATGCTGCATAGAACCTTATAACACCTGTGCAATGGTGTGTGTGTGTGTGTGTGTGTGTGTGTGTGTGTGTGTGTGTGTGTGTGTGTGTGTGTGATTTAAAAATTTTTTTTTTTTGTTAATTTGTTGTGTTACAGCTAAGACAGTACGGATGGTACTAACTGTGCCTATACACATTATTATTTAGTGAACTAATCATATGAATAGACCAAAAGCTTCTGGAAATCACGTCACGCTTACTTAAAGTTGATTTTTATATCAGACACCAAAACAGGACTTAAACTCGAAGTTTGGCATGGACCTCAAACGCGCCATGCTCCTGCGGTTAGCACGTAAAGACACTGAGCTCTACCCCGACGATCCAGCTCGAAGGGAGCGGACCTACAACAAATACAAGGTGCGCAGTTCACCAGATCTCTGTTATGATTAAAGTGCATGTAAGAATTGTGTTGGCTGTGATGTAATTGGATTGCTGATGCTTTACTGTGTGTCCCCGTGTCCGTTGGCTTGCGTGTGGTGGTGAGACAGCAGTTTGAGATTCCTGCGGAGGAGGCGGAGTGGGTCGGCCTGAGCATAGAGGAAGCAGTCGAGAAGCAGAGACTCCTTGAGCACAAGGTAATGTGATCGTGATTGTGAATAAGAAGCCATATTCTACACTAGACACACCTCTGTGAAACGTCTCTGAGCATCTGTGCAGTCCACACCGAGCCCTCAGCTACAGTAGCCCGAGCTGGATGGGGTGGGAGAGTTTGAAACATATAAACGTTAATGGCTGAATACTGAATACACTGTCCAAAATGTGTTAAGTAACATATTACTTTAAAATACATAGAAAACTTTGAGCGCTCGAATGCCCCGACCGTCCATCACAATTGGCCTTGCTGTCTGGGTGAGACGGATGGCATTCTCTCGCTCTTTCTCTCTCTTCCCTGCCAATCACAGCGACACTAGCCAATCACAGGTGTCTGTGAGCTGGTGTATGCGGAAGAGGGTCGATAGCACCGAGTTGTGTTGCGCTGCCCTGAGAAATTGCATGAGCAGCAGTTTGAAAACACGCAGTTGGTTTACGTCACCTGTCTCAGCGGAAGCACGTATTTGCCTTCCACTTACTTACTACACCTGTTAAAAAGGTTCATGTGAAACGGCATTGTAACAGACAGAATTCCAGCCGTTTAGCTTCGAAAGTTTCCCTACAACGTACAGGACTGTTTCTCTGACATGGGTAGCTTTATACACACCAGCTCTCAGCTTTGATTTTTACAGATGACCCTTCTGTAGAATGAATTTCACTACATTTACATTTTTAGAAATCTGATTTTAGAAATGAAATGCATCACAAATGTCTTTTTCCATTCTAGCATTTACCTGATATAGCATTATTTGAACGATGGCGTTAGCATTAGCGTTGTGCATGTTTACATCTAATCTACTAATACTACTGCCTCCCATCTAAATAATTAATATAGCATTAAGTTACTAATGTAATTAATGTTATTTCTAATATTAATAACCTATCTTAATATTATTGTTGTTAATACAGGAATATTCATGCTGAACAAATGTATAGTAATCGTTTTATTTGACAGCTCTGCTGCCTCTGGTAATCATGCATTACTCCACTTTTGGAGAAATAATGTCTCTATGTGATCACAACCCAGATGCCACAGCCTGCCATGACTTCAGGAGTGGATCATGTGCTAGTTACTGCTGCCCTGCAGAGCGAAAAGGGGAAGCTGGGGGAAGATGTAGTTAATAAACAAACGCTGATTGTGTTTCTTTTAACGAGTGCATGTTTTTGTTGAATAAGTGTGGATATATTCTGAGAGGTCAGATGTCTGAATACCTCCTTTTTGAAATGTGTTGTGCACTGAACACAGAGACGGATGCTATATTTGTGTAATCTGAATCTGTAGCCTACGACTGTTACTATTAGTATTTGGTCACAGCTCAACCCCGATGATAACCACATACAAGAAAAACAGGAAACCAGATACTAAATGCCAAAGGCAACAAACACTACTATAGTGTATGTGATGTACAATGAAATCTTACTTTATAGCATTATTGCTAATGAGCTCACTTGGGCCTAGAGGGGACATTCATGAAATCTAAGACATCCAGAGTAACCTTTTTTTTTTCTACACTCAATACCATTTTGTTTGCCTAACCCATCTCTTTCTTCCTGGTCCCACAGGATCCTGAGCCGCTTTACAAGAGCTGTGTGGAGAACCTGGTGAACGAGCTGGCCTTGCAGAAACTCGCTGAACCCCAGCTTTTGGAAAAGAAAGACTGACGGCTGCATCAGTGATATGAACAGAAATAAAAATGTTATTTATTTATTGGGGTTTTGTTTTCTCTGCTTACTTTTGTACTGACGGCATTTAAGATATGCCCATATCCTGTAAATATCTAACTTCCAATCGAACAATAAATTAATCATCTGATATACTTTTGTCAGACAAAATATGTGATGTGCCCCCCCTCCCCCCTTTTTTTGTGGATAGATGACTGTTGATTCTGCCAGGACATGGCAGGGACTTGACTGTAAAACTTCATAGGCCCATTTCTCAAACCACAACGCACAACATGCACACCCACACACACCCACACCCACCCATCTACACCCATCTAACCCCCACCCAATTTTCACCAAGCCTGTAATGAACTCTAAGTGTATTGACTAAGAGTCTGTAGCTCAAGCACTGCTTTTAAAACAAATGGTTTGTATTATGCACAGATTGTCCTGTAAGCAGTATTTATACATCAGGGTAAAAGGTTATGCAGTGAACACTTTACAATACAATATGACAGTAAATTGGAAAGCAACTTCATATAGTTCAGAAATTCAAATTAAGCACTAAAATCCTAACCATGTTCCAGCATGCATTGTGGTTCCAAGGCCAACCACAGCGCATCACATTATTCAAATAACAGTGCAGAACTTCCCATTTAGCACTATAAACAACTCTCATGTCTGTGTCGATACTACACCGTGCCTAACGCTTAAAGATCACACGCGCAAAGTCCACACAGCTAAAAATGACATCTTCTGATAAGCAGTGACGATTAGCGAGGTTGATGTGTAACTACCACACAGAGTAGAAGTGGTATAAATAAAAAACCACACATTGAAGCGTTGTGCAATGGTGGAGTTTCCCACCGGTGTTAGCCCGAGCCTCCTTTCAGAGCTTGACAATGACATGATGGAATCTGGCTTAGCAGCATTTCTTCTGCCCATTATTCTGAATGCAGCAAGAAGGGAAAAGTCATCAAACCTTTTAACCCTCACTGTTTCCTGTCCATGTGCATGTGAATGACCGATGAACAAATAACATGTGATGGAAGGCTGCTTCTACTGAAACAATTACACATGACACTTTAAGGAAGATGGAGCCAGAGCTACTTTTTCTCAAGAATGAGGATATAATGAAATTTCACAACTGCTGGTCTAGTACACATTTAACAATAGCCAGTATGTGACATCACTTATTCAAAAGCCAAAAGATCTAAAGCCATACATTTAATACAAGACACACAAATGCATAAAATATTTTCTAAAGAGAAGCGATTTTGTTCATAGTTTACTACAATCTACTTTACAAACAGGATTATTCATATAGACGTATACGAGTCAGTCCTTCACCACTTCAAGCTGCTACGTCATTCAAAGCATTTTTTTTTTGTACAGAATGTTTTAATTTATTTCACAGAATGTCAAATAAATCCTAAAACATCACCTATCTTAAAATGAATGTAACATTATATTTAATGCTAAGCAAAAGATGATCCAGCAAGAAATATTAATCCAAAAACAGGCCATACACGCAGTATTTGAGTATATATATAGATGAAGGTGGGAATGTTGCCTTCTGGTCTAGACAGGTGAACTCATGACAGGTTAAACATGAAGCCTGTGCAATCCACTAATGACCTATTTCACAACTACGCCTCACAAATCGTTCAAACAGCATCTTTTCTCTTTTTCTTCACCCAAAGGTAATATGTATCTCCCAGACGTTGCATCGCCACACAGAAGGGCATCGAGCTCATGCTCGCTAGACACTACACACACACACACTCTAAAGTGGAGAAAGGCCAGGGTCTGTGCAGCCATTTTATGGCATGAATATATACACACACAAAGCCCATTTTCAGACTTCCCTCAGATTTGTCCTTCAGGTCCTAATGGTCCAATGATCATTTTGAGAGCCCTCAGGGACGGAACATGGCATCCGGTGTGAATCTAAACCTACATGCACACTTCAGGGAGTACAGACCCCAATTCTTATTTTCCACTAATGAAAACGAGGCGCACTCTCTATTTCTTTACTCTTATTAGCATCTACTGAGGGGTTCAGGAGTCATCTTCAGTTTTGACCTGACGTAAGAAAATGTCCTGCAGGTCTTGTGGAAGTTCTTGGTTGTAAAACGGGTCACCGAATGATGAAGCAGAAGGCTGGTCAGCTTCATGGTGATTCAGGTTTGCATCTGCAGTGTTGAGATCCTGGCTGTTCAAAAACTGGAGAAAGTTCTGGGGGCCCAGGCACTCAGTAAGGCTGAGCAGTAGGTTCATTGCCTCTGGGTTCAGGCCGGCACACGTGTCATCCAGCTGGAGACTACTGTCTGCATAGTGAATCTCATCCAGGACCTGAGGGAATACGACCTGACTCTCCTCCTGGGTCGGAATACCGCAGTCAGATCCATCAGCACAGAACTGGTGCGCTGGACCTGGTGTGCTCATCGCGTCTGGAGCAAAAACAAATGTTGGATGTATCAACGAATCATCAGTGAACCACCGTGTGTGTACTCATATGCTAGAAATACTCTACCTGTGCCGACACAGCAGTCCTCATTAAACTTCTTGGATCTTTTTGTCTGTTTGCGTTTGACCTGATACGGATCTGCACATTAAAAAGCAAAGAAATAAACTACACTATGAGATGAGAGCAGGAGAATGTCATTTCATTTCATTTCTTGATCTATTGGTCCATAACCATCTAAATGCTACAGCTGGCTGGTGGAACAGCGTCTCTGAAACGTGTGCAGCTTCAGTATTTTCTCTGAACAGCATTTCAGAACAGAAACCTGCACAGGAAGCCTTTGATCAGGGGAGCATGTGTTTCCACCTGTTTCACTTACGATGTCAATAAAAGAAAATAAGTTCACTAAACTTCCAAATATGGTATAATGGATTAAATTAAATCGAGATTTCAGTGAGCTAATACATAACCACTGAAATGGAACAGATGTGTGAGAGTCACTGGTTTTGCTAGTAAGAAACACAGATTGTTTTACATCGCTATTTCACATGACTAATTTCTCCAGAGATTCATGAGTAACTGTTTCCTCTGTTACTCATAAACCCTGGACAGCAAAAAAAAAATAAATACTTGTAAGTTAGCTTCCACCCCCTGATTATTTACTCCTACAACCACTCTACCATATTAGAGTTCCCTATTTTGCATTTTTTTTTGAAGTCAGTGAAACTGTGTAATACTAAAATATCAAAAACCAAAATTGTGCAGGTGAAGGTGCTTTTTGAGGTTGTATAACCAAAACTCGTTGGTTATAATCGCCACAATTTTAAAATAAAAGTCCCCACAATGTTTCATGTTGCAAGAACAATATGTCACGTGCTGACCTTGATTGTTTGGCACGTAGGTGAACTTCACCGGCTCGCTGTACATGCGGTCTGAAATGCGACGGAGAGACACATTGACC
Organism: Pangasius macronema; assembly: GCA_037577455.1. Taxonomy (NCBI): domain Eukaryota; kingdom Metazoa; phylum Chordata; class Actinopteri; order Siluriformes; family Pangasiidae; genus Pangasius; species Pangasius macronema. Next base: position 5,693,485 of record CM074958.1, on the reverse strand, counting down.
TCGACCTCTCCGGTAATGTCCTGCTCCTGATACGGCGGTGACTTGAAGACAATGGCAATCTGCCGATGCACGTCGGTCTGTGCAAACTCAGCCTTAGCCTCCCAGTTGCCAAAACTGAAGATGATCTCGATGTCATCTGTGGCATTCCATCACACAGACACGTGCACGTTATTTTATTTAAAGTATAACCATACTGACTGTAAAAAGACAATGTAACCAGTCTACAGGGTTGCACTACAGACAACTTTATTTACTCATAGGTAAATAAATATATAGTATCTAAATACTATATTTAGATAACATAACAAGCCACTTACTTCCTATTGCTATTTATCAATAAATATATCAAATAAAAAGCAACTGACTATGACTAAAGTGCTCCTTCAAGCATGTCGAGGCCATTTTGGAATTAGCCGTTCTCTGTCATTTGCTTCAGTTGCAAAATCGCTTATGTAACAAATTTATGTGTTTGAACCATTCTTGAAATGCATTGTCAGTGGAACTTTATTTAAGCAAATAATCAAATATTTAACCATCAATACATTTGTCTATTCAACTTTTTAAAGTGGTGGTGATTAGATTTTCCCGTTTCAGTACAGGGAAAACCCCTACTGATCTGCAAGGTCAAATCAATCTTCTTTTTTTTTTTTTACTAGATGCCTCACTTGCTAATGCGGAACCACGCCAGAAAAAAAAAACAGTATGGAAAGCTACTGCCAGGAAACTGAATAGCTTTTTACAGTGTGCTCACTGTAAGCTCAGCATCGCCTCTGAAACATGAGTTAATTTAGTTAATCACTCTGCAGAGTTTTTTTCCTCTATTTATTCACTATCGTATAGTTATGTGTAACTGTACACGTTTGTAACTGCAGCAAAGAGTATAGTCAGACAAGGCAGGGTGAGCTTAAACTGAAACTTTGACACTTTGCAACTTTGAGCACAAGAGTCTCTAGAGTTTACACAGAATTGGGCAAAAAAAAAAAAACATCCAGTGAGTGGCAGTTCTACATTTAGATGATGAGAGGTCAGAGGAGAGCTGACAGGAAGGTTACAGTAACACCAGACACTCTTTATAACCATGGTGAGCAGAAAACATCTCAGAATACACAATGGGATTGGGGTACAACACAATGGGATACAACAGCAGACGACCACATCAAGTTCCACTTCTGTCAGCAAAGAACAGGAATCAGAGCCTACGACGGGCACAGGCTCAGACTGGTTTGAGCTGCCACGATGTCTACGGTAACTCAGTCATTCGTTACAAGCGTGGTGAGCACAAAGCATCTCAGAACGCACAACACGTCAAACCTTGAGGTGGATGATCTTCAACAACGGAAGGCCAAATTAAGAATTTGAGGCTATCATGGGCACAGACTCACCCAAAAAAAATCACCTGCTCTTTTTCCAGTCTTCAACTGTCCAGTTTGGGTGAGTCTGTGCCCATGATAGCCTCAAATTCTTAATCTTGGCTGACAGGAGTGGAACCTGATGTGGTCTTCCGCTGTTGTAGATCATCCACCTCAATGTTTGACGTGTTGTGCGTTCTGAGATGCTTTTCACCATGATCGTAAAGAGTGCTTATTTGAGTTACTATAGACTTCCTGTCAGCTCAGACCAGTCCAGCCATTTTCCTCTGATCTCTCTTATCTTCAAGGCGTTTCCACCCACAGAACTGTCGTTCACTTAATGTTTTCTGTCTTTCGCACCATTCTGTTTAAACTCTAGACTGTTGCATGTGAAAATCCCAGGAGCACCAGAAGCCATGCCATGATTAAAGTCACAGAGATCACACTTTTCCCGCATTGGGATGTTTGATGTGAACAGTAAGTAAAGCTCTTGACCTGCTGCCACATTATTGGTCTGATTACACAACTGCATGAATGTGCAGGTGTACAGGTGTTCCTATTAAAGTGGACGGTGCGTGTAGACAGAATTTCAGGTTTTGTTTCAGGAATACTGATAGTTGCTGTTGTACTTTACTGATAGTTGCTTTTCACAACATTTTTATAATTTGCTTACATCGAGTACAATAAGCGTTTTTAAGTAAACTGTTGTCTTTGAAAGGGAAAAGGAAAAAAGTTACCTTGCTATGCATTTCCCCCCATCCGTATTCTAACAAATCCTGCTCTATTACTCACTAGCGGTTCTTACTCTCGAGCAATATACCCCTACTGTTTGTTTTTCGTGGTGAAGGTCCCCCAATAACGGCATGACCTTGTATATTCTGCAAGATACTAATTTTATGATTTAAAGAGGCCCTTTTATGCCGTTTTGTTTTATACTTTTATTGCTTATTACAAAAAAGTTCATTTCATTTTGGTTCCTAGTTCAATGTGGGAGCGGCGTTTACCTTTTTGCACTTTGTCGCAGAGCATGTAGATCTCTGTCTTGCCTGTACAGGGACCTTGCACAATGTTCAGCCTGTTGATTTTCAGCTCTGCAGTTGTAGTAGCTTCTGCTCAGATTCACATAGAAATAATATTAGTGTTGCAGGTGATGGTCATTTTATTAGTCAACACAGTAATACTATCTGGCCATAGTGACGATGGACGTGGCTGACTGGGCTCTCTCTATTACACTTTCATATTATTTTACTATTACACAGCCAGTTAATGTTTGTATAGAGGGAATTCTTAATGCAGCACACTGTTTGTAATTACTGACATGTTGTTCTTAATATCTTGCACTAAATGTTTCACTTCTGCTCTGCTGGTGTAACGTCCACAAAAAGTAAAACTTAGTTTGCTGTATTACACATTTGTAAATATCTGTAATAATAATAACAACAATAATAATAAAGAATTTAAATGACTATCTTATTATATTATCAGATATAACCCAAAGAGAAAGTTTGAACTGATCACGATATTAAAGGCAAATCATTGGTCTTACTTTTGTCGTAAATGGGGTTAGAAACCACAGGGTAGAGATGGGTCCTGTCCCCATCTTCTCTCTCCAGCTCACACTGGAAGCATAACCTCACTACATTCATGTCCATGTCCTCAATACTCTTTGAGTGGCCAGCTATCAGCGAGAGAGAGAGAGAGAGAGAGAGAGAGAGAGAGAGAGAAAAGACTAAACATGAATCTCTTGGAAACCCAGTTCAAAGTAGCTTTACTGTATACAAAGCATGTCTCTCTGGCAAAGACATCACATGTTTTGTACAACTATGGTTTGCATAGGAAAACAAGTGTACAATTTTAAAACCTACTGCTGAATGGATCAATGTTTTTCTTCTTCCTCTTTGTCAGGGAAGCATCTAATTCCTTCCTCCGAACACACTGGATGCCTAAATTCACAAAACTGGGGGAAAAAAAAGAAAAAAAAATTCAAAAACTTGTTTGAGCCTCATTAACGTTCGTTAAACAGAGAAATACTCCAGTATAATACATTGCATCAATAGTTTTTATAGCTCTTCACTGAACAGTCTGTCTTAATTCATAGCATAATCCTGTCTGTCGTGGTATATTCAGTTGAACCTTTATTTATGCAAAACTCAATCTTTATCCATAGCAATCAACGCACATGTTCATATTTCACACACATTCACATGTTCAAAATGTTCTAATCACACTGAGTACCACTGTGTGCCATTCATATCTTGAACATGAATTCAACAGTACTTTACAGTTGCCTAAACAATACCAAGCAATGATTACTGAATTTTCTGAGCCAAGCTGACTGAAGCTGGTAATGTGTACCTGTGGCGCCGTGTGTTGTGGGGGTTAAAGCTGATCACACAAATGCCATCTGAACAGTCTTTTCCAACCAAGCAGTGTGGGTGTGGGCGATGAGGGAGGTCCTTTGTCACAAGGGACACTGTGATAGTCACATTTTTTATCCTTTCAATTGGCCCTCGAAGCTATTTAGAAAAACAGACAAAGGATTACTTAAAAGGTTAGTGTGCCGAAGATGATGTAATGTTCCAACCCAAATTGCCATATTTGGAAACCTAGCTGTTGAAAGTGGAAAATGTATGTTCTGTTTATTTTTCATGTGGTACTTCCCTCCTTCATACAACACCAATGCAACGCCTCTCACAGCGGGACTTTCTTTTTTCATACCTCAGGGTTAGCACATACAGAGCGACTTCATTCACTCAAACCAAAACAGGGACAACCCCATTAGGTTTGGGCTAGCTGGTACATTCCAGAAACGGCTAATTCAACGGTCTCGATTATAATTTGCACGTCTGTTGCAAACAAATCATGCACTTGCGCAAAAAATGCACATGCACGAATTCAAACAGAAATCCCACACAAGGCCAATGGAATATAAAGCAAATGACTGATGCTGTGCATCACGAGGCTGTGCTGACTCATAAAAAAAAAAACCACCTGGCTAAAGGCCAATCAAAAGTCGGAATCAAGAATCATGTACCTGTTGCAAGGTAACCACTCACAAATTTTCAAAATGTATCTTTAATTTACTGGCTTATTTCTGAAAATAAGAAAAGCAAAGGCTAAGAGCTTAAATATGACCTCATGAGCATTGTTTATATTTCATGAGTACAAAACAAATAAGAATAAAGAATAATTTGATGTGTAATCTACAAGCAGACAATTTCAGCAATGATAAGCTGATAATATTCCAATTGTGTTCACACAGCGGTACGTTCCCGCACCCACCTCGATGGCAGGTAGTGTCTTGTTGACATCAGTGCTTGAGGCTCCAAGGATGCTACCAGCCGATCGGCCCTCACACTCATAGCGGAACCTCATGCCACGTTCCTTGGGCTGTTCCACCACCACCAGCTCTGGTTTGTCCAGCAGCTGCTCCAGCGGTTCAGTGTCCATGGGCTGAGGACGCACACACTGAGCCACTGCTGAAGCTGTACTGCGCCGCTGGCCTCTAGAGCCACGAGGTGATGTAAGCGCTGATGTGTTGGCTGAAGAGAACATGTCAAAACTCTACCGATGGAGACGGAACAAGAGAGAGAGAGGTTAGGGCAAGGTAGAAATTTAAAATGATGGATATACAGCATTAATGTCAAAATATAACCACAAACACATCACTTTTTTTTTTTTAGACTTGATAGATTTTGATGTTTGCACTTAATCACATTAATTAAAGGCTGGGCTTTTATATCCAAGTTCTAATGATTTGCTAAAAATAGACTTCAAATTAATTCAAAACTGTGTGTTTAACATAGCCATTTCTAATACTTCAAATTTAAGGAACTTTTTTTTCCCCCCATCATGCCCTGGTATACTGCAAAAGATTCATGTACTGACTGTTAAATAAACACAACAAATGTTTCCATGTCAGATTTTTTTAGTCTACAGCAAAAAACAAAAACAAACAGATAGAGCAGGGTGAACAGAGAAAGTTTTTCTTGTGCAGGAGGAGGAGATGGAAGAAGAGGAGGAATGTAAGTCAGAGGGGAATAAAATAAACAACTCTTCTAACGGCCTATTTAGGTCAGCATTTCAAAGTCACAAATCAATGGCGTAGCGACAAAGCACAAAAAAAAAACAGAAGTTAGAAAACCGAAAGCAACAGTTTGTTAGGGCCAGGCGGCTGAGAGAGCAACAGTTCAGCATGAGAAAGAGAGAAAACGTCTGGACATGCCTGAGGAAGAACGCAGATGGCCTGCACAAAGAGCAGCTACCAAGAGCCAGCACGGTGAAGAAACAGGAAACTCATGCAGGAGGATCAGCAGCCAATGAGAACGAAGAGAGGAGGGGCAGTTACAAGCGTGCTCTGTTTGCCAGGAGAGGCGCACATGAGGCAGAGATCAACTGAAACAAGGCGGCAGATTGCAACTCTAGTCGGCTCTCCTAAAATGCTCCTTAGTGAAAATGTGTTACATATTTTTCCCCATTCTGATCTGCCATCACATCTCAGACCCTACCATGAAAATTAAAGGCGTGTATCATCACACCATAAAGAAGCTTTATAGTCAACTGGAAACTTTTTTCCCCTGTAAAATCTTTGTTATTTGATTGTACTCTGCTACCCTTTTAAACATCTGCCAAATTACCAAAGTCTTTCAAAATCTTTTGTTTGGCATTTGCACAGCTGGCACATGAATAACTGCACATTGAAGTTATTTTGGTAGCTCTTCTTATGAAAAGCGTATTGTTGTAAATGCACAGAAAGCAAAAGTAAATAAAAGAACACACCGCACCGCAGAAAACTGCAAAAAGGCTGAAAAGCAAAGGTGTTATGGAGCTATCAGTTCATCAGATATCCACTTCCTGTCCCTTACTAATATTTAAACATATTATGTCAAGGATTCTCAACCTCTTTGTAAAAAGAGACCCCTTTCATGGACCCCTCAACAAAGTATTATTTCAGGAATATTTTTTAAATGTCTATGACTATATTTTGTTTATTTATTAGAACAGTAGAGCTTTCTATTCCTGAACTTTTTGACATTATTTATAGACCTACTTAGTTTTTAATGAGGTTTGGATTAAATCAGAAGGACAATAATTATAAAATTATACAAATAATAAACCGAATAACTTTGAACATTTATACTGTCATTTTCACCACTGAACTACATTTTTTAAAAAAATCATAGACCTCTGGATTTGCATTGCACACTAATGGCACTATAGCGAGTGGATCCAGAGGATTTTCAAGTAAAGTAAAGTTCTTGCTGACCTTGGAGGCCGTACATCTGGGGACGAGCACTGGAGCAGAACTGCGTCCAGGTATTACTGTCAAGGCGTGAAGCTGATCATCAGAGTCTGTAGAGGGAGGAGGAGGAGGCCCTGGGAGCCTCTCTTTATCTGAATTCTCCAGTAGGAATTCATCTAAGATCTCTGTAGATACATACATACATAGAGAGAGAGAGAGAGAGAGAGAGAGAGATGCCAACATACAGATAACAAGGTTTGTAATGCAAAAGTTTATCAAGCATCAAGCACAACATTGCTTTGCCACTCTGTGAAGCAACGGTCCTTCAAGCGTTGTTTAAAGACTCATTGGATAATTCAGGGCTCTTAGTTTCCATTAAAGTTTCTACTCAGGACCCTTTCTGATAGGGAAACACTAATAGGGAAACACTAATAGGGAAACACCAATAGGGAAACAATGATAGGAAATCATTGACAGGGAAACACTCCAGAGCCTTGAATGGATCTACACGTTCACAGAGTCTATCAGTACAAGCTGCATATGCTTCATAAGCAAGGAAGACATCTTGTTTTTCTTTAGTTTTGTGCTACAAGACAATGAAGCATGGTGACTTAAAAAGAGCAAGACTTCAAAAATATGAGAATGGTGACTTAATGAGAGGACTCACCGAATTCGAAGTCTAGAAAAGAAAGAAAGAAAGAAAAAGAAAGACAGAAAGAGACATGCGTTAGAGAAATGGACATCCACAGCAGGCGAGCAAAGTGAAACTGAAAGTTGTTTATGCTATAGATGCACTGTCATGTCGTTCCCAAATATGGAAACGCTTACTGCCCAATGTCAACAACCCCACCGACCCAGAAAACCAGCAGTGATAAGTTTCTGAAGGAGAATACGTCTACATGTACATGTATTTTTCCACTGCTGGGAGGAAACCATCAGCCTGCCTTTAAGTTCAGGGTGAACAGTCCACGGTGATAAAATGGCGGCGTATATATGACGTCGATGTGAACCTACTGTTTACAGTTCTGTCAGTGCCGCTGACTCTGACAACAAACTGACACTCAGTGATCGCCATTTTCCTCTCCAGCTGCTTTACAAAGTCATGTCGCATTTAGCTTGGCCTAGGTGTTACATTTCACACAATTCCCCTAATTAAACAAGAACTTAGAAGTTAAAAACTTACCTTCGATATTCAGCGTGCCGTTTTGAATAGGTCCGTTCATTATTTTCATGGCAAAGTGAAGTCAAGTGGAGGAAATAGTTTGTTGTTTTGAAATGTTCGCCTTGTTAAAACGCTTCCAGCTTCCTCTGTAGTCCCTGAGCGGCGGCTCCGCTGCGCTACACCCTCATTTCCGCCTGCGCCACTCGCGCTGCTCCCTTACACCACGCTGGCTTGTTTTCAGAGCAATGTGCGCTCGCTACAGAGAAGAGGTTCTGCTGCTTCTGCTTATTACACTCATACACTCCTACACACACACACACTCACCTCGTGCGATTCGAAATGTCTCACGATGTGTAGATCTTTCACTTTACCATCACGTTCAAAGCGCCTCCGTGGAAATTCCCTTACGTCACCACTGGGGAACCCCCTAAAACCGTCGCTATGGTAACGCACCAACAGCAGGTAAAGAATAAAGTGCGGTTTATTCAGCACAGGCAAAACAATCGTCCCGGCTGAGCGCCTTACAGTTCTGCGAAAACGCGGATTTGTAGTAAGGAGGCTTGTGACGTCATGTGTTTTTGTACGGCTCCCTAAATACATGTCCAAAAGACATTCTACTGGAATAAATCAGACAAAGTCATTTAGACTGCATTTCCAGCCACTGCACTTTCTCTATGTACCTTGTAATGTGTCAGTAATTAGTTAATAACAGGGCTGTAACCATCATAGACACGAAGAGGGACACAGGGAGGGACACGGAGAGGGACACAGGGAGGGACACGGAGAGGGACACAGGAAGGGACACCGTGAGGGACACCGAGAGGGACACAGGGAGGGACACGGAGAGGGACACAGGGAGGGACACGGAGAGGGACACCGAGAGGGACACTGAGAGGGACACAGGGAGGGACACGGAGAGGGACACAGGGAGGGACACAGGGAGGGTCACAGGGAGGGACACCGAGAGGGACACAGGGAGGGACACAGGGGGAGACACCAAGAGGGACACAGGGAGGGACACCGAGAGGGTCACAGGGAAGGACACCGAGAGGGACACAGGGGGAGACACAGAGAGGGACACAGGGAGGGACACCGAGAGGGACACAGAGAGGGACAATTTTGTAAATCACACTGGGTCTGCTCTACTGTTGTAAGTGCAAAAAGAGAGGGAAAGGCAAGTCAGGAAGACTTTAGGGTGGGACAAGATGACTTGGAGGTGGATGAAAGCATCACAGAGTATATTTCCCAGTAGAATCTCAGACACTCACTAAAACATATTAGACTAAATTTAATGTCGAAACTCATGTTGGCCTCTTTGTATTTATATATCAAAAGGATAACACTTTTATCTAATTAGCCACATGTGTTTACTTTGGTGATTTCAGGGAAAGTTGTTGACGCTGTTTTGGCAGTTAATGGCCCAGCACCTTACTAAGACACTTTAGGTTTTCTTTTAATTTTTTACCCATCTGTATAAATGGCTTGCATTGGCTTACAGTGCTAATTTGCCTATAGTTTACTTGATATATGGTGGTCATGTGTCAGACTCAGCTGATTTGGAGGCTGTGAAGGCAGTGTGCAGAGTTTGTCTACAAACTCTAGAGGCTCTCACCTTCTTTCAGAAATGATCAGCATGAGTGGACATTTTGGTATTTGATCACTAATGTAGAAACTATTTTAAACCTCCTGCAAAAATGGAAAAGGTCCTAATTTACTTAAGGAGAAAATCCTTGAGACAAAGACCCTTGAACCCTTTACTTAACTTAATTTCACTTTATTCATTTTGTGATGAGGACATTCTGAAAGCTGTACAGCACTGCACTGAAATAACAATGACACCCTGCTTCTGGGACTGAGTGCAGAGATGAGAAGTGATGCAGTGAAATATAGTGAGAGAGAGAAAGATGGTGGGTGAATTACTTCCTTTAAACAATAGTGACCGATATTTATATTTTGGAATTTCCATTAAGATGGTAAATTAATGAATATGTTTCAGCTTAGCTGTATGATGTGTTTGAGAATCCGGAGAGTGAGACAGGCCTTCCTGTGGGTTGAGAGTGAGTAAATCTGAAATTTACAAAACCGTCTAATCCAGAGGTATCAGATCTTATCCACAAAGCGCCCGTGTGGGTGCACTCATGATCTAATCCAGAGGTATCAGATCTTATCCGGAAAGAGTCGGTGTGGTTGCATGTTTTCATTCCAACCAAGCAGAAGCCACACATGAGTCTACTGAAAGCCAAGATCAACTGATTAAACAGTTGGAATCAGGTGTGGCTCCTGCTTGATTGGAATGAAAACATGCAACCACACCGACTCTTTCCGGATAAGATCTGATAACTCTGGCGTGCATGATCATGAGTGCACCCACACAGGCGCTTTGTGGATAAGATCTGATACCTCTGGATTAGATCATGAGTGCACCCACACAGGCACTTTGTGTATAAGATTGGACACCCCTGATCTAATCTAACTTGTTCTTCTGTTGTAATACACACTGGCCTTACTGTATTATTTTGGTCCTCAATGTAAAGATCTTGCATTTTATATATATATATGGGCCTTTATTACATAGAGAACCAAAGAGGACCATTACATTTGTGGACCCCCACCCGATGGTTTGGTCCCCGTGGACATATAATTTCCCTCCCCGGCATGTTTATGTGAAGAGTGTGGAGCCGTGCACGACTCAACCAATGTCCGCTCCGCAGTGAGTCATGTGACATGGACAAACATGATCACCTGGCCATAGCGGGTTGCCAGATTGGAGTCAGTCCATACAGCACGAGTCCGGCTCTTTTAAAACCTCCTGCTTTCACTATGGATCAATGTAAAATCTTAAAATGACATTATGCGGCGTGCAGGAATAACAGTAAAAAAATAAAACCATTACTATTCCAGAAAAGGGTTTAAAAAAAAAAACGCCAGTAGACTAAGAAACTCAATCAATCTGGCAACACAGTGAGCGAGGCAAACCCGAAGCTCTTGAAACCACGCTGTGCAGGTCGTGCTCCTCAGCACCATGCCGTCCCCGATCCCCGTGACACGCCTTCTCCCGAGAGACTTCGGGCTCACGCTGGGCGTCTGCAGCAGCCCACTCACTAAACAGGCAGGGGACGCGACCCTTCGTGTGCCGGTCACCGCGTTTCACGGGAAGCTCGCGTGCAGACTCTGGTCTTCTGTGATCCACTGGCGCGAGCTCTGTGATCCGGAGCCCATCGGCTCCGGTGGATTTGGCTTGGTGTTCAGAGCCACGTACTTCGGTGAGACGGTGGCGGTGAAGCGCGTCAAGTGCGCCAAGAACAAACTGGCTTCGCGGCAGAGTTTCTGGGCCGAGCTGAACGCGGCGCACCTGCGGCACGAGAACCTGGTGCGGGTGATCGCCGCCAGCACGCAGGCCAACGGCGACGACCGATTGGGCGCGAGCGGCGACAGCGTCATCGGCACCATCATCATGGAGTACGCGGGCGATGTGAACCTGCAGCAGGTGATCTACAGCGCCTCCGAGCCGCTGCGCCGCGAATCCTGCGTGCGTTACGCAGCCGACGTGGCGCGCGCCCTTCGCCACCTGCACGCCCACGGCGTCGTGCACTTGGACCTGAAACCCGCAAACGTCATCGTGTCCCAGGCGGGCGTGTGCAAGCTGGCGGATTTCGGGTGCTCGTTAAAAGTGGAGCTCGTGCGCGATCGCGATGCCTCGACTCGCCAGATGGAGATCGGCGGCACGTACACGCACCGAGCGCCCGAACTCCTCAGGGGAGAGGACGCAACGCCTGGCGCGGACGTCTACTCTTTCGGCGTGACTCTCTGGCAGCTGCTCACGCGCGAGCAGCCGTATGAAGGCGAGCGACAGCACATCCTGTATGCCGTGGTCGCCTTCAACCTGCGGCCTGATCTAAACAAGCACGTGTTCAATCCGTCCGGACCGGGCCGCTCGTTTAAGGAGCTGCTCAGTCGCTGCTGGAGCGCGGAACCGAGCCACAGACCGAGCGCAGAGCAGCTCCTTACAGAGCTCTCCGACTTTCCGCCATGTTCTCCCCAACACTGTAAAACCCTCTCCTGTCTGACCTGATGCAGTTTTCATAGCGGTTCCTACGCTCGTCACTCACTTTGTAATCCTGTCTCATATTTAAGTCGGTTTGCGATGGTGGATGTAGCTCAAGACCCTGAGGTCTTCTATCATTTTAATACGATCTTAAAATATTCTTTGCAATGGCCCCTTTTTTCTAATGATTGTAAATAAGTGTCAAGATGTATAAATATAACGTGTGTAAATGTGCACACAAAATGTAAAAGTTTACCTAAACTAATTTTGGAAAAGAACATGTGTGACCAGAAAGATTAAGCCTAGTCTGTCTAGATCTGTATTTCTGTTCTATAGCTAAAGCTGGTGGTTGTAATGCTGCAGTATTACTGATACACACCTGATCCAACTCATCATCTAACAGCTAAACCCTCCTCGAGTTGGATCAGGTGTGCTGGTCCCCACAAGCCCACAGATCTCCTTCTTCATCATTTCAAAGCAGTGTGCTCAAAGTATCTTCTATTGGCAGGTAATAAGTTTTCAGTGCTGGCCATTTCCGTAGCTCTCACACCTTTAAGACTAAGCCCACTTTAAGCTAAAACATCCCACATGCTGAAATAAAACAAGTTCTGCATCACATCTTTAAACTGCACTTACGCTTTACTAAAAACATGAGTGATCAATCTTTAATGTACCAAAATAAAAGGTCAACAATTCCAAGTTTGGAGGAGGGAAAAAAAAATAAAGCAAGACAAAGAAGGCATTTCGTCCCCAAAATATTCAGACTACACTACCTACGTCTTCCGCACATCAGAGCCTGCAGCTGCACTTAACACGCCACAGTGGTCCTGCTTTGGAGTGTGTGAATGTAAGTGTGTGTGTGTTTGTGTGTGTGTGTGTGAACCCCTAGACTGCACGAACCCGTCTTCTGGTTTCGAGGACGATAGCAGACAGTCAAACTGTAGTCGTGTTAATCTAATCACAAGCTGACTGTACAGGCGTAGAACATACGAAAGGAAAACAAGTGTTATGAATCACCATTATTAACATTATTAATATGTTAATATAATTACTTTAATACCTACAAGGCTGCATTTTTTTTGTTGTTCAAGCTTAGAACACCAACCCTTAAAAAAAACGAAAGAAAAAAAACATTCACAGTCTGCAGTGAGTAGTGTTCAGGCTCAGCAGCTCCCGTTCTCCAGAAGGTGTGCTGCTTCCTCTGACACTACTCACCCCTGTCCTGATGCACAGCGCTCAGGCATGGAATGAGGAAAAGAAAATGACAAGAAATCCACAGAGGAAAGAAGAGGGGGGGAAAGAAAAAGCTTCTCTTTTTTTTGTCTTCTCCTTATACATTACAATATGTACTGCACAAGCCCATCTGCTCTAATGGGACTTGCTTACTCGTTAATCTTCATAATGGTAGTGTTAACCAACCCAAAATATACAATACAGTACATCACGTTTTTACTTCACCTTGACTGCAGAATGTGGGAGATTGAAAAATATTAGGAATTCTACATTAAATGAGATTTTTTGTTGTTGTTGTCGCAGATCTCATACAAAAAGAGGAAAGATGAACTGAAATTTCACGCAGCGTCCTTTTATAGAATACCGAGATTCCAGTTCACTTTCCTGACGATTAGACATAAACTCAGCTTTGAAGATGTTTGATACACCTTCAGTAGACAGGAGGGTGTAAAATACATTAATCGTTTTTCTTCTCCTCCTCTGGTTTATCTGTGACGGCGGCGTTGGCGGTGGCTGTCTCCCCCGCTGACGGCTGAGCCGAGTCTTCCCTGCTGTGGTCCACTCCGCTCGTGCCGAACTCGTTGACGCGGTTGGGGTCCACTCTGTAGATCCACCTCTGGTACAGGTAGATGAAGAACACCACATCTGTTGAAGAATGAAATCGGGTCTTGATGCAAGATCGGGCAAAATCTCAACAGAAAACGCGACCGGTTTCTAAACTTATACAGGCGATATGAAAAGAGAAAATCGCGGCGCGTTCGTGCATACCATCTCGAAGACAGCCTATTCTGTACATCATGGGCATTTTGATCACGAAGGCAAACAGGTCATCTATGAACGTGTTTAGTGCCTTATAGGTGAGCATCCTCCATGGAAGATGCGCCACTGACTTCATCTTGTAGTTGATGAAGAGCTGCGGCGTCATCGTGATGAAACCTGTGTGGAAAAAAATACAATGAGCACAAATTAAGACTTTTCAGTGGAGAACCTTTCCTGACACTTTAGACTGGAGGAAGCCAGCAGAAGGCTAAATCACACGTATGTATCTTACTCAGCCAAGGTCATCTAGTTACATTACTGTGCTCGGTGGAATTAGGACTGCGCTAGCAATCTTATTTTTAATCATTATCATGATGCGAGTCTTCAGGAAGTTGGGAATAATACCTCCATAAAACTGCTTTACCCACAAACAGCAGCGAAGCTTCTTGCTTTACAAACTGGTGTGTTTGTGTGTGTATAACGTGTCCGATGTCTCCTCTTCGTGTCTGGGTTTTGTTCGAGTACACATGTCGGTTTTGTGACGATGATTTTTTTTTTCTGGTCATGAAAGTGGAGGCGCGTGTCTAGTTCAGCACCTCTGTTTTAAACAAGACGACCATCGCATGCGTTAAGCAGCAGTGGCCTTTAAAATGTGAAACTGGAAATTTGAAGATTCTTCTTACAGGTTATTTAGATTGCATTTTAGTCTTACTTGAGTAAATACAAGCCACATTTTCTTGGCTACATTTCTGTATGTTGCACAATGTAGAGTGTACAAGGCAATTATAGTTGACCCCAAGCAGGGTGAAAAGGAATTCATTAGGGTTTTAGCACCAGGTTGTTAGCGGGACATGAATAAAATATATAATATTCCTGTATAAAGACACACTGATGACGCCGCATGTTGAGTTGTAGACCTGATGTGACTACTGGATAAGTATATAAATAAATAAATAGTGTAAAGTATGTCAATGACGTAAGAACAGCTATAGTGTATGTCCAAGTTGGATGTTGTTGGGTTGTAGGGTGTGTTCTTATCATACATTAGATAAATTCTGTATATATTACTGTGGCTGTGGGAGGCATGATCGAGCGCCAACTATGAATGGAGGGCGGAGTCTTGGAGAAGGAGTGGGTAGTTTCGTGGATGAGTGTAAACCTGTGGGTGATTAACCTATGCTGAGCATTGAGAGCCCGTGTGGTGCAGAACAATGGCACTTTCCCTGACAGTATCCAGCTGAGCTTGTTCGTGTGTGTGTGTGTGTGTGTGTGTGTGTGTGTGTGTGAGAGAGAGAGAGACCATCATTAATTAATATACTGAAACATTCACACTGACATGAAATAATTTACTTTAAATCTCATGGGCAGGTCACTGACACCAAAATCAGCACACACACACACACACACCATGGAAACTAAGTAGGGTACCTTTTATGTAGGAATTTGCAGAGACGTACGAGATCGCCGGTACACTTCAACAAAACAAGTATGCGTCGCTTCTTGTTTCCAGACCCATCATCACGTCTGAGCTTTAATGCATGACTGACTAGTGTGTTTTTGCATAATTGCATGACTTATTCTCAACGTTGTACTTTGTTTATGACATGTAATAAGACCATTTTAGGACCTTGATGAAAGGGATAGGGAAATTGTGTTTATTAAAATGGCTTTTATGATGTTACTTTTAATTATTACAATACATTTTACAGCTATGCTAGGCCTTTACATATATGCGCATAGGGAAAGGACTTTTGTCAGGCAGACCTGCAGCTCCAAATGGCTTGCCCTCTATTTGTAATCTGTCTAGAACATGTAACATGGAACAGAAATTATGCTGTGTGCTTTGAATAAGTGGTAACCAACGTGAGTGGTTTACAATTGTTCTTAGGTATCTCGTACGACTCGTGGGTACTCATGGTCGGAAACACGAGATGTAAGATTAAGCTGTAAACAGCATAGCACCCGAAGAGTGGGTACAGGAGCCAGGACAGGTACTTAAAGGCCATCTAGATAAAACCAGAAAACAGAAATCAAACTTCTCAGATGTCTATTAAAAAAAAGGACAATCATGTGAAATGGCTCCACTGGAAAGCACACTTACATCATCATAGATTTTAGTTGAAGATTCAACGTATGTGGATTTGTCTTTGAACACCAATCGTGGAAATAGTCCTGCAATCTTGTTCTCTCTGTCCAACTGAAAAGGTCAGGGAGGAGATCAGACTTAAAACAGTTCTTATTAAACAGTATAAACTGAGGCTTAAAAAAAAAAAAAAAGGATGGCTGATGCCACTCACCCTGACGTCCATGACTTTGGTGATCTTCCAGAAGTCGATGAGCAGCCCGATGAAGACGCTGACCTGCACCACAAAGTTGGTCTCGTTGTCCAGGATGTAGAGGAGCACCACCAGGGACTGGAACACGCCAAATATGATGGAGCGCACAGACAGGCCCTCCAAAGACTGGCGACTGTTCCAGAATTGGATATCTGAGTGAAGAGCGGGGAGAATAAAAGAAACAAGATAAAGGTCACAGATTAACAATGTGAGCTTTCATACAATTTCTGTATTTATGGCATCTCATTATCTACGGACCCGGTTCTTGGACGATGTAAGAGCACGAGATTGATTCGTCATTTAAGATTTTTTTATTGTTCTTGTACAATGTATATAAAGCTAAAAGCCATGTGAAAGAGTGCTGACTTTAAATATTAACAGCATTATGTAATGCACTTGTATATATTGTGTATACGCAATTAATATTGCATTTCAGCAAACAAAGGAAATGTGTGCTCTGACTTTACAACATCATTACTGCAGAACGGGCCACAGTGCAGCAGAGAGTGGGCCTTCAGACAGCTTTAATACTTATGCTCTTTTTTTTTTTTTTTTTTAAGTGTGCGGTGAACTTTAACCACCCGGTATTCAAATGTATGAAGATTGTGGTTACGCCATTATGACCTTGGACCTCTGTCAAAACATGCATCAGACATTGCAATCACACTCACACCCTGCTGTAGGAGCCTTAAAAACCACACAACAAACAAAACGAACAAAACGAAGATAAACATCGGGTTAAAGGCTTGTCCGTGGTCTGATGGAACTGGTTTGGAGTGGAATTTGTAAAAAGATTTTAAAAGGATAACATTAAGTAACATTAAGCTGCTGATAGTGAACGAAACACTGTTTTTCCATTTTGGCTACGTTGCCCACGCCTAAATATATCAGTACGAGATATAATCATGCTAATGAGCCTAACCCTATTACTATTGCGTGTTCTCTGTCATAGTATGGAAATCGGCACATTAAACTCACCATTCTTGAACGCCAAGAACTCAAAGATGCTGTGCACAATTGAGACGACGATAGTCAGGCCAAGTAGGTAGGGATTAGTCTCCAGCAGTGCCACCTATTGAGCAAAACTTCCTCTGTCATACATTCTCTGTTGAGCAGGCATTGTGAACAGGCGTTAAAACAGGAAAATTAGAGATACGAGCACAGACCTTAACAGAATCCTGGTCCTCATCGGACTGCTCGTATGTGTCCTCGCTCAGGAAGTTCCAGGGTGAGCGGGCGTTCTGAGCTGCATACAGCTGCCAGCGCCACAGAGAGAGCGGGCAGTAGGTGAGGCGCAGGGGCAGCTTCTTTAAAGTCTCGTTTATGGGGTAGTAGTCCTTCTGCAGGTTCCAGTAATCATTGAAGTAAACGATGGGGTAGTAGTCACCGCTCACTGCATCAAACTTGACATCTGAGAGAGAGAGAGAGAGAGAGAGAGAGAGAGAGAGAGAGAGAGAGAGAGAGAAGGTGCACGTTAAGAACTTCTGGGACTCGGCTTAATATAGATACACAGCCTCCTGAGGATGGGAATACTTACGCTGGTCGAGGGGTGGAGGCACCGAGCCTTTCACCCAGGCTGTGTGATCATCAACCATGTTGATAGTGAGGTTGGGATGCCAGTGAGATATGATCTCCACTGGACCATGACTTTCTGCCCGCTGCAATCACACACAAACACTTTTTTTAATATCCATAAAAATATCCATACCGTTTTTTAGGGTTGCACTGAGCCAACTATTTTACATTCAGTGACGCATAGATTTTATGCCAACACATCCATTAGCACACAGACCTTAATCATCTCAGGATCAGCTTCTGTCTCTCCCGTCAGCAAGTTCTTCGTCTTCAGAAACTTCCTACGCTTGAACTTGTTCAGCACTGGTACGGAAGCAAACAGAAACATGCAGTTAACACCTGAGCCTTGGCACTGAATGTCTGCCACTACGGGATGCGAACGCTAGTTTGACTGAGCTGACTCACTTCGTGTAGTATGGACGGTGGCCAGCCTGCGATACTGGCCTTTGCGCTTCGGATCTGGATGGAAGCCGCTCTTGGTGAAGTATACGTGGATGTATAACGAGCCATTCTGCTGCACACTCTGTATGAGAAACGTAAATGAATTGCATCCTCAAATGACCACATACTCTCTCAGGGAAATCACAGTGGACAGCTTAAGAGCCGTGCATTAAGGGAACAGCTGAGGTGTCTGCGGTTAGGTCAGTGTGAGATTGTCATCAGTCCAAACAAAGTCAATTTGAGTGAATTATTTGTGTAGTTGAAAGACTTTATTTACATTTATACACAGACAAGACGCTGTATTTACTGCTAACCGTAACAAGAGGAAGCTTACATATCCTGTCAGAGTGAAACTCGCATCCAGTGTTATTTTGTGTTAGCAGAGATGTCAATCACATCACTTTTGTTTTATCATAGTTGCATTCCAGCTCAGATCCACCACAAGTGGTAGAACAAGTCTAAATGAAATACTTAATCAACAAAATCTAACATTTGAACAATTTCATACTACTGTATGTGACCATTTATTCCAGTGCTAATTAGTAACTGACCTCTCTGCAAGCTGACATGGAAGGAAATAAAACACTTGGTGGCATGCTGTTATAAGAAAATAATCAACAGCGGGCCAGTGCGACCCTCGATACAAAGTGGAGTTACTGTTACCATGCCAAATTTGATTATTTTTCTATAACAGCAAAGTTTATTCCTCTTATACCGCAGCAATTTACCAAGCCTAACCCTTTTTATTTATTAAAGATCTGCACGTCATACATTTGTGTTTATAGTTACATTTAACGAAACAAGTTAGTTCCTGTGGTCACTTATATTATAGAAGCTGTAAGCAGTTGTTCCCTCACCAATACCTCCTGTTTCTCTCTTTCTTAAAGAGAAAAAAACATGCAGCTTGTTACAGAGAAACAGGTTTCTCCGTATGTTTCACCTCTGACTTTTACCAAGCACTGAAACTGGAGACTCCTTCTAAAAAAATCATCATATCAACAATTACACAAAGTTTTTGTGGAGCGTCTGGTGTACAAGTGCCTGAGCTACGACAGAAACGATAATGTATTAGAATGAGTGTATTAATATAAACGTGTGATTTGCCTTGCAGATGGCACTACCGTCAGAGATGCTGTTCCAGGAGATTAACCGCCGCCTGCTGACTAACTAGAACTGAGAATTCAGTAGCACTGTGGTATAAAGGCGCTACCTTACGTGAAGGAGTTACTTCATTTAAAAAGCCCCTCCCTGCTCTACCCGCACAGAGTTGTGGAGTTCAGTATGTGGCTACTTGGGTGAAATGTGAGATCCAAATCAGGAGTACATGAGAGAAGTCTGAGGAATTGAGAGATTGTTAAAAACAGTATCAGCACTCAGGGCATGTTTACACTTTACACAGGCTTATGTCCGAGAGACACAAAAAAACCAAACAAACAAAAAAAAACAATCGAGCTAGATTTACAGGATACAGATATCCTAAAACGAGAAGGGGGGGGAGGGGGGTCGTCGTCGGGGTTTGGACAGACGGACACCGACACAAACACAAAGGAATCATGGTGTTCGTGTGTTTCTTTTAATGACATATAATAAGTGAACAGCCAAGCTGGGTCAAATCCTGTCATCCGGTGGACTGGACTTTTGCTGCTTGTCAGGGGTAGCATTTGGGCTCGGGATTCATTTGGGAATAGCAGGAGAGCTACTCTAGCTGCTACTCACAGGAGAGTGAGTGTTGCCATCTTCACCACTTTGGGAGCGTTTAAAAAACGCATGTATTTTTGTCTGTTTTCAGATGGTTGATGCGACATATTCTCTGACACGCGCTCCCTGTCTGCTGGTGGGAGTGTACTGCTCACCGGTTTGCATGCGCGCATCAGGGCGAAACTCCGCCGAGGCGTGATACAGAGCAGAGGAGAATTGTTAACGTGTGAACATGTAGAGACAGAAATGATGTGCCGTCGTGTAAATAAGATAAATAACATAAGGCTATTTATTTTGTTAAATAAACGAACAAGGTATAGACCTGTTCTATAGGAAAGGTAACCTTAAATGATTTCTGTTGTGATCTGGCACTATATAGAAAATAAAATCAAATAAAAATTAACTTGACCTTCTTGGGGGGGTGGGGGTGAAACACTGCCAGCTGTGCAGTCTGATCTCCTTCCAAATTTTTGTCCTTTTTTTTTTTTTTTTTTCAAAAACTGAAAACGTTGAAGGTCTGTTCTTGTCAATATTTTTATCATGAATGCCACAAAAACATTTGCCTAAAAATAAACAGCTGATGTTAACTATATAATTGTCAAATGTTAGTTAAGTCAAACATATGTTGATGATGATAGATTTTTTTTTTCATATTAATGACCTCAAAACCATTCCCCATTTCCCGGGAAAAAAAAGAGAGAGCACCAATTAAGAGCATGTGAGACAGAGAGAATGTGTCGATTAATATTGGAGAGTTCAAAACACTTGTACAAATCATTCCAGATTCATACATCAATCAGTTCATCTCCTGTTTTAGTGGGGAGGGGAAAAAAACACTCTCTTGGTGCATTTTTGGCTGATAGCTTGTATTAGCATACTCGGCGGGGCTCCTATGAAAATGTGTAAAGATTGACAGGTTTGGTTATCTAATATAATCTGTGTCACTGGATATTGTGGCAGTGTAATTGTAGAGACAACTAAATTGTTATATTGCCCAAGCCTACTATGTGGTGATGTCTTGTTGGTTCTTGCATTCGGTAAATCACAGATTTGCAACATCTACTTTGACATGGAGCCTGTTTTTGAAACATGTTAGGAGTGATCATAATGAGGAGCTGTAATGAGCTTCAGAGGTGGAGGTTTGACAGCTCATTGTGCCGGCGCTGGTGTGAAATCTTTAGTTCTGCATGGAGTCTTTTTCCTTTCAAGAGTGTCTTACCAGTTGGTGAAAGTGTTTTGACTACATGCTGACTTAAAGACTAAAAGTGGTTTACTTGCTGTGTGTGATTCTGAATCTGAATGTAAAAGGGAAGGTTTAAAAAGCTCTTCACTGCAGTAGTCAGCATTAAACATCCAGCATGTAGCGTTTTAAGAAGAACATGTATGGCTGTGAGTAATCTAATGATGGATGGCCCTCAGCCAAAACACAATAATGACTGTGGTGATGATGATGATGATGATGATGATGATGATGATGATGGTTGTAAGAGTCATCCTTTTCAAATGGAAGCCATCAGCAATGTCAGAGTGAATGGTGTTGCCTTTAAGTGTTTTGAATTCCAACAAACCTTTTTTTTCTGTTACACCTTGTTATGTTTGAGGTGCTAGCTCTTGGTTAGTCCAAATCTTTATGGCACTGACATGTGGGTAGTCCCAGTATTTAAGGCTATAACTCTTGCTTAGTCTCAATATTTAGGGCTTTATCTCTTGGTTAATCCCAGTCTTTAGAGATCTGACTCTTGATTAGTCCCAGTCTTTATGACTTTAACTCTTGGCTAATCATAGTCTTTATGGCTTTAACTCTTGGTTAGTCTCAATATTTAAGGTTTTAACTCCTAGTCTTTACAGCTCTGACTCTTGGTCAGTCCCAGTCTTTACAGCTTTAACTCTTGGTTAGTCCCAGTATTTAGAGCTGTGACTCTTGGTTAGTTCCAGTCTTAGGCTCTTACTCTTGATTAGTCCCACCCTTTCAGGCTCTAAGGCTTGCATACATGGTATTTTGTAACTTGTGAAAGTTTCTTGGCATTCAAGAAGGGTGTAAAATTTAACATTTAGACATTGCAGATAACGTCTACCACTTATGACTATTATGTGTACTTCATATTCTGAACTGTGAGCTAACTTTCAAGCTGGCTTTTTAAGAAGCAAAATTGTCATTATTCGTAACAGTTTAAGCAAAATCAATAATCATGGACGAGACATTTAAAGAAAATGAAAATTGTTGATGTCAAGTCACGTCAAGTCAAGTGGAGTTTGTCATTTCAGCCATATACAAGTACATAGTGAAACGAAACAACGTTTCTCTAGGACCAAGTTGCTACATAAGACAAACACAGAAAAACACAGAACTACAGGGACTACACAATTTATACATTAAGTGCACAAATGCAAACATGCAGACGCACAAGACAGAACAAGACGGTACAATGACTACAACGCCGACCAGTACGCAGTTCTGTTCAAAAGTGACCTAGTGACAATAGTGCAAATATTACAGAGTTTGATATAAATAGCTGAAGTAGTGTAAACATAATAGTATTATATTATGTGTAAACATAATAGTAGCAGCAGCAGCATAAAATGTGTAAAACGTGTAAAACGTGAATAGAGTGTATAATAGTGTGTATTTGCTTCCGATAAATATATTTATTTTTATTTATGCAGTAGTAATTGGAGTAAATACATTGTGGTATGTTGCTGCAAACTCACAATGTAGCTGGTATGCCTTCTCGTGTGTGTGTGTGTGTGTGTGTGTGTGTGTGTGTGTGTGTGTTTGACAGGTCCAATATGACCTTCTTCTTGATGTCCTTGCATTTTGATTTATGTCAGGAGATAATGTGGATATATTTTTTTTTCTGTCCTTGCAGAGCAATTGGAAATGGCTCCTCCAACTGCTGCTCAGCTGAGATATGGTACGTAAAAATGTGCATGCATGTGAGAAAGAAAGAGTCCATTTTAAATACTCCCCATTAATGTAATTGTCTGTGGTTAATGTGTTTATTACTCAAGTTTTATTTTTTTAAGTCTTTCATGTTGTTGAGCACTCAGCCTCTGTGCTGCCTGAGATTTAAATATTACAATAAATGTTTTCACCTTCACATTTCCAAAGACATGTCTCTATAAATTTCCCCACATTTCCCTTAGCCAAGTCATTTTCCTATCAGTGAAAATACCTGACGAAGGTGTTGAATAGACAAATCAAGCTGAATCTCTAAAAAAAAAAAATGCAACTCTTTCATCATCATCCAACACCTTCCTTCTACTTTCCCTGCTCACATAAGCATAATCAAAGGCCACTTCAGAGAATTTATGACAACCTTTACTTCTCTTGGCTGCTTCCACATGCAAAGTGCTTTCTTTTATAGCTGTACATGCTCTCTAATCGAGATCAGCAGTGTGTTTAACCAGAGTGAGTGATTACTGAGTACGACGGAGAAAGAATGGCTCCATATCTGCCTTTAGTTAAAAGACCAACGTAAACTCCGTTGCTGGGTTTGAACCAAAAACCTTCCATGGCTAAGAAGTTTTTAAAAATGTATCACTTTAGTTTTATCACTTCACAAAACTCTGATATAGTTGCAAACCACTGCATACAAACTGTCTCCCATGAGCACACTTCACTTCAGTGAGCACTGAGACACACACTTCTTTTCCCATTGTTCACCAGGCGTATAACCTGACCTGAACATTCAGGCCTGTAGCCTCGAAAATTTTTTCTTTAGCCCTGAATAATTCTCCACTTTGAGCGGTTTGTCACTATGTAACTGAAAGTAAAAGAATATGTCAGTGTTGTAATTTTGTATCTTCAGTGAACAGAGGCAAGACAATCAGACAGGGTTTACAGGAAAATATATGTGGAAATACTCGTGTCTTATTGGCTGACAGGTCTCAGTTCTGCCAAACGCTCACACAGTCAGTTAGTGTGAGGGGGAAAATGGATATATGCTGATTTTGTACCAGTAAAGGGGTTGAAACTGAAACACTAACATCCTCTCATGAGGCAGGAAAACATGCTGTGTAAATGTCTATATAAGTTCCAAGTCATGTGAACATACTATGAACAGAGCATAAGGACAGCTAACGTACTTTACATGCCACTGTAGCCAGCTAAACCCCTACAGTACTAGCTTAGTCGTGCCTCCGCTTGGCTAGCAACACCAAACTAGTCTCGTGTTAGATAGCCAAAAAGTTTTATATTTTATTGGTCTGGTAGTCCTACAAACAGTGATAACACCTGAGGCAAGTTTTATGATAAATGCAACTATATGTCCAATTTTCACATTTTTAAGCAATTAACCCTCACATGCAAGAAAAAAAATACATGGAAACAGTCTATTTAGAAGTACGTTTTAAATTTTATTTATTTATTTATTTTTTTTGCTGGAGAAGAATCTGGGCTCAGCCCCGGATGATTAACAGTCCAGCTAACATCCCTGTTGTTCACCAGGATCTACACTACACTCACGAGTCAGGGAGCAATTCACAAGCCCACGCTCACTGATGCTGCTCTCCACCCTCTGGTCAGCTGTCTTCACACTCTTTATTAAAGATATTGTTTAAACACAACAATAACATCAATAAAATTTTGTTGCAGCCAACATAAACAGCAAAATAAAATGTTCCTTGACATCCACAATTGATTGATTAATAATAAGTAGGTTAGTCATTTCAGCACTGAAGTCCTACAGCTTGGACCTTCTCAGGTTGAAGTGGTCAGAGCAAGTGAAACAGGGTTTCATTGTTCTGAATTTAGAACCAAACCCAAAGTGTGAATTTAAATGAAAGACCAAAGACCACACATGTTGGATTATCCACTCAGAAAAAGATAAAGTCCTAGAATTAGGTTTGTGGATTTAATTAAAAGTGATACACATGCGCAGTAAACACACAGCCTTCACAGGTTTAAGTGATTAAGGGAAGTTCTGATTCAGTTGATTTTAAAGTGATTTATCAAGAACA